>CM073737.1:84478261-84790761 GCA_037113605.1 Calophaca sinica
TCAATTACGTGGAGCCGCAATATTTTCCAAGATAGACTTGAAGTCCTGGTTATCATCGTATCTCAGAAGGAGGGAGATGTTCCAAAAAGTCAGCCTTTCTGTGACTGTGCACGGTCATTACGAGTACTTAAAGTGATGCCGCTTGAGTGAGACGCACGCGCCAAATTGTGGTTTATGGACTACATGAATAGGGATTTTCCATCTGCTTTTGGATCAGCTTTGTAGTAGTGTTCATCAACGACATATTGATCTACTCAAGTCGAGAAGAGCACCAGGACACTTACGCCTAAGCATTACGATATCAAGGTGAGTAAGCAACTCTACGCCAACCTTTCAAGTGTGAATTTTGGCTCAAGAGGTGAATTTTCTTGACATGTGATTTCCAAAGGCGGATAGTCAGGATCCAACTAAGATTGAAGTCAGGTTAGCGTGGGAACAGCCGTAAGACCTGCATCGACATCAGAGTTTCATACTTAGCGGTGCTATTATCGAAGCATCTATCAAGGTTTTTCAAGATCGGCGCGCTACTTTTACACTCTAATTTCACGAGGAAGGATCAACCTTTGCCTCGATCGAGGAGCGTGAATCCGCTGTTCAAAGTTTAAGGAGCTCTTAACAACAGCACCAGCAGCGATTTTGCCTCAAACTTAAGAACCTTACGAGGTTTATCGCGAAGGGCCACACCAAGGATCGGGATGCGCGGTCGATGTAACATCGGAAAGTGGTAGCGATATGCTTCAAGACAAAATCTTTAAGATTCACTTAGAGAAACTACTCCTACTCACGACATTTGGAGCCGGCAATGGTGGTTTTTTGCGCTGAAGATATGGAGGCACTACCTTTATGGGAGCACTCATCGGCTAGCACGATCGCAAGAGTTCAAGTACTGCTCGCTCGAATGAACAGCTCAACATGCGCCAACGAAGATGGACAGACTTTCTCAAGGATCACGACTTTACGTTGGAATATCATCCCAGAAAAGCTAATATAGTAGCAGATGCGCGGAGTAGGGAAGAGCGCTTTCTAGCTTCAGCAAGAATGATGATCATGGAGTCGGAGATGCTCGAGAAGTTCCGAGACTTGAGTTTGAATGTGGAAGTTTCACCGGGAAGTCGAGATTTGGTATGTTTACCATTTCTAATGTATCAAGGATCAGATCCGAGACCAAAGTGTTTATGACAAGCTTCTACAAGAGAAGGTACAGCTTGATAGCGCATGGGAAAGCGAGCGTAACTCCAAGTCGGAACGGACAACATATTAAGGTGCAATGGCCGAGCGTGTGTACCTAACGTGAGCTTCTAGCCGAGAAAGTTAATACTTGACGGCCGCATAAGAGCAATTTTTAGTATTCGGCCCAGGAGTTACGCAAGATGTATCAAGACTTGAAGAAGCATTTTTGGTGGTCCGGAATGAAAAAGCAAGTGGCTGAGTACGTAGCTTCTGTTTAACGTGGTCGTGGAAGTTTGGGTGGAGCATCAACGCACTGGGGCCGAATGCTACAATCACTTGACGTATCAAAGATGGAAACGGGACAAGATTTCCATGGATTTCGCTGTAGGTCTACCGAAGATATAAGAAGAATGATTCGACGGGGTGATCGTCAATCGATCGACCAACCGCCATTTTCGGGCCAGTGAGGCCGATATACAACGTGGAAAAAGCCGACTGAGATCTACATCGCAGTAGATAGTGCGACTTCATGGTATACCCTCTTCGATCGACGACCGAGATCCGAAGTTCACGCATCTCATTTTTGGAGGGAATTGCAAGATTTATGGGAACCGAAAGCCTGCTTAGCTCGGCATATCATCCTCAAACCGACGGCCGATCGAGAGAACGATTCAATCAAGCCAAGATTTGTTGCGAGCATGCGTTACATTAGGGATCACCGAGGGAAGCTCGTGGGGACAATGTCTTACTATCGGTGGAGTTCACCTATATTAATAGTTTCCATGCTGAGTATTGGTCGGCACCTTTTGAAGCAATCAGTATGGACGTAAATGTCGACGCTCTCTTTGTCGGGTAAACAGGATGGCGAAAGGCTCGTCAGGGGACCAGATATTTATCCAAATAGACTATCGGAGAAGATCCGCTTGATCGTAGATAAGATACGAACGTCGCAGTAGCCGACAAAGAGTTATGCCGACTCAAGGACGTCAATCGCTTAGAGTTCGCCAAGAAGGAGAGTATGTATTTCTTGTGAGTCACCCCCACTAATGGAGTCAGTCGAGCGATCAAGTCTCAAGAAACTTACCTCTAAATCATTGGACTCATCGATTCTTCGTCAGATCTATCCAGGCTGGCATATCATTGACACTCACGCTTCTTCACAAATATTCATGACACGTTTAATGCCTCACGCTTGCGAAGTATATTTCCTAATTCTTCATGTTATCGAATCGATAATGATTCAACTCAAGGACGATCTATCTTTGAAGCATCACTAAAGAAGGATCGCTGATCGGAAAGTCGATTGTCGCGAATAAAAGAGATCCAACTTCACAAAGTTGCATGGAATCGTAAGATCGAGATGCGATTTGGGGAGCTGAAACGTAAGATGAAGACTCAAGCACTCGAACTTTTTCACAGTAAGAATCTTATTTGCAATTTCGGCGACTAAAATTTTTTAGAGGCGAGTATCAGGAACACCGATGACGAGATCGCACTCTCGTGGTTTCCAGACTGCAGACCAAGACCTCGTGTCGCGATCGCGTGCCGAGGTCATATGTCGAGCCACGAGGTCGCTGTACCGAGCTGAGGACGTCGTGATGTCGAGCTGAGAGACCGCGCGCACAAGCACTTGATCGACCTCCTGCTGTGCCGAGAGACTGTAACACTTGTATTTTTACGTAACGTTAATTTAGCGTTAATTAGTATATTTTGTTGTAATTATGCTTTAATAAAGTAATTACTTGTTTCCTAAGAAAGTGCGATTTAATTTGAATCAAGAGCTAAAATAAACGAGAATTAATATTTTAATATTAATTCATGGTTTGAATGTTGTCGAAATGTTCTATTGAAATTTCGTCGCGCTTTCAAATCACCGCAGCTTTTATCCTGCGAATAAAATTAAAATGAGCCCTGATTTCGATGAAAATCGAGTCGTAACCTGCTTTATAATATTTTTAAGTGAATTGTATTGTTTCTAATATTTATAAATTGATATTATCATTATGGAGAATTAATTTTCGTAAAATTAATTCTCCGGGATGTTCCGACGAGAAATTAATCGGTTTTGCGGTTTTTCGTCGCCGTTTTTAGATCTTAAACCTTGGAGATTAGATGGGTGGAACGAGTGATGAGATTAGCATCTCATAATAGTATTTATGTATTATTTATTTGTGGTTTTATAAAAGAAAAATTCATTTAAAATGGTTTTCTTTTTAATTAATCATCATTTAAGTGTTAATTAAGGAGAAAGGACCCTAATGCCCTTTCCTTCAACCGCCATATATATATATCACGATTTCCCACCGTATAAAGATCACGATCAGCTGCCTCAAACCCTCACTTTCTATTTTCTTCTTTCTTTCTTCTCCAAGTTTCCTCTTCCTCCTCCAAACTTCCATTGGAGAACCTTTGATTTTACGAGTTCGTGCACAAACCTTCTTCATCAATCTGCTCCTCATCATCTCCTCTACCTATATCATCATCTCGATCATCATTTGAGGTATGAAAAACAGAATTTCTTCTCCTTTCATGCCAATTTGCTTAGGGGCCACTTCTTCCCTCTCCTTTTTTAGTTAGTTTTTACGCCTCCAAATCATGTCATATTGTTAGGTTTTCTTCTTCATGACATTACCTACTCTTTCTAAATCCATTTATTTGAGCTTGAAAAACAAATTGTTTCCTCTGGTTTCGCAAGTAAGTAGGTAGCTACCAAAACCCTCCCTACTTGGCTTGTTTTGATTTCTTGTTCTATGTTGTTGTATGATGCTTCTTGTTGTTGTTTGTTGTTGATTTATTTGTCAGAGTATCACATAACCTTTTTCCCCGAGCTCTCGATCAAAAACCCTAACCTTGAGTAAGAGGGAAAATATGTTTAATCTTGCTTGAATCATGCATTTGAGGTATGTGATTATGTGTTTATTATGATTTTAGGACTTATTAGGATTAAGTTGCATGATTAGTTTGGTGTTAGATTAGTTTCTTGTGCAAAAATGGATTTTTGATGGACATAAAAGCATGTGAGGAAATCGATCTCTTTTTTATGATTTACTTTAAATATAATTGATCATTTTATTCTTTAAATTCTAATATGATTATGTTTATGGTATTGTTTTATTTAATTGGAGCTTGAGGAAAATATTTTAAGAAAAAACATAAACTTAGATTTTGACACTTTGCGGCTATTATGTTATTTGATTTTAAGCTTCGTGCTTAGTACTTCAGGAAAAATGGTTTTGTCTCGATGATATGTATGAAAGAAGTTTTTAATAAACTTTTTTTAGAGAAAAGGAGTTAATTTGTAATGCTTGAATTCTAGTTGTACTTGTTTAAGCCCTTGAGTTTTGTAATGTTTACTTGGGTCAGAGTTAAGATTGGGATAATGAGAGCTAAGTTGTTATTAGAAATCCATGTATAGTACTAAGTTACGCTATGTTAGGGAGTGTGATTTTGAGATCGAACGGCAAGGAAATCGTGGTGTGTACGAGAACACTAAACCCGAGGTCGATTGAGAGCGGTCGTTGTCGAGCTCGACAAGATAGCCGTGCACGCAGGTCGTTGGTCGAAACAAAGGTTAGCAGTGGAAACTCCAGAAGGGCACTCGCACATTCTAGGATTTTTATTGTCACATTCCCATGTATGGATTCCTTGATTTGTGTTTGTTACGCAGTTGTTGTGATATGATTGAATATATGCCATTTAATTGTGTATTGCTTAAACGATTGAATTGCGTTTCTTCATGTTAAGCCCTGGCTTCTTTTTATTTGACATGCTGCTGAATATCTTATGTATAACTCTTTGAATATCGATGGCGAATTGCTCATATCGAGCGGCAGAGCTTAGCGAGTCACATGCCGTTTGAAGTTGCGACCGGATAGCTGAGAGGGTGCTAGGTCCCCTTTTTCTGCTTTATGGGGACTTCTAAAGCGCGGCCACGCCATGGGACCCGGGAAGCCGATCAGCTTAGGGAGAGCGAAGATCCTAAGGTTTCTACTGGACTTTCCAAAGATACCATTTTGTGCGTGTGCATTCCGGAAAAAATGTCGTAGTCTAGAGTGAGAGGGTTGAATAATGCTATGAATGTTATACATTGTTATTTACGGCTTTGTTTATGCCTGGATTATCTTGATTTGTTGAGAAGTCGAATTTTCCCGTGTGGTGCCTTCAATCCATGATGGTTACCCAGGCGATGGCTAGGCGCAGTGGAACTCGACACAGATGACGGGTGAGGAGGATCTGTCGAGGATTCGGGCGACGACACTCTACTTGTCGTGATTTGCTTTGTCTATGTTATGTTTCGGGGATGATCAGACTATGTTTTTGTGCATAGTGGTTGTGACCAAGCAATACAGGTTTTGTTATTACAGTAGATCGGGCGGTTTGATTTTTGAGCAAATGCGTGAGTCTCACGTGGGGTGACTTCAGGGCATGATTGCTCTCTTGAAGTCAGCTATACCTTAGGTGTATTTCTTTGTACATTCACTACTCAGATTTTGGTATACATTATCATTCCGAGTGGTAGATATATATATTATGCATGTATGTTTTATTAGAATTTAAGTCTTCAGTGTCTTAGTTGCACCCATGTTTCAGTAAGTCAGAATTACTCCGATGTGCACTAGCCGGATTTAAAAAAATAATCAGATTTTTCTAAAAGGCACAAGAGTACTGCTTTTAAAACGTGATCGCATACAAAGCTTACTTGATTCTGGTGAGTCGTGAACGCACTCAGCCCGACCGCTACTGAAGCCTAATATACCGAATACCTCGAGTTACCGAGCCTAACACACCGAGCTCAAGTTACACTATATGCGATGGCGCTTTAAAACGGTAATTTTGTGCTCTTATAAAAATTTACGGTATATTTTTCTTTTTCTTCTAAGACCAAAATTGCGTACATCGTAGTAATTACATGCCTGAAACATGGTGCAACTAAGACACAAGACTTAAATTTAATAAAACATGCATGCATAATATACATATATACTCAATTTAAAATGATAATGTATATGAAAAGCGTAGTAATAATGTCTAAAGAAAAATAAGACCTAAGGTATGACGACTTCAAGAGAGCAATCATACTCGGGGTACTTCCTATAGACACTCCACGCCAGTGGGTCAAGCCCCAAAAGTAAGACCACCGCCTACCCCCAGGCTCAAAATAACATCTAGCCCAAATCAATACAACCATCATACACAAAAACATAAACAAAGCAAATCACTACAAGCAGAGGTCGCCGCCCCGATCCTCGCCGAGCTCCTCCTCGCTATCATCCGGCCGTCGAAGTTCCCCGCGCTCGACCGGCCTGCGTGACCATCATGGATCAAGGCACCACGGAAAGGGTCAACTTCTCAACAATTCAAGATAAATACCAGATAATAGAAATAAGTAAACAAAGCAAAGTATAACATTCACCAAACGTGACTCAATCCATCTCACTCTAAACTCGACTCAACTCGCTATCCATTTCTCTGACTGGACACTTTCCGGAATGCACACGCTGCATCAGATACCGGAAAGTCCAGCTTAATTGCCTTGGGATCTTCGCTTCTCCCTAGGACAAATCAACTCAAGTCCCATAGCGTATGACGCCCAGTCAATAACTCCCGTAAACAAAGGCGGACCTAGCACCCTTAGTTATCTCGTCACGGCTCAAAAATCGCCATAACGACTCGCTTAGCTCTCAGCTTCACTCGATGAACAATTCGCTGCATACGATATTCAAAGAGTTATACACAAGAGTATTCAACCGCATGTCAATAAAAAGAGTGTGCTCACTACGTAAGAAACGTAAATTCAACGCTAAATAATACATAATTCATACAACATATATTCAATCACATATTAAATACATGCAAAACCCAATCATCAATCACAACATTACATGCTCGACACAAATCAAGGAATCCATACATAGTAATATAACAATAAAAATCCTTAGAATGTCTAGGAAGTGCCTCATCGAACTCCAAGTTACTACTGCCGGCCACAAATCGACTCTCAACACATGTAAATTGCCTTCAAACGTAGGCTCGACAACGATCTCGACACCTACTGCCTTCAAACGCAGCTTGAAAACGACTTCTCTTACTCGATCTCGATACATCGCACGGCCTCAATACGACCTTTAAGCTCAGTTCTCAGACACCCGATCTACCCTTGCAAAGCACGATCTCTAAATCACACTCGCCTAATACGAGTACACAACTTAGTCTCCGATCTATGGGTTCTAATAGCACTTAGCCTGCTATCCCAATCTTAACCACAACCCAAGTAAACATTTAAAAACTCAAGAACTTAAACAAATACAACTCAGATCCAAACAAGCATAAAAATAACTTCCATTTTCTAAAATTCTTTATTAAAAACTTCTTTCATTCATCACTGACATTAAAACCATTTTTCCTCTAACACAAAGTTAGGTTTTCGAATCAAAAAGTTCATGAAAAAGGTTATCCTTGGGACTTCTATAACAAAATAAGTCAACAACAAACATCAACAAGAAGTACAACGCACAACAAACTAAAAACAAGAAATCAAAACAAACCCAAATAGTGGAGGATTTCAGTAATCGCCATTGCGTAAAAACAGTAGGAAGCAATTTGTTTTACAAGCTCAAATAATTGGTTAGAAAGGTAGGTAATATCATGAAGAAGAAAACCTATCAATACTGATACATGATTTGGAAGCATAAAAATCAAGCTAAAATGGAAGAAGTGGCTACGCTAAACAAGTAGTACGAAGCGGAAGAGGGAAATCTGCTTTTTCCATACCTCGATGATGGTCGAGATGGTGATATATGTCGAGGAGATGATGAGAAACAAGGTCAAGGAAGAAAGTTTATGCGGAAGCTCGATAAAACTCAAGGTTCTTTTCATGGAGGTTTGTGAGAGGTGCTATAAGAGGAACTCCAGCAGAAGAACAGTTATAGAAAGACAGAAAGTTGAGTGTTTGTGGAGAAATGATCGTGATATGGGCCGGGAGATAAACCATTTAAAAGATATTTTTCTTTTTAAAAACAAAAACACAACATTGACGTGGTAATCTGACATCGTTATGCGGCATGCTAATCCCATCAATCATTCACCATCTAATCTCTTCTCTCATGATTACCCTCTAATCTATAGGTTGGGCAGATCTAAAACACAAAAGAACGAACTCGCACCGACAATATAAATATTAGCAAACAATAGAATCGCGCAATGCTGGGGACATAATCGATCGTGAAAGCATCGAGTAATTCCAATCTCGGACGAGGTCGACCAGTGGTGCCGGTGCAAGCGCCACGCTCTCTAACACGAGTTCGCACGCACGCCTCCTCGGGCTCGGCATGCGACTCTCCTCAAACCCGCAGACGCCGACCTCATCACCGACATATGACCTGGCATGCGATCTTGGCGACGTGGATCCTCGACGCTGAGGTATCCATACGACGCCCTAATACGAGGTCGATCTCGCTCCTCAGGTGTTACAAAGTAGCTGGTCCTGAATCCGGTCGTTACATAGCGCAGCAACTGCTCCCCATCGTAGACAACCTCCACCGAAGTCATCATCCATGTAACACCTCGAGGATCGCAGGATCATTTAGATCGACCTCGTGTCGAGGACTCGTCAGACCAAAGACTCCGTATCGAGGATCCCGTGCTGCCAAGATCGCGCGTCGAGGTCATATGTCGCAAATGGTGAGATCACTGCGGCATTAGCCACGAGATCGCCAAGCATCGCGCTCGACGGAGGTCTCATGCATCGAAATGAGGAGTGTCGCATGTTCTAACTAAGGAGGCCGCTATGGTACGAACTCGTGTTGTGAGCTCTCGCGGCGCTGCGACGAGCACCCTGGTCGACATCGTGGTCGAGATGATATCACTCTGGGGATCTTTTTACGAACGCTATTTAGCTTAATGATTCTCATTGTTTCGTAATATTTATAATGCTCGGTCATAGCGCTCGTCGCTGTGTTTTCTAGATCTTCACTCTATAGAATCAGAGCGGTAATCATGAGAGAGAGAGATTAGATGGGTAGTATTGATTGGATGAGATTAGCATCTCATAACAAAGAGGTTACGATAATGCTCCCTTCCCTCACTAAATTGTATATTCGACGTACCCCCTCAAACCCTCACTTTCTTTTTCTTCTTTCTTCCTTCTTCTCTCGAAGTTCTCTTCCTCTCCAAACTCTCCATCGGAGAACCTTGAGTTTCATCGTAAGCTTCAGATAAACTCTTCTTCATCAATCTTGTTCTCATCATCCTCTCGACATATCTCACCATCTCGACTCACCATTTGAGGTATGAAAAACAGATTCTCTTCCTTCATGCTACTGCTTAGCAGCCATTTTCTTTTCTTTCCATTTTAGCTGAAGTTTTTATGCTTCCTAAATCATCTCATATTGATGGGTTTTCTTCTTCATGACATGACCGAATTTTCTAACCGACATTTGAGCTTGTAAAACAAATTTCTTTCTCTCTGCTTGCACGTAATGTGCAAAGGCCCAAAACCCTTCCTATTCGGTTTGTTTTGATTTCTTATTTTAGCTTCAAGGCTGGACCTCGATGAAATATTTTCTAAAACATAAACTTAGATTTTGATTAATTCTGTGCTTAATGTGTTACATGATTTTAAGCTTGTGTTAGTACCTTGGAAAATGGCTTTGTCCTGATGATGATGTATGAAAGTTAAGCTTTCTAATAAAATTTTGTAGAGAAAAGGAGTTATTTTCAGTAATGTTCACTGAATTTCCGGGGTTGTTTTTGTTTAAGCTCGTGAGTTTTAATGTTTACTTGGGTCAAGGGTTAAGATTGGGATGAGAGCTAAGTGTTATTAGAACCCATAGATGGAACTAAGTTGTGCTTGTATTAGGAAGTCTCGATTCTCTAGATCGTGGTGATTTCCTAATCGAGGTGTACTGAGAATTTAACCTGAGGACGTGGTTAGTGATCCAGATCGAAATGTGACGTGTCGAGGCTATCGACTAAGAAGCACAATGGTCGCTACAGATCGTAAAGTAAGAGAAGTCACAGTTGTCGGTGCTCGCTTTGAAGACAGCCGTGTCGGTAGGTCGCTACGAGCAAAGATTAGCTTGGAGTTCGGTAAGGGCATACTTCATATTCTTCACTTGGTTTATGTTTTGTGCTGTATGGGCACCCCCGCACATTTTTAGGATTTTTATTGTTATATTACTATGTATGGATTCCTTTGATTTGTGTTTCGAAAGCATTATGTAATGTCATGTGATATGATTGGGTTTTTTGCATGTATTTAATATGTGATTGAATATATGTTGTGAATTATGTATTGACCGTTGAACTATGCTTTCTTCATGGTCGAAGCTTCGCTTCTTGTTTATTTGACATGCGCTTGAATATTCTTGTGGTGTATAACTCTCTTTTGAATATTGTAAGCCGGAGAGTCGTTTCATCGAGCGAGCGAAGTAGGCTAGTCAAGTTATGACGCTTTTTGAGTCAGGACCCTGATAACTAAGGGTGCTAGTAGTCCCTCTTTGTTTACGGAGATTGACTAGACGCCGCCACGCTTACGTGGGACCCGGAATCGATCAAGTTCCTAGGGAGTAGCTAAGCATCCTAAGGTTTCTTTCCTCTACCGACTTTCCAAAGATACGGCATTTGTGCTGTGCATTCCGGATCTTAAAATTCGGCTTTCGAAGTCGTAGAGAGAATGGATCGCGAAAGTCGAGCTCGAGCTCAGAGTGAGAAGGCTCTAGTCACTGCGGTGGTGATCGGATATACATTATTGTGTTGCTTATTTCTTTTATGCCGTGGTTTATTTTGTGGAATTGCCGGTGAGAAGTCGTGACCTCTTCCCTGCGGGTGCCTTCTGGGCAACCCATGATCGTTAAGCATCCGTGCGATGTCGGTAGGGCGCAGTGGAACCTCGACAGCAGATGATGGCGAGGAGGAGTGTAACATCCTCGTATGGACTAGCAGGATCGACCCCAGACAGGGATTTCGCCGCTTCTGATCGAGACTCCTGGCCGAGATCTCGGTGGTCGAGATTCGCACTCAAGCACCTGGTGTCGAGATCCTCCGGCGCTGCAAAGATCGCTGCGCGCCGAGGTCATTTGGTCGAAATGAGGTAGATCGGCGCGGTAATTACCGCTTTCGAGATCGCGCTGTGGTCGAAGTTGATGAGGTATCGCCAGCGACCGAAATGAGGAGGTTCGATGTCGAAATCAGAGGAGGCCGCTAGCGGCGGTACGAACTCGCAGCTGTTAGAGCCTTCAGCGCGCTTGCGATCGAGCACCCTAGTCGACATCGTGGTCGAGATGATAACTCGTATTTTTACGTAACGTTATTCAAAGGTTATTATTTTATTGTTTCGTGATATTTATATTGCTCCGCTTGCAGCCTCGCTTACTGCGGTTCAGATTCTCCGACCTATAGAGGTAGGTAACCGCGAGAAAGTAGCCGACAGGGATGTGGGTAGATTGTGGATCGATGGGATTGGCATCTCATAACCGGGTTACGATAACGCTCTTCCTCACCAAATCGTATTCACGATCGCTTTCAAATACTCACTTTCTTTTCTTCTTTCTTCTTCCTTCCTTCTCGCCTCGAAGGTTCCTCTTTTTCTCTCCCAAAACTTCCATCGAAGAACCTCGAAGTTCCTAATCGAGATTCTGCATGACAAACTTTCTCTTCATCAATCTTGTTCTCATCATCTTCGACTCCATATCTCACCATCTCAATTTTCACTATCCGAGGTAATTTAAAACAGATTTTCTCTTCCTCTCGTACATCGCTATACAGCTACTATTTCTTCTTCCATTTTAGCTAAGTTTTATATGCTTCCAAATCATCGCCAAACCGATGGGTTTTCTTCTCCATGACATGACTCCGATCTTCTAACCGATTATTTGCTTGTAAAACAAATTTCTTCCCTCTCGCTTTCCTCGCAGAATAGGCGCGCCCAAAACCCTTCCTTTGCCTGCTTCCGATTTCATTTTTCGCTTGTTGCTTCGTCATGTATGTACACGGCTGACATTATCCGCTTGTAGCATCGAGCAACCTTTTTCATGAACTTTGATTTAAAACCCTAACTTTGTGGTTAGGATTGGGATGAGAGCTAAGTGTTATTAGAACCCATAGATCGAATCGAGTTGTGCTTGTTTTAGAAGTCCGATTCTCGAGATCGTGATTTCCTAATCGAGGTGTATTCGGAGAAATGCGAACCCGAGGACGTGGAGCAAAGTGGATCCAGATCGACGAACTCGTGGACGCGGTCGAAGTCGCTGCTGAGCTCATGGCTGAAGACAACACCGTGTTTCCAGATCGAGTAAGAGAAGTCGCTGTCGAGCTCCTGCTTCAAGCCGACACCGTGTTTTGCGGTCGCTGTCGAGCGTAGTTATTCCTTGGAGTTCGGTAAGGGCACTTCATATTCTACGTGGTTATGTTGTTATTGTGTATGGATTCCTTGATCCGCGTCGAGCATGAAATGTTGCTGATATGATTGGGTTATTGCATGCATCTAATACGCGTGTGGATTGAATATATGTCGTGAATTGTGTATCGTGCATGCTGAATCGCTGCTTTCATGTCGAAGCTTGGTTTCTTTTATTTGACATGCGGAAGAATATCTTGTGTATAACTCTTTGAATATCGATGCAAGTGCTTAATTGTTCGTATCGAGTGAGAGAGCTTTAGCGAGTCGATGACGCTTTTGAGCCGTGTGACCCTGAGCAATCCGGTGGTGGCGCTAGGTCCCCTTTGTTTATATTTTCGGGAGATCACCAGGACGTCGCCACGCTTACGTGGACTCCGAAAGCCGATCAGGGTCTCTCTAGGGGAGTAGCGAGGATCCCAAGGCTTTATTTTCGACTTTCCGACTATACAGACGCATTTGTACGTGTGCATTCCGGAAAAATCACGTTTAGCCGTGAGAAAATGGATCGCGAAAGTCGAGTCGAGCAGAGTGAGATGGTCTAGTCACGCCGATGAATGCGTTATACATCGATGTCGACTTATTTCCTTATGCCGTGGCTTATCTTGTATTGCTGAGAAGTTGACCTTTCCTGTGGTGCCTTCAATCCATGACGGTTACCAGGCAATGTCGAGGGTGCAGGAAACTCGATGTGCCAGACGATGGCGAGGAGGAGCTCGACGAGGACCCGAGTGACGACTCTATTTGTCGGATTGATTATGTTGCTGGATGTTTGTTTTCCGATGACTGTACTTTGTTTTTCTTTGTGTTCAGAGGTCGTGGACCGCTGGGGCTTGCTATGTTTTGTTGCTACAGTAGATCAAGCGGTTTATTTTTGGAGCAAATGCTGGGAGTTCACGAAGTACCCTCAGGGTATGATCGCTTCTTGAAGTCGCCATACCTTAGGTGTATTTTCTTTGTAAATTTACTATTCTCAGTATTTTGTATACATTATTATTTCGAGTGATATATATATGTATGTTATGCATGTATGTTTTATTAGAATTTAAGTCTTGTGGTCTTAGTTGCACCATGTTTCAAAAGTCAGAATTACTCGATGTGCACGAGCCGGGTGTTATAAAAAATATAGATCGCACTTTTAAAAAGGCACAAGAGTATCGCTTTAAAACGATCGTGATACAGGTTTAGCTGAGCTCTGGTGTTGAGTTCTGTGAACTCGAGCCTGGTATGTTGAGCCTTGTAGAAGAATCCTAAACGGGTCGTTACATTGTTGTATCGAGCAGCTTCGCTCGACCGAAATGCGGTATGTGAATTTGACCGCTCACCGTGGCTCGGATATATATGTGCCGCGTACATGATTGTAATATGTTGATCATTGCTTGATTAAGTGAAGCACTTATTGCTTGAGAAATTGTTTCGAACTCAAGCTTTGATTGAAGCAAAGGTGTTTTAACACATCATTGTTGTGAGATTCTGACAGGTTTTGAACTTTGTGAATCTAATGCCACCACAGAGAGATACGACACCAGAATCGAGAACGCTCGACATGGAACGAGCAATTCGTTACGACCGAGATGGCGGCAGCCCATGGCTCAACAATCACCGCCGCAGAATTTAACAGTTAACGCCGATGGCTCAACAGACGGGAGCGTTGACCCAAATATAACTTGCAAAGAACAAAGAATGAGCAGAGCCAAGCGTCAAGCCAGAGGATTAGCAGACTTTAGAAGCATGATCCAATCGGGTTCTGACTGAGCCAAATCCAGATAAAGTCGATCTTTGGATGGGAGATCGAAGATCTTCGAGGCACTTCATTGCTCGAACAACGTGAAGGTCGACCATGCCACCTACTTACCGCTAGGAGACGCAGAGTATCGTGGAGAGGAGTGAAGCAAACATTTATAAGGTAACGCCGCGAGATGACCTCGGAACTTTTTCGTGAAAGCGTTCTTGGACAAGTACTTCCCAGTGACATCGCATTTGAGCCGAGGAAGGAGCAAAGAGTTTCTTCAATTGCAAAGAAGCGCTGGTATGACGGTGTCCAGTATGCAGCCAAGTTCGAAGTCATCAAGCGAGGTATTTGCACCGCTTGCGGATCGAGCTGACCAAAGATGGTTAAGGGAGAGATTCCACCCGGTCTCGAGATTTGAAATTCGTAAGTCGGTGTCATTGAGGATCCGAAACCTCCAAGAGCCGATAGATCGCCGTGGTCGAGGTAGAAGGAGTAAGAAGCCACAAGAAGAAGACTGTAGGCGGACCTGCGAGACTCCAGAGGCGGCGTAGATTTGCACGTAGCGGAAACAATCGCGTAAGCCTTACGACCGACCTCGTGGAACAACAACAGGGACAAAGATCGTCCGATGACCCAGTGAGCGAGAAGCGAGGACGCACTCGTGTCGAGGTGACTTGCTATCGCCAGTGGAAAGCCGTGACATTACGCGAGTAATCGCACTCGGGGCGAGGTGTGTTTCAATCAGTAGAAGCCAGGCATTTTGCCAAGCGATTGTCTCTACACCTAAAGCCGAACCGACAATGCTTATGCAAAGCGCCAGGTGGAAGCGCCGCAGCTAAAGGCGTAGTCTTTGTACGAGTGGCGAGGAAGCAGAGCGAAATAAGATCTTATTCAAGGTGAATGCCAGATCGAGGGTAAATCCTTATCCGTTCTTCTTTGATTCGTGCAACCCATTCCTTTATTTCTTCTCGATCAGGTGAACCATTTGAACTGATCAGGATCGCTTTACTGCTCAAATTGGGTAGTTACAACCCCAAATGCTAAAACCTTAGTCACAAACACCGCATGTCTTAATTCGTGTAGTGGTTATTCGTGAGTAGAAAGTTTGTGGGTCAATTTGGTTTGCTTGCCTCTCAAGGGCCTAGATGTCATCCTCGAGATGGATCGGTTGTCACACCACCATGTCCTCTTGGATCTGCGCGTCCAGAAATCAGAACTTTCCTGCATCTTGAGTCTCCAATTATCTTTCACGAACGTGATTCTGGAAGTTTCTTTGAAAGAAGGAACTAGGGAATACATGTATCCGCTAGTTCTAAGTTTTCCAGCGCCAGATCGACGTGGAAGAATGTTCCAGCTGGTGTGTGACTTTGAGGACGCCCCTCAAGACGCGCTGCAGGGTTACCACCAAGACGAGGTCGAAGTTCTCCATCG
Source organism: Calophaca sinica (assembly GCA_037113605.1). Taxonomy (NCBI): domain Eukaryota; kingdom Viridiplantae; phylum Streptophyta; class Magnoliopsida; order Fabales; family Fabaceae; genus Calophaca; species Calophaca sinica. The sequence goes on from CM073737.1 coordinate 84,493,990, forward strand.
ACCGATTCCAGGGACAGGACCGATCTCCAAAGCGCCATACAGATGTCTCCTGGCCGAGATGAAAGAATCAAGTCCCGTGATCGAGCACTGAGTCGGGCAATTCATACGATCGAGCGTGTCACCGCGGGGAGCTCCAAAGGTTGTTGGTTAAGAAGAATGATGGACGATCAAGGCCGTGGCGTGGACTACCGCGAGCTCAACAAGGTTACCGTGGAAGAACCGGTATCCATTACCACGTGACGACGACTCGATGGATCAACTTCGTGGAGCGGCGATCTTTTCCAAGATAGACTTGAAATCGGCTACCATCAGATTCGCGCGGAAGGATGGAAGATGTCCCAAAACAATTTTCAGACTGTGTATGGTCACTACGAGTACTTGGTGATGCCGCTTGGAGCGACTTTAACGCGCCACCGTGGTTTATGGACTACATGAATAGGATTTTCCATTCGCTCTGGATCAGCTCGTTGTAGTGTTCATCGACGACATATTGATCTACTCGAGGAACCGAGAAGAGCACTAAGAACACTTATGTCGAGTAATCGCAGATATTACGAGAGTAAGCAACCTATGCCAACCTGGTCAAGCGTGAATTTTGGCTCAAGAGGTGAATTTTTCTTGGTCATGTGATTTGCAAAGAAGGGATACCGTGGATCCAACTAAGATTAAAGTCAGGTTAGCGTGGGAACAACCGAAGACGGTTACCGAGGTCAAGTTTTGTTGGCTTAGCAGTGCTATTATCGAAGATTCATCAAGGTTTTCAAGATTGTCGCGCTTTACACGACTTCACGGTTGAAGCGATCAACCTTTGCCTGACCGAGGAGCGCGAATCCGGGGCTTTTCAACGATCAAGCGAGCTTTTGACGACAAATACCACGTGTTGATTTTGCCTCAACCGTAAGAGCCTTACGAGGTGTATCAGGATGCGTCACACCAGGGATCGGGATGCGGCCGATGCAACATCTAAGGTGGTCACAGATGCTTCAAGACACTCTTAAGATTCATTTAGAGGAACTACCCTACTCACGCACTGAGCCGGCAAAGCAGTGAGTTTTGGCGTCAAGATATGGAGGCACCACCTTTATGGGAGCACTCTCATCAAGCTCAACGATCACAAAGAGCTTAAAGTACCTGCTCAATTTAAAGAGCTCAACATGCGTCAAGATGGATGGACGTAATTTCAAGGACTACGACTTTACGCTGGAATACCATCCCTGAAGCGCTAACGTGGTAGCAGATGCGCATGAGTAGGAAGAGCATTCTAGTTTCGGCCAATGATGACTGGCGGAGTCGAGATGCTCGAGAAGTTCCGAGACTTGAAGTCGAGTGTCAAGTTTCACCGGGGAAGTTGAGATTTGCATGCTTACTCATTTCTAACAGATTGTTGGACGCAGATCCGAGACCAAGAAGTTCATGACGAGCTCCCGCAAAGAGAAGGTTCAGCTTGATAGCGCAGGCGGAAGGCGATGCATTCCAAGTTTGAGCGATGACATCTTAAGATGCAATGGCCGAGTGATGCTGCACCTAACGAGCGCCGAGCCGAGGAAGTTAATACCGACGAAGCCGCATAAAGAGCAACTTTAGTATTCATCCAGGAGTTACGAAGATGTATCAAGACTCAAGAAGCATTTTTGGTGGTCCTGAATGAAGAAGCAAGCGGTCGAGCACGTATGGCCGTGGTTTAACGCGGTCGAAAGCCGTAAGGCGCGAGCACCAACGCCTCGCGGAATGCTACAATCGCTGATCGCACCAAAGATGGAAATGGGATAGTATTTCCATGGATTTCGCTGTAGGTTCACAAGACGCAGTAAGAAGAATGATTCGATTTGGGTGATCGCCGACCGACGACCAACCGCCATTTCTTACCAAAGGAGTCGACATACAACGTGGAAAAGTCGACCAAGATCTACATCGCGAGATAGTGTGACTTCATGGTATACCCTCTTTCAATCGTGGTTTCGACCGAGATCCGGTTCACGCCTCATTTTTGGAGGGAATTGCAAGAAGCAATGAACCGAAGCTCGTGCTTAGCTCAAGATATCATCCTCGCATCGACTGGCCGACCGAGAGAACGATCCAATCGCTGAGGATTTGCTGCGTAGCGCAGTACCTTTAGATCACCGAGGAAGCTGGGACGACGCCTTACCATCGGTGGGAGTTCACCTACAATAACGCTCTATGCGAGTATTGAATGGCACCCATGAAGCACTGCAGACGGACGGAAATGTCGACGCCTGCTTTGTTGGTACCAGACTACGAGCGCTCGTTGTAGGACCAGATATGATCCAGCCAGATCACCGAGAAGATTCGCTTGATCGTAGAGATAGGATGCTAACGCCTCAAAGTCGACGTAAGAGTTATGCGCATCAACGACGCCGACCACCGAAGTTCGAGGAAGGAGAACATGTATTTCTTAGAGTCACCCCCACCACCGGAGTTGGTCGAGCGATCAAATCCAAGAAACTTACTCCTAAATTTATCGGACCTTATCGATTCTTCGTCAGATTGGTTCAAAGGGCATATCGGGACGCTTTCGCCACCATTCTTGTTGCCGAATATTCACGACGCCTTCCACGCCTCACAATCAAGGGAAGTATATTTCCGACCCTCTCATGTCATCGAACCGATGTGATTCAATCAAGGACGACCTATCTTTCAAACATCACCAAAGAAGGATCGCTGATCTGAAGCCAAACAGCTAAGTGAACAAAGAGATTCAACTCGGCCAAAGTTGTGTGGGATCGTAAGACGGGAGATGCGACTTGGGAGCCGGAGGAGAAGATGAAGACTCAAGACTCGAACTTTTCCGAGGTAAGAATCTTATTTGCAATTTCGAGGACCTAAATTTTTAGAGGGAGAGATTGTAACACCTCGAGGACTAGATCGACCTCAGACAGGATCGCCGGATCGAGACCTCGCCGAGATCTCGCGGTCGAGACCTCGCACTCAAGACCTGGTGTCGAGAACTGCGCCAAGATCGCGCGTCGCAGGTCATTTGTCGAAATGAGGAGATCGCGCGTATTAGCCGAGATCGCGGTCGAAGTCGATGAGGTCGCCGCGACCGAGCCGGTGGAGTGTCGATGTCGAATCGAGGAGCCGCGGCACTAACTCGTGTTAGAGCCTCAGCGCTTGCACGAGCACCTCTAGTCGACATCGTGGTCGAGATGATAACTCGTGATTTTTACGGTAACGTTATTCAAACAAGCTATTATTTTATTGTTTGTGATATTTATATTGCTCGCTGGCCATAGCCTCAAGCATCGTCTAGATCTCCCGACCTATAGAGTAAGCAGGGTAAATCATGAGAAAGTAGCGATTAGATGGGTAGATTGATCGATGGGATTGGCATCTCATAACCGGGTTACGATAACGCCTTCCTCACCAAATGATTCACGATCGGGCTTTCCTCAAATACTCACTTTCTTCTTCTTCTTTCTTCTTCCTTCCTTCCGCCTGAAGTTCCTCTTTTTCTCTCCAAAACTTCCATCAAGAACCTCGAAGTTCCATCGAGATTCTCGCACAAACTTTCTTCATCAATCTTGTTCCTCATCATCTTCTCGACCTATATCTCACCATCTCGACCACCATCCGAGGTACTAAAAACAGATTTTCTTCCTTCGTACTATCAGCTTAGCGCTTATTTCTTCTTTCCATTTTAGCTAGTTTTTATGCTTCCAAATCACGCCAAACCGATGGGTTTTCTTCTCCATGACATGACCGATCTTTCTAACCGATTATTTAAGCTTGTAAAACAAATTTCTTCCTCTCGCTTTCGCAATAGCAAAGGCCCAAAAACCCTTCCTTTTTGGTTTGTTTCGATTTCTTGTTTTTCGCTTGTTGTTTCGTCGTTGTTGCTGGTCGCATTATCCGTTGTAGCATCGATAACCTTTTTCATGAACTTTTGATCGAAAACCCTAACTTTGTGGTTAGGATTGGGATGAGAGCTAAGTGTTATTAGAACCCATAAATCGAACCGAAGCCAGGCTTGTTTTAGGAAGTCCGATTCCCGAGATCGTGATTTCTCGAATCGAGGTGTACGGGAGAGCTAACCCGAGGACGTGGGAGCAAGGGGATCCAGACGAGAACCGCATCAGACGCGGTCGGGTCGTTGTCGAGCTCAAGCTGAAGACAACCGTGTCGAGATCGAAAAGAGAAGTCGCTTGTCGAGCCTGTTTCAAGACAAATGCGGTCGGGTCGTTGTCGAGCGCAGTTATCTTGGAGTTCTGCAGCGGCACTTCATATTCTACGCGGGTTGGCGTTATCGTACGGATTCCTCGATCCGCGGTCGAGCATGAAATGTTGTGATATGATTGGGTTATTGCATGTATCTAATACGTGATTGAATATATGTCGCGGAATTGTGTATTGCATGTTGAATTGCGCTTCTTCATGTCGAGCTCATTTTCTTTATTTGACATGCGGTCAATGAATATTGTAACGACCTGCTTCTCGACCGCCACCGAAGCTCAATATACCGAGCTCGAGTTACCGAAAGCTCAACACACCGAGCTCAACTAAACCAGTATTTAGATGTGTTTAAAAACGAAACTCTTGTGCCTTTTTAAAAATACGGCCTATATTTTTTTTATAAACTAGGGCTTTGCACATCGTAGTAATTACAATTTTCGAAACATGGTGCAACTAAGACACAAGACTTAAATTCTAATAAAACATACATGCATAACATACATATATATATCACTCGAAATAATAATGTATACAAAATACAGAGTAGCAAATGGGCAAAGAAAATACACCTAAGGCATGACGACTTCAAAGAGCAATCATACTCCTGGGGTACTTCCACAGACTCCCACGCAGGTCGCCTCCAAAAGTAAGACCACCACCACCTTCAAACGACAAAACAATATCGCCTAAATCTGGTCACGACTCAACACAAAAGAAAACAAGTACGCCATCAAAAAATACGCCGAACAAACATAATCAATCACGATAAGTACAGGTCGCCACTGGTCCTCGCCGAAGCTCCTCTCTGCATCGCCTGGCCGCCGAAGTTCCTCGCGCTTCGACATCGCCTCGGGTAACCGCCATGGATTGAAGGCACCACGGAAAGCGGTCAACTTTCAACAATTCAAGATAAGCTCGACATAAAGGATATAAGCAAACAAAGAAGTATAACATTCACCGACGTGACTCGACCATCTCACTCTAACTCCGACACAACTCGCAGAAATCCATTTTCTTCTCGACCGACAATTTTTCCTAATGCACACGCTGCATCAGATACCGGAAAGTCCAGCCAAGCCTTGGGATCCTCGCTTCCAGATACCAACTCAGGTCCCATAGCGCGGGCGACGCCTAGTCAATCTCTCCAGAACAAAAGTGGGACCTAGCACCCTTTAGTTATCCAGGTCACGCTCAAAAACGCCATACGACTCACCTAGCTTTCGCTTCACTGATGAACACCACAGTGATACGATATTCAAAGAGTTAAACACAAGATATTCAACCGCATGTCAAATAAAAAGAGCAAGCTCGATACTTAAGAAACGCAATTCAACATGCAATACACACCACGCATATATTCAATCACATATTAAATACATGCAAAACTCAATCATATCACAACATTTCAAGCTCGACACAAATCAGAAATCCATACACAATAACATAAACCACGAGAATACGGCGCCTCTTACGCCAGCATACTATGAAAGTATTAATGTGAAGCGCTTTATCGAACTCCAAATTAATGCCGCCGACAATCGACCTGACACGGCCGTTTTCAACGAGCTCGACAACAACTTCGACACGCACGTCCTCAATCGACCTCGACACGCACGCTTCTCACCGACCTCGACACGCATAGCTTCTCGATCCGATTCCGCTGTTTCCACGCCCTGATTCGCTTCCGCACACCTCGATTCGAAATCACACGATCTCTGAATCAGCCTTCCTAAAACAAACCCAACCCAGTTCGACCTATGGGTTCTAATACACTTTAGCTCTCATCCCAAACTTAACCACAACCTAAAAATATAAAAACTCAAGAACTGAAATATATTTTTCTCTAACACAAAGTTAGGCTTTTCGATCAAAAGTTCATGAAAAGGCTATCCGATGCTTCAACAGATAGATCGACAACAACAATAACCGTAAGCAACAAACGAAAAACAAGAAATCTAAACAAACCAAAATGGGGGTTTCTGGCACCGCCGATCACAGTAAAAACAGAGGAAGAAAATTTGTTTTACAAGCCCAATTAATCGCTAGAAAGATAGGTAATATCGTGGAAGAAGAAACCCATCAATTTGATATGATTTGAAGCATAAAATCAAGCTACAAATGGAAGGAAAAGTAGCGCTAAACAGTAGCACAGAGGAAAAGAAAAATCTGTTCTTCATGCCTCAATGGTGGTGGTCGAGCAGGCGACATATGTCGAGAAGATAATGAGGAACAAGGTTGATGAAGAAAGTTGATGTAGAATCTCGATGGAACTCAAGGTTTCTTCGATGGAGATTTTTGAGCGAAAAACAAGGAACTCAAGGCAGGCGAAGGAAGGAAAGAAGTTAAGAAAGAAAGAGAAAGTGAGTGGGTCGAGTGGAACCGGGTCGTGGTATACAACCGTGAGAAAAGGGCATAATCAGAACTCCAGCTATAAGATGCCAATCCCATCAATCATTCTACCCGCCTAATCGCTTCCTCTCATAATTACCTCTACTCGCTTGGCCAACGGTCTAGACATCGCTGACGAGAACGGCAAGCCGACAATGTAATAATTACAAACAATATAATAATAGCGCTAATAACGCTCGAAGAATACGAGGTATCATCTCGACACGATGTCGACCAGGGTGCTCGTGCAAGCGCACAAGGCTCTAACACGAGTTCGCACGCCGCCTCCTCACCGACATGCGACTCTCAAATTTCCAGACGCTGACTTCATCAACTCGACACGCCGACCTCCTCACCAAATAGCCTAGTGCACGCGGTCTCATCAGCTTCGCGAATGACTCGCAGAACGATCTTGGCACGGATCTCGGCACAAGGTCTTGGTCGAGGTCTCGACACGCCGCCCTAATACGATGTCGATCTCGCCCTCAGGTGTTATAATCTCTCCTCTAAAAATTTCGCCCTCGAAATTGCAAATAAGATTCTTACCTCGAAAAGTTCAGGTATCGAAGTCTTCATCTTCTCCTCTAGCTCCTAAGTCGCATCTCCCGCCTTTCGATCCCATTACACAACTTTGACAAGTTGAATCTCTTTGTTCCGCGAATCGCTTGGCTTTTCGATCAACGATCCTTGCCGGTGATGCTTCAAAGATAGGTCGCCCTTCGCTTGAATCACATCCGGCTCGATGATACGGTAGGGCCTGAAATATACTCGCAATCGTGAGACGCGGGAAGACGCCGTGAATGTTCGACAAGAATGGTGGCAAGGCATCTGATATGCCATCGACCGATATGACGAAGAATCTGTAAGGTCCAATGAATTTAGGTAAGTTTCTTGATTTGATCGCCGACCAACTCCAAAGAGTCGGTGACTCTAAGAAATACATGTTCTCCTTCCTCGAACTCGAGTGGTCGACGCCGCTGGTCCAGATAACTCTTCTCTGGCCGACTTTGAGATGTTCGTGATCCGATCTCCGATCAAACGGATCTTCCTGTGAGTCTGGCTGGATCATATCCTGGTCCGACAACGTAACGCCGCCGCCCCTGGTACTCAACAAAGAGGCGCCTCGACATTTCCGCCCATACAAAGACTTTCAAAGGTGCCATTCCAATGCTCGCATGGAAGTCATATTGTATGTGAACTCCACCAATGGTAAGACGCCGTCCCAACTTCCTTGATCTAACGCATAAGCTCGCAACAAATCTTCAAGCGATTGATCGCTCTTCACCGACCGCTACCAGTGGATGATACGCCGAAGTTAAGCTCGAGCTCTGCCTCCCATCGCCTCCTGCAATTCCTCCAAAATGAGACGTGAACTTTGATCTGGTCCGACACGATTGAAGAGGGTATTCCATGAAGTCGCACTATCTCCGCGATGTAGATCTCTGGCCGCCTTTTTCCACATTGTATGTCGACCACCGTAAAGAATGAGCAGATTCGGTCAATCGGCCGACGATCACCCAAATCGAATCATTCTTCTTCTCGCCTTCGCAGAAACCTACAACGAAATCCATGGAAATACTATCCCATTTCCATACCGGCACGCCAAGCGATCAGAGTATTCCCGCAGTCGCTGGTGCTCCACCTTCGCTTCGACACGCTAAACACGGTTACGACTGACGCCACTTGCTTCTTCATTCCGACCACCAAAAATGCTTCTTCAAGTCTTGATACATCTTCGTGAACTCCTGGATGAATACTAAAGTTGCTCTTATGCACTTCGCCGAGAATCAACTTCCTCAACTCGGATACGTTAGGTACACACACTCGCCATTGCATCTTAAGATGTCGTCCCGCCCGACCTTGAATTCGCCGCTGCCTTCCTTGCGCTTATCAATCGAATCTTCTTCGCGTAAGCTCGCCATGAACTTGCCGGTCTCTTGATCTCGCCCAACAATCTGCTAGAAATGGTAAAGATACCAAATCTCACTTCCCTGGTGAAACTTCGACACTCAACTTCAAGTCTCTGAACTTCTCGAGCATCTCCAACTCTCGATCATCATCGCCGAGGTTAAAACGCTTCTTCCTACTAACGATCCGCTACTACGTTAGCCTTACCGGATGGTATTCCAACGTAAAGTCGTAGTCCTCGAGAAATTTCGCCCATCTACGCCGACGCATGTTGAGCTCTTCTCTGGTCGAACAGTACTTCAAGCTCTTCAGATCGCCGAAAAACAAGAAGAGTGCTCCTGCAGAAGGTAGTGCCTCCATATCTTCGCCAAGAAACTATCACGCCACAACACCCAAGTCGTGGAGTAGGGTAGTTCCTCTCGTGAATCTTAAGTCGCCTTGAAGCATACGCGACCACCTTCCGATGTTGCATCAAAGACGCATCCCAATCCCTGGTGTGACGATCACAATACACCTCGAAGCGCTCTTCAGTCGAGGCAAAATCAGCACAGCGCCGCCGCCAAAAGCTCCTTCGCCTTTGAAAACTGGCTCGCACTCCTCTGGCCCAGGCAAAAGGTTGATCCTTCCTCGTCACCGTAAAGAGGCGCGACAATCCGAGAAACCTTCAATGAATCTTCTAATATCCTCGCTAAGTCAAAACTCCCCGATCTCAGAATCGCCTTCGCTGCTCCCACGCTAACACCGCCAATCTTAGTCGTTGGATCTAGAACACCTCAGACAGGATCGCCGGATCGAGACCTCGACCAAGACCAGGTCGAGATCCCGCAAGCAAGATCGCTGCCGAGGTCATCGTCGAGCCGATGAGATCCCGCAGGCACTAGTCAGCCGAAATGAGGAGATCGTGACGTCGAATCGAGGAGGCCGCCGCGGCACGAGCTCGTGTTAGAGCCTTTGTGCTTGTAATGAGCACTTTGTCGACATCGCGGTCGAGATGATAACTCGTGATTCTTTCGAACGTTATTCAGCCGCTTATTATTATATTGTTTGTTATAATTATAGTGTCGGCTCGCCGTCATTGCTCGCCGTGGTGTGTCAGATCGCCGACCGACAGAGCAGAGGGTAATTATGAGAGGAACGACAGACGGTAGATTGATTGATGGGATTGGCATCTTATAGCTGAAGTTACGATTATACCCCTTTCTCACCAGTCAGATACCACGACCGATTCCCTCGTATACTCATTTCTCTTTCTTCTTTCTTTCTTCCTTCCTTCGCTTCGAAGTTTCGCTTGTTTTTCCAAAATCTTCCATCGAAGAAACCTTGAGTTCCATCGAGATTCTCGCTTCAAACTTTCTTCATCAATCTGGTTCATCATCATCTTCTCGACCTATATCTCGCCGCCGACCACCACTATCGAGGTATGAAGAACAGATCTTTCTTTTTCCTCCTAAGCATCGTTTAGCGCTTACTTTTTCCTTCCATTTTTAGCCGCTTTATGCTTCCAAATCATGTCAAACTGATGGGTTTTCTTCTTCACGATATTACCTATCTTTCTAACCGATTATTTGGGCTTGTAAAACAAATTTCTTTCTCTGATTTCTGAAATCGACAGTGCCCAGAAACCCCCATTTTTGGTTTGTTTCGATTTCTTGTTTTTCGCTTGTTGCTTCGGTTATTGTTGTTGTCGATCTATCTGCTGAAGCATCGATAACCTTTTTCATGAACTTTGATCAAAACCCTAACTTTGTGTTGCCAGAGGAAAAATATATTTCAGTTCTTGAGTTTTAATATTTTCTGGGTTGTGGTTAAGTTTGGGAAGAGAGCTCAGGTATTAGAACCCATAGATCGAATCGAGTTGTGGTTTGTTTTAGGAAGTCCGAGTCCCGAGATCGTGATTTTAATCGAGGTGTACGGAAAGCTAATCCAAGGACGTGGAAGCAAAGTGGGATCCAGATCGAGAATCAGACGCGGTCGAGGTCGATCGAGAAGTGTACGGTCGAGGTCGATCGAGGACGGTGACGTGGTCGAAGTCGTTGTCGAAGCTCGGAAGACACCGTGTCGTAGATCGCTTGTCGAGCAAAGATTAACTTGAGTTCGGTAAGGGCGCTCACATCGATACTTTTATAGTATGCCAGCCGTAGCGGCACTTCATATTCTACGTGGTTATGTTATTGTGTATGGATTTCCGATTTCAGTGTCGAGCTTGAAATGTTGTGATATGATTGAGTTTTTGCATGTATTTAATATGTGATTGAATATATGTTGTGAATGGTGTATTGTCGTCGAATCATGCTTCTTCATGCAGTAACGCTTTATTGCTTAAATGTCGAATCGCGCTTTCTTCATGTTAAGCATGCTCTCTTTATTTGATATGTGATCAAGTAAGTTGTGTTACTCTTGACATGCGGCGAGCTAATCATCGAGTGAGAGAGCCTAGTGGAGTCGTATGACGCTGAGCCTGACCCGCATAATCGAGGGTGCCAGTCCCCTTGTTTACGGTGGATCGCTAGCGCCGCATTATAAGTTTGGGGTTGACCTCGCTGATTAATGCATGGTATCCGGGTTGGGGTTGGGACCTGGCCGCTACCTATTACGCCGCTTGGGATGGACTCGCCGACGATATTCCTAATAAGAGTTGTAGGTCGAAGTCAGAGCGAGACGGTCGAGTCACGCGGTGGTGATTGAGATACATTATTGTGTTGCTTATTTCTTTATGCCGCGCTTTATCTTGTATTGCTGGAGAAGTCGACCTTTCCCGTGGTGCCTTCAATCCATGACTCGCTACCCAGCGATGTCGAGGGCGCAGGAACTCGACAGCCAGCAGACGATGCCGAGGAGGAGCTCGACGAGGACCCGAGTGACGCACCTCTACTGGTCGTGGATTGATTATGTCATGGATGTTTGTTTTTCCGATGACTGCATTTGTTTTTCTTGTGTTCGAGGTCGTGACCAGTTTGGGCCGGTATGTTTTATTGCTACAGGTGATCGGGCGGTTTATTTTTGGAGCAGTCGCTGCTGGAGAGTTCATTTTAAGTACCCTGTGGTATGATTGCTTTTGAAGTCGCTGCATCTTGTGTGTATTTTCTTTGCACATTTGCTACTCAGCATTTTGTATACATTATTATTTCTGAGTGATATATATATGTATGTTATGCATGTATGTTTTATTAGAATTTAAGTCTTGTGTCTTAGTTGCACCATGTTTCAAAAGTCAGAATTACTCGATGTGCACGAAGTTGGTTTTATATAAAAAAATAGACCGTATTTTTTAAAAAGGCACAAGAGTTTCGCTTAAACACATCTCATACAGTTTAGTCGAGCTCTGTGTTGAGTTTTCGTGAACTCGAGCTCTGCAGATATCGAGCCTCGTGAGCGTCCTAAAACGGTCGTCGTTACATCGCTGGTATCGAGCAGCCGGCTCGACCGAGCCAGGCATAGAGATTGGACCGTCACCGTGGTCGTTATGTGTGTCGGGTACCTAGTTGTATTATGTTGATTTCTCGCTTGATTAAGTGAAGCACTTATTGCTTGAAAAATTGTTTGAACTGCTTGATTGAAGCAAAGGTGTTTTAACACATCCTTGTTATGAGATTCTCGACAGGTTTTGAACTTTGTGGAATCTAATGCCACCTCAGAGGAATACGACAAACAGAATCGAGAACGCCGACATGGAACGGCAAAGCAATTCAAGCTTATGACCGAGATGGCGGCAGCCATGGCTCAACAATCACCGGCCGTGAACTCAACAGTTAACGCGATGGCTCAACAGACGGCAACGTTAACTCAAATGGTAACTCGCATAAAGAACAAAGAACGAAAGCGTAATCTGAATGGTCAAGCGCAGGATTGGCCGACTTTAGGAAGCATGATCCACCGGGTTCTATGGTGAGCCAAATCCGCATAAAGTCGATCTTTGGATGCAAGAGATCGAGAAGAACTTTGAGGCACTTCACGTCCCTCGACAACGTGAAGGTCGACTATGCCACCTACTACCGCTAGGAGACGCAGAGTATCGTGGAAAGGAGTTGAAGCAAACGCTTATAGCGTAACGCCAGCGAGATGACCTGGGAGCTTTTTCGTGAAAGGTTCTTGGACAAGTACTTCCCAGACAATCGCACGAGCCGAGAAGGAGCAAGAGTTTCTTCAATCGCAAAGAAGGCAACTCGACAAAGGTCCGAGTACGCGCCAAGTTCGAAGTCGCTGGCGCAGGTATTTCAGTCCATTCCGCGGATCGAAAGCCGACCGCAGATGGTCGAAAGAGAGATTCCAACGGGATTGAGATTCGACATTCGTAAGTTTGCGGTGTCGCCGAGATCCAAACCTCCAAGAGTCGACGATCGCTGTGTCGAGGTAGAAGGAGTAAGGAGCCACAAGGAAGAAGATCACTGTAGGCGACCGCGAGACTCCCGTGAGTGCGGCGTAGATTGGCACGTAGTGCGGAAACAACCGCAAGAAGCCTTACGACCGACCTGGTGGAACGATAATAGAGGACAATATCGTCCGATGACCTGTACCGAGAAGCGAGAGATGCACTGTGTCGAGGTGACTTGTTTCCGCTGTGGAAAGACAGACATTACGCCAATAATCAGATTTGGCGAGTGGCGTGGCGTACAATCGCAAGAAACCAGGTAAGATTTTGCCAAGGATTGTCCTACACCTAAAGTCGAACCGACGATGCTTGGCGTAGCGGCCAAAGGAAAACGCTGCCGGGCTAAAGGCGCGAAGCTCGCATGAGCAAGCAGGAAGCAGATCGAGTCAAGATCTTATCCAAGGTGAATGTGAGATCGAGGGTAAATCCTTATCCGTTTTTTGATTCTGGGTGCAACTCATTCTTTATTTCTTCTCGATTGTGGAACCATTTGAACTTGACTGCGTGATCGCTTTTACGCTTAAATTAGTAGTTACAACCCCACCGCTAAAACCTTAGTCACAAACATCGCATGTCTTAATTGTGTAGTGGTTGTTCAGAGTAGAAAGTTTGTGGGTCAATTTGGTTTGCTTTGCCTCTAAGCGGCTTAGATGTCATTCTCGGATGGATTGGTTGTCACACCACCATGTCCTTTTGGATCGTGTCCCGTGAAATCGTAATTTTTCCCGACTTTCGAGTCTCCAATTATCTTTCTCCGCCGAACGTATTGAGTTTCTTGAAAGAAGGAACTAGGAATACATGTATCCGTTAGTTTCTAAGTTTTCCAGCAGGTCGACGTGGAAGAATGTTCCAGCAGTGTGTGACTTTGAAGACGCTTTTCCAAGACGCGCTTCGGTTACCACCAAGACGCAGAGGTCGAAGTTTTCCATCGACCGATTCCAGGTGACGTGACCGATTTCCAAAGCGCCATACAGATGTCTCCCGGCCGAGATGAAAGAATCAAGTCTCGTGATCGAACACTTGGAGTCGAAGCAATTCATACGACCGAGCCGGTCACCGTGGGGAGCTCCAAAGGTTGTTGGTTACAAAGAAGGGACGGACGATCAAGATCGTGGCGAGATTACCGCGAGCTCAACAAGGTTACCGTGGAAGAACCGCTATCCGCTACTACGCATCGACGACTGATGGATCAACTTCGCGGAGCGCGATCTTTTCCAAGATAGACTTGAAGCTCCGCTACCATCGATTCGCTGAAGGAGGAAGATGTTCCCAAAATAGCTTTCAGGACAAGATACGGTCACTACGAGTACTTGGTGATGCCGCTTGGAGCGATTTAACGCGCCACCGTGTTTATGGATTACATGAACAGATTTTCCATTCGCTTTTGGATCAATTTGTTGTAGTGTTCATCGACGACATATTGATCTACTCGAGGAACCGAGAAGAGCACGCAGTAACACTTATGTCGAGCACCGCAGATATTACGAGATAAGCAACTCTATGCCAACCTCGTCAAGTGCGAATTTTGGTCAAGAGGTGAATTTTCTTGGTCACGTGATTTCCAAAGAAGGGATAGCAGAGATCCAACTAAGATCAAGTCGTGTTAAGCGGAACACCAAGACGGTTACACGAGATCAGAGTTTTGTCGGCTTAGCAGATATTACCAAGATTCATCAAGGTTTTCAAGATTGTCGCGCTCTACACGATCATCGACGCAGGAAGGATCAACCTTTGCCTGGACCAAGGAGCGGCCGCCAAAGATCAAGGAGCTTTTGACGACAAATACCAGGCCGATTTTGCCTCAACCTCAAGAGCCTTACGAGGTGTATTGTGGATGCGTCACACCAGCGGATCGGGATGCGTGGCCGATGCAACATCTAAGGTGGTCGCAGATGCTTCAAGACAAATTTTAAGATTCACGAGAGGAACTACCCTACCACGACTTGAGCCGGCAGCAGTGGTTTTTGCGCCGAAGATACGGAGACACTACCTTTACGGGAGCACTCTCATCGCTTTCAGCGATCACAAGAGCTCAAGCACTGCTCGACCGTAAAGAGCTCAACATGCGCCAACAGATGGACGTAATTTCTCAAGGACTACGACTTTTACGCTGGAATACCATCCCTAGAAGCGCTAATGTAGTAAAGATGCATCGAGCAGAAGAGCGCTTTAACCCTCGCAATGATGATCAAGGAGTCGAGATGCCTCGAGAAGTTCCGAGACTTGAAGTCGAGTGTCGGTTTCACCTGGGAAGCCGAGATTTGCATGCTTACCATCTCTAACAGATTATTGGACGAGATCCGAGACCAAAGAAGTTCAGACGAGCTTCGCAAGAGAAGATTCAAATGATAGCGCAAGGAAGGCGCGACAGCACTTCACGCCTGAGCGACGACATCTTGAGGTGCAATGGCCGAGCGCGCGCACTCTAACGATCCGAGCCGAGAAAGTTGATTCGACGAAGCCGCATAAGAGCAACTTTAGTATTCATCCAGAGTTACTAAGATGTATCAAGACTCAAGAAGCATTTTTGGTGGTCCTGAATGAAGAAGCAAGCGGCCGAGCACGTAGCTCGCGGTTTAACGCGGTCGTAAAGCCGAAGGTGGAGCACCAACGACCGCTGGAATGCTACAATCGCTGACGCATCAAAGATGGAAACGATAGTATTTCCATGGATTTCGCTGTAGGTTTGCCGGTCAAGACGCAGGTAAGAATGGATTCGATTGGTGATCGCCGACCCATCGACCAAATCGCCATTTCTTGCCGTGAGGTCGACATACAACGTGGGAAAGGGCCGACCGAGATCTACATCGCGAGATAGTACGACTTCATGGAATACCTCTTCGATCGCGCTCTGACCGAGATCCGGTTCACATCTCATTTTTGGAGGGAATTGCAAGGAGCTGATGGCCCAGCGCATATCGACATTGCTTCGCCACCATTCTGTTTAACATCCACGACGCTCTTCCACGCCTCACAATTGCGGAAGTATGTTTCCGACCTCTCATGTCATCGAACCGATGTGATTCAACCGGGGACGATTTATCTTTGAAGCATCACCAAAGAAGGATCGTTGATCTGAAAGCCAAACAGCTATGAACAAAGAGATTCAACTTGTCAAAGTCCAGGTGGGATCAAAAGACGGAGATGCGACTGGGAGCCGGAGGAGAAGATGAAGACTCAAGACTCGAACTTTTCCGAGGTAAGAATCTTATTTGCAATTTCGGTGACGAAATTTTTAGCAGGAGAGATCAGGAACACTGAGGACGAGATCGACCTCAGACAGATCGCCGGATCGAGACTCCCGACCAAGACCTCGCGTCGAGATCCCGCGCCAAGATCGCGTTTGCGTCATTTGTCACGAGCCGACGATCGCGCGCACTAGTCGCCGAAATGGTGAGATCGCATGACGTCAACTGAGGAGCCGCGGCACGAGCTCGCAGGTTGAGCTCTCGCGGCTTCAGACGAAAGCACCCTCGTCACATCGTGTCGCAGATGATAACTCGTGATTCTTTCAACGTTATTCAGCGCTATTATTATATTGTTTATTATAATTATGGGCACGGGCTCGCTATTCTCGCCGTCGGTGTCTAGATCGCTGACCGATGAGGTAGAGGGTAATTACGAGGAACGATTGACGGTAGATTGATTGATGGGATTGGCATCTTATAATGGGTTACGATTATACCCTCTTTCTCACCACCGTGATACCACGACCGATTCCCCGTGATACTCATTTCTTCTTTTCTTCTTTCTTCTTCCTTCCTTCTCGCCTCGAAGTTTCGCTGTTTTTCTCCAAAACTTCCATCAAGAAACCTTGAGTTCCATCGTAGATTCTCGCCAAACTTTCTTCATCAACTGGTTCATCATCATCTTCTCGACCTATATCTCGCCCGCCGACCACCACTATCGAGGTATGAAGAATGATCTTTCTTTTCCTCCGTACATCAAGCTTAGCGCTTACTTTTTCCTTCCATTTTTAGCCAGCTTTATGCTTCCAAATCACGCCAAATCGATGGGTTTTCTTTCTTCACGATATTACTCTATCTTTCTAACCGATTATTTGGGCTTGTAAAACAAATTTCTTTTTCTCGATTTCTGAAATCGATAAAGGCCCGTAAAACCCCCCATTTTTGGTTTGTTTCGATTTCTTGTTTTTCGCTTCTGCTTCGTTATTGTTGTTTGCCGATCTATCTCGGCCAAGCATCGATAACCTTTTTCATGAACTTTTTGATCAAAAACCCTAACTTTGTGTTGTGAGGAAAAATATATTTCGCTTCTTGAGTTTTAATATTTTCTGGTTGTGGTTAAGCTCGGGAAGAAAGCTCCGGGTATTAGAACCCATAGATCGAATCGAAGTCAGGTTTGTTTTAGGAAGTCCGAGTCCCGAGATCGTGATTTTAATCGAGGTGTACGGAAAGCGAATCCAAGGACGTGGAAGCTGGGGATCCAGACGATCGGAATCAGACGTGTCGAGGTCGATCGGTAGCGGTACGGGTCGCAGGTCGATCGAGGACTCGTGATGTGGTCGGGTCGCTTGTCGAGCTCTGGAAGATACCGTGGTCGAGATCGCTGTTTGAGCAAAGATTAACTCGAGTTCTGGTAGGCATGCGCTACATTGATACTTTCATAGTATGCTAGCCGTAAGCGGCACTTCATATTCTACGTGGTTATGTTATTGTGTATGGATTTCTGATTTGTGTCGAGCTTGAAATGTTGTGATACGATTGAAGTTTTGCATGTATTTAATATGTGATTGAATATACGCTGTCAGAATGGTGTATTGTCACGACCATTGCGCTTCTTCATGCAGTAACGCTTTATTGCTTAAATGTCGAATTGCTTTTTTCATGTTAAGCATGCCTCTTTATTTGATATGTGATCAAGTGTTGTGTTACTTCTTTGACATGCGCGTAGCTAATCATCGAATGAGAGAGCCCAGTGAGTCAGATGACGCTTTGAGCCTGACCAGCATAATCGAGTGGTGCTAGGTCCCCTTTTTTATTTATGGTGGATTGGTTAGCGCCGTGACATCGGGCTGGGGTCGACTCGCCGACAATGCATGGTATCGGCTCAGGGGTCGACTCGCTGCTTACTCTATTACGCCACTGGGGACGGACCGCCGACGATATTCTCGGAATAAGAGTCAGGTCGAAGTTAGAGTGAGATGGTCGAGTCAATGGTGGTGATTGAGATACATTATTGTGTTGCTTATTTCTTTATGCCGCCGCGGCTTATCTTGTATTGTTGAGAAGTCGACCTTCCCCGTGGGTGCCTTCAATCCATGACGGCTACCCAGGCGATGTCGAGGGCAGGAACTCGACACTGCCAGACGATGCCGAGGAGGAGCTCGACGAGGACCCGAGTTGACGACTTCTACTTGTCGTGGATTGATTGCGTTGTTGGATGTTTGTTTTTCCGATGACTGCATTTGTTTTTCTTGTGTTCGAGGTCGTGACTCAGCTTGGGGTCGGTATGTTTTATTGCTACACAGATCAAGCGGCTTTACTTTGGAGTAGTCACAAGTGGGAGAGTTCCCTAAGTACTCCTGTGGTATGATTGCTTTGAAGTCGCCGCATCTTTAGGTGTATTTTCTTTGCACATTTGCTACTCAGATTTTGTATACATTATTATTTCGAGTGATATATATATGTATGTTATGCATGTATGTTTTATTAGAATTTAAGTCTTGTGGTTTAGTTACACCATGTTTCAAAAGTCAGAATTACTCCGATGTGGCACGAAGTTGGGTTTTATATAAAAATAGACCGTATTTTTTAAAAAAGGCACAAGAGTTTCGCTTTTTAAACACATCTCATACAGTGTTTAGTTGAGTCTGGCAGGTGTCGAGCCTGGGTGAATCTCGAGCCTCAGAGCGGTCCTAAACTGGGTCGCATACAGTGATCCACAAATATCCCTCCTTCGGGAAATCACGTGGACCAAAGAAAATTCACCTCTTCAAGCCAAAATTCACACTTCGGCTGTGTGGCAGAGTCGCTTATCTCGTGAATATCCGCAAGACTCGACATAAGTGTTTCGCGGCTCTTCTCGTTTCGAGTAGATCAAGATGTCGCCGATGAACGCTACAACAAACTGGATCCAAGAACTAATGGAAAATCCTCGCTCATGTAATCCATAAACACACCGGGCGATTCGCTACTCCAAACGGCATCACCAAGTACTCGTAGTGACCGTGATCTTGTCCTCGAAGTCGCTTTGGGAACATCTTCCTCCTTCACGCTAATCTGATGGTAGCCCGACTTCAAGTCTATCTTGAAAGATCGCCGCCCACCTAAGGTTGATCCATCAAGTCGCCAATACGCGGGTAACGGATAATCCGCTTCTTCACAGAACCTTGTCGAGCTCGGGCGTAATTCACGCGACGCCTTGATCGCCCATCCTTCTTCTTAACCAACAACATCGGAGCTCCCCACGCGACACGCTTCTGGCCGTATGAATTGCTTTGACTCCAAGTGTTCGATCCGACTTCGCTTCTTTCATCTCGCAGAGACATCCCGCATGGCGCTGAAATCTGGCCCGCCCTGAATCGTGTCGATGGAGAACTCGACTCAGACCGGTGGTAACCCTGGCACGCCTTCGGAAAACGCCCTCAAAGTCATACACCACCGAACATTCTTCACGCCGACCGCCGAAAACTTCCGAACCAGCCAGATACATGTATTCCCTAGTTCCTTCTTTCAAAGAAACTCCAACACGCTCGCGTAAAGATAATCGAGACTCCAAGGTCCTGGAAAATTACGCTTTACGCGCACACCAAGAGGACATGGTGGTGTGGACAACCAATCCATCCCGAGGATGACATCTAAGCCCCAAGAGGCAAACAAACCAAATTGACCACAAACTTTACTCGAATAACCACTACACAATTAAGACATGCAAAGGTTTCAGTGACTAAGGTTTTAGCAAATGGGTCAGAATCTACTAATTTAAACGGTAAAGCAAATACCAAGTTCAAATGGTTCACACAATCAAGAAATAAAGGAATGTGTTGCAATCTAATCAAAGAGAATGATATGATTTACCTCGATCTCACATTCACCTCGATAAGATCTTCACCGACCGCTTCCTCGCCACTCATACGTAAAACTCGCTTTAGCTATCCGACGCTTTCCTTTGGCTCTTGCCGCAAGCATCGCTTGCTCAGCTTTAGGTGTAGGACAATCCTTGGCAAATGCCCTGGCTTGCAGCTTGTAGCACACCCTCCTTTTCCGAGTACGCTTATCGGGCGTAATGTCCCGCTTTTCCACAACGGAAACAAGTCACCTCGACACCGGCCTGACTCTCCACTCGCCCCTGGTCATCTGACGACATCGCCCTCGTTGTCGCTCCTCCGAGGTCTGGCCGTGCAAGCGCTTCTTCTCGCGCTGTTTTCCTTCGCGGCAAATCTCCGCCGCAAGACTGGGTCTCACCGGCCCGCTTCTACAACAGCTTTCTTCTTGTGGTTCTCACCTCTTCTACCTCGACACAATGATCTATCGCCTCGAGGTTTCGATCCTCAACGACACCACAGACTTTCAATCGTCGACCAATCCCTTCGCTGAATCTCTCACTCAACCATCTCTGGTCAACTCGATCACGAATGGATCAAATACTCGCCAACGACTAACTTGGCCGCATACTTGACACCGCCGAGTCAGCTCACGCAGCTTGAAGAAACTTCTGCCCTTCTTCTCTACTGCGCAAAGATCTGGGAAGTACTTGTCCAAGAACCTTTCACTAAAAAGCTCCTGTGTCATCTCGCGACGCCCGCTTATAAATGTTTGCTTCAATTCTTTCCACCAATACTCGCGCCTCCTAGCAGTAAGTAGGTAGCATAGTCGACCTTCACGCTGTCCCGGCAATGAAGTGCCTCAAGATCTTCTCGATCTCTTTGCATCCAAAGATCGCTTTATCTGGATTTGGCTCACCATAGAACTTCGTGGATCATGCTTCCTCAAGTCCGCTAATCCTAGCTTCAGTGATTTCGCTCGCCGCTGTCGTTGCCGCAAGTTCTCGCCGAAAGTTAACGCCGCCGCCTGGCTGAGCCATCGCGTTAGATCGCTGAGTCATAGCCAAATGGGACAGTTGAGCCACGGCCGCCGCCATCTCGGTCATAGCTTGAATTGCTCGCTCCATGTCGACGTTTTGGCCGCAAATGCCGATGATTCTACGTAGGTGGCATTAGATTCCACAAAGTTCAAAACCTCGCTGTAATCTCGTAACAAGGATGTGTTAAAACACACCGCTTCAATCAAGAAACAGCCAAACAATTTTTCAAGCAATAAGTGCTTCACTTAATCAAACAAAGAATCAACATATTACAACTAGGTACCCAACACACATAACCCGGCTACGCGATCACCCAAATTTTATGCACAATGGCCGTAACCGAACTTGTAACACTCCGAGACGAGATCGACATCGTGACAGGACGACAGATCGAGACCTCGACTCAAGACCTTGTGTCGAGATCCCGTAAGACCGCTTCGCCGAGTGTCATTCGCCGAAATCGAGGAGCATCGCGCGGCTCTAGCCGGGCCGAATCGAGGAGATCGCGTCGAAGTCGATGAAGTCGCTGCATCGAAATGATGAGGACGCATGTCGAAATGAGGAGACCGCGCTCACGAACTCGTGTTAGAACTCAGTACGCTTGCACGAGCACCCTAGTCGACATCGTGGTCGAGATGATACCTCGTATTCTTTCTAACGTTATTCGGCCGCTATTATTATATTGTTTGTAATAATTATCTTGGCTTTGGCCGACCGCTCTCGCCGCTGTCTAGACCGCTGACCGACTGCAGGTAGAGGGTAATTATGAGAGAGGAACGATTAGACGGCAGATGATCGATGGGATTGGCTTCTTATAGCTGGAGTTACGATTATGCCCTTCCAACCGTATACCACGACCTATTCCTGATACTCATTTCTCTTTTCTTCTTTCTTCTTCCTTCCTTCTCGCTTCGTGTTTCGTTGTTTTCTCCAAAATCTCCATCGATTTAAACCGTGAGTTCCATCGAGATTCTCGCATGCTTTCTTCATCAATCTTGTTCATCATCATCTTCGACTCCATATCTCGCCTGCTCGACCATCACCACTGAGGTATGAAGAACAGATTTTTCTTTTCTCCTGCGCTACTGCTTAGCGCTATTTCTTCTTCCATTTTTAACCGCTTTTATGCTTCCAAATCATGTCAAATTGATGGGTTTTCTTCACAATATTACCTATCTTTCTAACCGATTAATCGGGCTTGTAAAACAAATTTCTTCCTCTCGCTTTTTCTCGCAATCGGGCAGCTCCGTAAACCCCAATTTTTGGTTTGTTTCGATTTCTTGTTTTCGTTTGTTGCTTCTGGTTGTTGTTGTTGTCGATCTATCTATTGAAGCATCAGATAACTTTTTCATGAACTTTTGATCGTAATCCCAAACTTTATGTTGAGGAAAAATATATTTCGCTTCTTGAGTTTTATATTTTCCGGGTTGTGGTTAAGTTCAAAGAGAGAGCTAAGTGTATTAGGAACCCATAGATCGATCTAAGTTGTGTTTGTTTTAGGAAGTCCGATTCTTAGATCGTGGGATTTCTAATCGAGGTGTACGGGAAAGCCAATCCAAGCGACGTGGAAGCAATGAATCCAGATCGAGAACGCAGACGGTCGAGGTCGATCGGAGAAGTGTACGTGTCGAAGTCGTTGTCGAAGCCTGCTGAAGACAACCGTGTCGAGATCGAGTAAGAGAAGTCGCTTGTCGAGCCCATTTGAAGACAAATGTGTCGAGGTCGTTATCGAGCAAAGATTAACTCGAGTTCGGTAAGTGGCAACTCCTAGATATCTCTAAGGCTTTATTTTATAAGTCCCATGTAAAGTACGCGCTTCACATTAATACTTTCGTAGTATGCTACAGCGTAGCGGCATTTCATATTCTACGTGGTTATGTTATTGTGTATGGATTTTCCCGATTTGTGTCGAGCTTGAAATGTTGAGATATGATTGAGTTTTTTGCATGTATTTAATATGTGATTGAATATATGTCGAATTGTGTATTGCATGTTGAATTGGCGCTTTCTTCCGCGTCGAGCTTGCTTTTTATTTGACATGCGGTTGAATATCTTGTGTTTAACTCTTTGAATATCGTGATGCGCTAATTGTTCATCGAAAGTGAGCGAGCTAGGTGAGTCGTATGACGCTTTTGAGCCGTGGACCCTGATAATCGAGGGTGCTAGTCCCCTTGTTTACTGAGATCGATTAGACGCCGCCACGCTTACGGGACTCGAAAGGATCGTCTCTAGGGAGAGCGAGGATCCCAAGGCTTTGGCTGGACTTTCCGACATACCAGACGCGGTGCATTCCGGAAAATTGTCGAGTCGAGAGAAAATGGATTTACGAGTTGTGTCGAGCCCAGAGTGAGACGGTCGAGTCAATGCGGTGGTGATCGAGATATATTATTGCCGCTTGCTTATATCCTTTATGTCGAGCTTATCTTAAATTGTTGAGAAGTTGACCTCTTTCCGCGGGTGCCTTCAATCCATGACTCGCTACCCGTGCGATGTCGAGGCGCAGGAACCCGACAAAGAGATGATGCCGAGGAGGAGCTCGACGAGGACCCGAGTGACGCACTGCATTACGTGGATCGATTGTTTGCTCGACGATTTCTTTGATGACTGCACTTTGTTTTCTTTGGAGTAGTATGTCGTGACCAGCTTGGGGCGTTGTTGTTTTGTTGTTTCAGGTAGACCGGTGGTCTTACTTTTGGAGCAAACGCTGCGGGAGTTCCGCCAAGTACTGTGGTATGATCGCTTTTCAAGTCGCCGTCAGATCTGTGTGTATTTTCTTTGCACATTTGTTACTCTCAGATTTTGTATACATTATTATTTCTGAGTGATATATATATGTATGTTATGCATGTATGTTTTATTAGAATTTAAGTCTTGTGTC
Organism: Calophaca sinica; assembly: GCA_037113605.1. Lineage (NCBI taxonomy): Eukaryota > Viridiplantae > Streptophyta > Magnoliopsida > Fabales > Fabaceae > Calophaca > Calophaca sinica. The sequence goes on from CM073737.1 coordinate 84,517,767, forward strand.
TTAGTTGCACCATGTTTCAAAAGTCAGAATTACTCTGATGTGCACGAAAGTTGGTTTTATAAAAAAATATATCGATTTTTAAAAGGCACAAGAGTTTTGTTTTTAAAACACATCTCATATAGGTTTATGTTGAGCTTGGTGTGTTGAGATCCGTGAATCCGAGCTCAGATATTGAGCTCGTGAGCTGGTCCTAAAACGTCGTTAATCGTGGTATCGTGAGCAGCTCTGCTCGACCGAGCCGCGGCATAGGAATTCTGACCGGTCACCGTGGTTTCGTTATGTGTGCTGGGTACCTAGTTGTATATGTTGATTGTCGCTTGATTAAGTGAAGCACTTATTGCTTGAAAAATTGTTTGAATCAAGCTTGATTGAAGCAAAGGTGTTTTAACACATCCTTGTTCCGAGATTCCCGACAGGTTTTGAACTTTGTGGAATCTAATGCCACCTCGTAGGAATACGACACCGCGAACCGAGAACGCCGACATGGAACGAAAGTAATTCAAGCTTATGACCGAGATGGCGCAGCCATGGCTCAACAATCACCGGTCAGAATCTCAACAGGCTAACGCGATGGCTCAACAGACGGCAACATAACTCAAAGAGAACTTACAAAGAATAAAGAACGAAAGCGTAACGAATGTCAAGCCAGAGGATCGTCGACTTCAGAAGCATGATCCACCGAAGTTCTACGATGAGCCAAATCCGGATAAAGCTGATCTTTGGATGCAAGAGATCGAGAAGATCTTAGGCACTCCATACGTCTCTGACAACGTGAAGGTCGATTTATGCCACCTACTTGGCATCGCTAGGAGACGCAGAGTATCGGTGAGGGAGCCAAGCAAACATTTATAGCGTAACGCCGCGAGATGACCTCGAGAACTTTTTCGTGAAAGGTTCTGACAAGTACTTCCCAGACATCGTGACGAGCCGAGAAGGAGCAGAATTTCTTCAATCAGAAGAAGCGCAACTCGACGTTGTCCGAGTATGCGCCAAGTTCGAAGTCAAGCATGCAGGTATTTCAGTACCATTTCGTGATCGAGTCGACTAAAGATGGTTAAGGAGAGATTCCAACGGGGATCGAGATTCGACATTCGTAAGTCGTGGTGTCGCTGAGGATTCAAATCTCCAAGAGCCGATTGATCGCCGTGTCGAGGTAGAAGGAGTAAGGAGCCACAAGAAGAAGACTGCTTTTAGGCGACTGGTGAGACCTCAGAGCGCGGCGTAGATTTGCACGTAAAGGAAAACAACCGCAGGTTAAGCCTTACGACCGACTCGTGGAAGGGGACAAAGACGTCCGATGACCCAGTGGAGCGAGGAGTGGAGGTCGACCGGTGTCGCAGGTGGACTTGCTATCGATGTGGAAAGCCGGACATTACGCGAGTAGTCAGATCGTAAGGAGGAGGTGTGTTTCAACCGCAAGAAGCTGTGGCATTTTGCTGGCGATTGTCCTATACCCAAAGTCGAACCGACTATGCTTGGCGTAAAGAGCCAAAGCGGAAGCGCTATGGCTAAAGGCGTAGTTTTCCGTGATGAGTGACGAGGAAGCAGATCGAGTCAAGATCTTATCCAAGGTGAATGTGAGATCGAGGGTAAATCCTTATCCGCTTTTTGATTCTGGTGCAACCCATTCCTTTATTTCTTCCGATCAGGTGAACCATTTGAACTTGACTGCGGATCGCTTTACCGCTTAAATTAGTAGTTACAACCCCAAAGCTTAAAACCTTAGTCACAAACATCGCATGTCTTAATTGTGTAAAGGGTTATTCAGAGTAGAAAGTCAGTGGTCAATTTGGTTTGCTTGCCTCTTAAGGGCCTAGATGTCATCCTCTGGATGGATCGGTTGTCACACCACCATGTCCTTGACTGTGCCCGCAAAACTGTAATTTTTCCAGACTCGAGTCTCCAATTATCTTTCCACAACGATTGGAGTTTCTTTGAAAGAAGGAACTAGGGAATACATGTATCCGCTAGTTCAAGTTTTCCAGCAGATCGACGTGAAGAATGTTCCAGCAGTGTGACTTTGAGGACGCTTTTTCCCGGAAGACGCCAGTGGTTACCACCAAAGACGCAGGTCGAAGTTCTCCATCGACCGATTCCAGGGACAGACCGATTTCCAAAGCGCCATACAGATGTCTCCGCCGAGATGAAAGAGTCAAGTCCCATATCGAACACTTCGGAGTCGGCTAATTCATACGACCGAGCGTGTCACCGCGGGGAGCCTCCAAAGGTTGCTGGTTAAGAAGAAGGACGGACGATCAAGGCCAGTATGGCGTGGACTATCGCGAGCTCAACAAGGTTACCATGAAGAACCGCGATCCGTTACTACGATTGACGACTGATGGATCAACTTCGTGGAGCGGCGATCTTTTCCAAGATAGACTTGAAGCTCCGGCTACCATCGATTCGCGAAGGAGGAAGATGTCGCCAAAACAGCTTTTCAGACTAGATATGGTCACTACGAGTACTTGGTGATGCCGCTTTGAGATTTAATAATGCGCCACCGTGATTATGGACTACATGAACAGATTTTCCATTCGCTTTTGGATCAGTTCGTTGTAGTGTTCATCGATTTACATATTGATCTACTCGAGAACCCAGAAGAGCACGCAGTAACACTTATGTCGAGTAATCGCAGATATTACGAGATAAGCAACTCTATGCCAACTCGTCAAGTGTGAATTTTGGCTTGAAGAGGTGAATTTTCTTGGCCACGTGGATTTCCAAAAAGGGATAGTCCGTGGATCCAACTAAGATTGAGGCGTGTTAGTACGGGAACACCAAGACTAAGCACTGAGATCAAGTTTTGGTTTCGCTTAGCAGTGATATTATCAAGATTCATCAAGGTTTTCAAGATTGTCGCGCTTACTTACACGATCGACGCAGGAAGGATCAACCTTTTGCCTCGACCGAGGAATGAAGCCGCTTTTCAAGGATCGGCGAGCTTTTGACGACAAATATCACTCGCGCTGATTTTGCCTCAACCCGAAGAGCCTTTCGAGGTGTATCGTGATGCGCCACACCAGGGATCGATGCGGCCGATGCAACATCTGGCGTGGTCGTGGTAACGACTGCTTCGACCGCCACTGAAGCTCAATATACCGAGCTCGAGTTACTCGAGCTCAACACACCAAGCTCAACAAAACCTATATGAGATGTGTTTTAAAAACAAAACTCAGTGCCTTTCAAAATATGATATTTTTTTTTATAAAACCAACTCGCACACATCGTGAGTAATTACAAATTTTTCAAACACGGTGCAACTAAGACACAAGACTTAAATTCTAATAAAACATACATGCATAACATACACATATATATATCACTCAAATAATAATGTATACAAAATACAGAGTAGCAAATGTGTAAAGAAAATACACCTAAGGTACGACGCATTTACTTCAAAAGAGTAATCATACCTGGGGGTACTTCCAGACTCCCACGCAGGGTCAGCTTCCAAAAGTAAGACCACCACCTACCTCAGAGCAATAAAACAACATCGCCTAAACTGGTCACTACTCGAACACAAAAGAAAACAAGGCGCCCTCGTAAAAACAAACATCCAACAAATCAATAATCACGACAGATAGAGGTCGCCACTGGTCCTCGCCGAGCTCCTCCTAAGATCGCTTCATCGCCGAAGTTCCCCGCGCCGACATCGCCTCGGTAGCCGCCATGGATCAAGGCACCACTGAAAGCGGTCAACTTCTCAACAATTCAAGATAAGCTCGACATAAAAATATAAGCAAACAAAGAAAGTATAACATTCACCGACATGACTCGACTATCTCACTCTAAACTCGATATAACTCAGAAATCCATTTTCTCTCGACTGACAATTTTTCCGAATGCACACGCTGCATCAGATGTCGGAAAGTCCAGCTAAGCCTCGGGATCCTCGCCTCCCTAGGATACTAACTCAGTCCCGTGAGCGCATGCGGGCGATTACGCCTAGTCAATCTCCAGAACAAAAAGGGGACCTAGCACCTCGCTTATCCGGTCACGGCCAAAAACGCTATACGACTACCTAGCTCGCCACTGATGAACACCGCCGTGATACGATATTCAAAGAGTTAAACACAAGATATTCAACCGCATGTCAAATAAAAGAGCAAGCTTGACATGAAGAAACGCAATTCAACATGCAAACACAATTCACGACATATATTCAATCACATATTAAATACATGCAAAAACTCAATCATATCACAACATTTCAAATCGACACAAATCAGAAAATCCATACACAATAACATAACCACGAGAATATGAAATGCCCTTATTTAAGGACTTATAAAATAAAGCCTTAGAGATATCTAGGAGTTGCCCTTACATACTATGAAAATATTAATGTGAAGCGCCTTACGCTAGCATACTATAACAAGTATAAATGTGAAGCGTTACTTACATACTATAACAAATATAAATGTGAAGCGCCTTACATACTATAACAAATATAAATGTGAAGCGCTTCACCGAACTCCGTTAATCGTCGCCGACAACGACCTCGACACAAATTGCCTTCTAAGAGCTCGACAACGACTTCGACACGACGCTTTCTCACGACCTCGACACGCAAATTCCCTCGCTTCGATCTCCACGCTTGCTGCCCTTGGATTCGCTTCCGCACACCTTGATCTCGAAATCACTCGATCTCTGAATCGACTTCCTAAAACAAACACAACTCGATCGATCCATGGGTTCTAATACATCTAGCTCTCTCTTCCCCAAACTCAACCACAACCCAGAAAAATATAAAACTCAAGAACTGAAATATATTTTTCCTCCAACACAAAGTTAGGGATTTCGATCCAAATTTCATGAAAAAGTTATCTGATGCTTCAACAGATAGATCGACAACAACAATAACTAGAAGCAACGAATGAAAAACAAGAAATCGAAACGAACCAAAAATGGAGGTTTCTGGGCACTGCCGATTGCAGAAAAACAGAGAAAGAAATTTGTTTTACAAGCCCAATTAATCTGCTAAAAAGATAGGTAATATTGTGAATAAGAAAACCCATCAATTTGACATGATTTGGAAGCATAAACCGTTAAAAATGGAAGAAGATTTAGCGCTAAACAAGAGTAATGCAGATGAAAGAAAATCTGTTCTTCATACTCTCAATGGTGATGGTCGATCGACGAGATACGGGTCGCAGAAGTTGATGATGAACAAAATTGATGAAGAAAGCTCAGGCAGATCCGATGGAACTCACTGCTTTGGCTGATGAAGATTTTTAAAGAAAACAACGTAAACACAGAGCGTATGAAGGAAGAAGAAAGAAGAAAAGAGAAAGAATGAGCAGTGAATTCGGCCGTGGTATACACTGGCGAGAAAGGGGTATAAACGTAACTCCAGCTATAAGATGCCAATCCCATCAATCATCTACCCGTTAACTCGCTCCTCTCATAATTACCCTCTACTCGCTTGGCCAATCCAAGTCGACAATGTAATAATTACAAACAATATAATAATAACGAATCAATAACGCTCAAATAATACGAGGTATCATCTCGACACGATGTCGATAAGAGTGCTCGTGCAAACGCATAAGGTTCTAACACGCAGTTCGTGAACGCGTCTCTCACCGACTTGCGCCCTCATCAGCTCGGTACGCGATTTCATCAGCTCGACACCCGACCTCCTCACAAAGAAATTAGTGCACGTGGTCTCATCAACTCGACAAAAGATCTCGGCAAACGATCTAGTCACGGATCTCGACACAAGGTCTTGGTCGAGGTCTCGAGCACGTCGCCCTAATACGATGTCGATCTCGCCTCAGGTGTTACAATCTCTCCTCTAAAAAATTCCGCCCTCGAAATTGCAAATAAGATTCTTACCTCGTAAAAGTTCAGTGGTAATCGAATCTTCATCTTCTCCTCCAGCTCCCAAGTCGCATCTCCCGCCCTTCCGATCCCACACAACTTTGACAAGTTGAATCTCTTTGTTCAAGAATCGCTTTGGCTTTCCGATCAACGATTCTTGCCGGTGACGCTTCAAAAGATAGGTCGCCCTTCGCCTGAATCACATCCGCTTCGATGACATGGTATGGCTCGGAAACATACTTCCGCAATTGTGAGACGTGGGAAGACGCCGTGGATGTTCGACAAGAATGGTGGCAATGCAACTGATATGCCATCGACCAATACGACGTAAGAATCCGTGTAAGGTCCAATGAATTTAGGGGTAAGTTTCTTGGATTCGATCGCCGACCAACTCCTGTAGTGGGGGTGACTTAAGAAATACATGTTCTCTTTCCTCGAACTCAGTGGTCGACGCCGTTGGTCCGCATAACTCTTCGGCCGACTTTGAGATGTTCGCATCCGATCTCTCGATCAAACGGATCTTCGTGAGTCTGGCCGGATCATATCTCGTCCCACGATACCGCTGGCCGCCCTGGTACTCAACAAAGAGGCGTCGACATTTCCGGCTCCATACAGCCGCTTCAAAAGGTGCCATCCCAATACTCGCATGGAAATCGTTGTTGTATGTGAACTCCACCAATGGTAAGACGCCGCCCCAACTTCCTGCGTGATCTAACGCATAAGCTCGCAAACAAATCTTCAAGCAATTGGATCGCTTTCTCGGCCGACCGTCACCGTGGATGATACGCCGAGCTAAGCTCGAGCCTCGGTTCCCATCGCTTCCTGCAATTCCTCTCCAAAATGAGACGTGAACTTCGGATCTCGGTCCGACACGATCGAAGAGGGTATTCCATGAAGTCGCATTATCTCCGCTGATGTAGATCTCTGGCCACTTTTTCCACGCTGTAGGCGTCGACCTCACCGGGCAAGAATGAGCGATTTGGTCAATCTGGTCGACGATCACCCAAATCGAATCATTCTTCTTCTCGGCCTTCGCAAACCTACAACGTAAGTCCATGGAACATCGTCCCATTTCCATACTTTGGTACGCCGTTTATCAGAGCATTCCCCGCAGTCGTTGGTGCTCCACCTTCGCCGACACGCTAAACATGAAGCTACGTGACGGCCACTTGCTTCTTCATTCCGACCACCAAAAATGCTTCTTCAAGTCTTGATACATCTTCGTAACTCCTGGGATGAATACTAAAGTTGCTCTTATGCGCGCTTCGCCGAGAATCAACTTCCTCACTCGGATACGTTGAGGCACGCACACTCGGCCATTGCACTCAAGATGTCGTCCGCTCCGACCTGAAATTACGTACGCTTTCCTCGCGCTTATCAATCGAATCTTCTTGCGGAAGCTCGCGTCATGAACTTGCTGGTCTCGGATCTCGCCCAACAACTGTTAGAAATGGTAAGCATACCAAATCTCACTTTCCCTTGAAACTGACACTAACTTCAAATCTCGGAACTTCTCGAGCATCTCCAACTCCTTGATCATCATTACCGAGGTTAAAACGCTCTTCCCGCCTAACGATCTCGCTACTACGCTAGCCTTACCGGGATGGTATTCCAACGCAAGTCGTAGTCCTCGAGAAATTTCGCCCATCTACGCTGACGATGTTGAGTTCTTTACGGTCGAACAGTACTTCAAGCTCTTGTGATCGCCGAAAAACAAGAAGAGTGCTCCGTAAAGGTAGTGCCTCCATATCTTCGGCCAAGAAAAACTATCGCGCCGCTAGCTCCAAGTCGTGAGTAGGGTAGTTCCTCTCGTGAATCTTAAGTCGCCTTGAAGCATACACGACCACCTTCCGGATGTTGCATCAAGACGCATCCCAATCCCTGGTGTGACGCATCACAATACACCTCGAAAGGCTCTTTCCTGGTCGAGGCAAAATCAAGACAGCGCCTGGGCTGCCAAAAGCTCCTTCCGGGCCGTTGAAAATCAAGCTACACTCCTGGCCCAAGCAAAGGTTGATCCTTCCTCGCCAATCGTAAAGAGGCGCGACAATCTTCGAAACCTTCAATGAATCTTTCGGTAATATCCTCGCTAGTCGGCTAAAACTCTCGATCTCGTGAATCGCCTTGAAGTCGTTCCCACGCTTATCACCGCTTCAATCTTAGTTGGATCCACGCCTATCCCTTCTCTGGAAATTACGTGACCAAGAAAATTCACCTCTTCAAGCCAAAATTCACACTTCGACAGATTGGCATAGAGTTGCTTATCTCGTGAATATCCGCAGTGACTCGGCATAGGTGTTCTCATGCGCTCTTCCTGGTTCTCGAGTAAATCAATATGTCGCCGATGAACACTACAACGAACTGATCCAAAAACGAATGGAAAATCCTCGCTCATGTAGTCCATAAACACACCGGGCGATTCGTTACCCAAACGGCATCACCAAGTACTCGTAGTGACCGTGATCTAGTCTGGAAGCCGCTTTTGGCAACATTTTCCTCCTTCACGCCGAATCGATGGTAGCCCGACTTCAAGTCTATCTTTGGAAAAGATCGCCGCCCACGAAGTTGATCCATCAAGTCGCCAATACGTGGGTAACGGATAACCCGCTTCTTCACGGTAACCTTGTTGAGCTCGCGATAGTCCACGCACACCTTGATCGCCCATCCTTCTTCTTAACCAACAACATCGAGCTCCCCACTGCGACACGCTCGGTCGTATGAATTGCTTCGACTCCAAGTGTTCGATCCGGGACTTCGCTTCTTTCATCTCGGGCAGAGACATCCCGTATGGCGCTTTGGAAATCGGTCTGTTTCTCGAATCGGTCGATGGAGAACTTCGACCTCTCGCATCGGTGGTAATCATGGCACGCCTTGAAAACGCCCTCAAAATCACATACCATCGGAACATTCTTCACGCCGACCGCTGGAAAACTTCGAACTAGCTAGATACATGTATTCCTAGTTCCTTCTTTTTCAAAGAAACTCCAATACGCTCACAGAAAGATAATTGGAGACTCCAAGGTCCGGAAAAATTACAGCTTTACGGCACAAATTAAAAGGACATGGTGGTGTGACAACCAATCCATCCCGAGGATAACATCTAAGCCCTTAAGAGGCAAACAAACCAAATTGACCACAAACTTTCTACTCAATAATCACTACACAATTAAGACATGCGATGTTTCAGGACTAAGGTTTTAGCAGCCTGGGGTTGTAACTACTAATTTAAACGGTAAAGGCCACAAATACCAAGCTCAAATGGTTCACACAATGAAGAAATGAAGGAATGGGTTGCACGAATCAAAAAGAACGGATAAAGATTTACCCTCGATCTCACATTCACCTTGGATAAGATCATCACTGCTCACCTTCCTCGCCACTCATGCAGAAAACTCGCGCTTTAGCCACTCGACGCTTCCCTTTGGCTCTGCCGCAAGCATAGTCGGTTGACTTTAGGTGTAGGACAATCCTTAGCAAAATGCCCTGGCTTCTTGCAATTAAACACACCTCCTCCCTCTCGAAAGTACGCTTACTCGCGTAATGTCCCGCTTTCCACATCCAGTAGCAAATCACCTCGACACCGGATCGACCTCCACTCCTGCAGACTTGGGTCATCTGGACGAGCATCGTCCCTCGCTGTTGTTCCCCCGAGGTTTGGCCGTCAGGCCTCTTCTGCGGTGGTTTCCCTTCGTGCAAATCTTCCGCCTGCACTGGGTCTCACCGGCCCGCCACACAGCCTTCTTCTTGCGGGCTTCTCACTCCTTCTACCTCGACACATCGATCAATCAGCTTCGAGATTTCGATCCTCAACGACACTCATCGACTAATGTCGAATCTCAATCCCCGTTGGAATCTCTCACTCAACCATCTCTGGTCAACTCGGTCACGAAATGGACTGAAATACCTCGCTAACGATTCGAACTTGGCCGCATACTCGGACACCGCCGAAGTTGCTTTGCCGCAGCTTGAAGAAATTCTCGCCCTTCTCGGCTGCGGCAAAGATCCGGAAGTATTTGTCCAAAAACCTTTCACGAAAAAGCTCCTGTGTCATCTCGCGATGTTACGCTATAAACGCTTGTTTACTCCTCTCCACCAATACTCGCCTCCTAGCAGCAGTAGGTGGCATAGTCGACCTTCACGTTGTCCCGCAACGTGAAGTGCTTCAAATATCTTCTCGATCTCTTGCATCCAAAGATCGCCTTTATCCGGATTTGGCTCACCTTAGAACTTGATTGGATCATGCTTCCTGAAGTCGCGCCAATCCTCTCCGCTTCAAAGATTTCGCTCGCTTCGCTGTCGCTGGCCGCAAGTTCACTGAAGTTAACGCCGCTGGCCTGGCTGAGCCATCGCGTTAGCCTGCTGAGTCAAGGTGCCAGCCTTGGATTGTTGGAGCCATGGCCGCCGCCATCTCGGTCATAGCTTGAATAGCTCGCTCCATGTCGACGCTCTCGCTGCGTATGTCGTATTATTCCTACGAGGTGGCATTAGATTCCACAAAGTTCAAAACCCGCTCGAATCTCACAACAAGGATGTGTTAAAACACACTGCTTCAATCAAGAAACAGTTCAAACAATTTCTCAAGCAATAAGTGCTTCACTTAATCAAACAGCAATCAACATAATACAACTAGGTACCCAACACATAACCCGACACGCTGATTCAGTCCAAATTCCTATGCATGACAAATTCGTCGAACCGAATCAAGCCTTTCCCCGATACTCAACAATGTAACGACCGCTTCGGACCGCTCACCGAGCTCAATATACCGAGCCTGAAAGTTACCGAGCTCAACACACCAAGCTCAACAAAACCTATATGAGATGTGTTTTAAAAACAAAACTCTTGTGCCTTTCAAAAATATGATATTTTTTTTTTATAAAACCAACTCGTGCACATCAGAGTAATTACAGCTTTTCGAAACATGGTGCAACTAAGACACAAGACTTAAATTCTAATAAAACATACATGCATAACATACACATATATATATCACTCGAAATAATAATGTATACAAAATACAGAGTAGCAAATGTGTAAAGAAAATACACCTAAGGTACGCATTTACTTCAAAAGAGTAATCATACCCTGGGGTACTTCTCCAGCAGAACTCCCACGCAGGGTCGCTCCAAAAGTAAGACCACCGCCTACCTCAGAGCAATAAAACAACATCGCCTAAATCGGTCACGACCTCGAACACAAAAGAAAAACAAGTGCAGATCCTCGTAAAAACAAACATCCAACAAATCAATAATCACGACAGATAGAGGTCGTCACTCGTCCTCGTCGAGCTCCTCCTGCAAGATCGCTTCATCGCCGAGTTCCTCGCGCTCGACATCGCCTGGGTAGCCGTCATGGATTGAAGGCACCACCGAAAGTGGTCAACTTCTCAACAATTCAAGATAAGCTCGACATAAAAATATAAGCAAACAAAGAAAGTATAACATTCACCGACATGACTCGACCATCTCACTCTAAACTCGACACAACTCAGAAATCCATTTTCTCTCGACTCGACAATTTTTCCGGAATGCACACGCTGCATCAGATGTCGGAAAGTCCAGCCGAAGCCTTGGGATCCTCGCCTCCCTAGGATACTCAACTCAGTCCCGTGAGCGTGGCGACGCCTAGTCAATCTCCGTAAACAAAAAGCGGACCTAGCACCCTCGCTTATCCGGTCACGGCTCAAAAACGCCATACGACTCACCTAGCTCGCTTCACTCGATGAACAATTCGCCGCATACGATATTCAAAGAGTTAAACACAAGATATTCAACCGCATGTCAAATAAAAGAGCAAGCTTGACATGAAGAAACGCAATTCAACATGCAAACACAATTCACGACATATATTCAATCACATATTAAATACATGCAAAAACTCAATCATATCACAACATTTCAGCTCGACACAAATCAGGAAAATCCATACACAATAACATAACCACGTAGAATATGAAATGCCCTTATTTAAGGACTTATAAAATAAAGCCTTAGAGATATCTAGGAGTTGCCCTTACATACTATGAAAATATTAATGTGAAGCGCCCTTACGCTAGCATACTATAACAAGTATAAATGTGAAGCGCCCTTACATACTATAACAAATATAAATGTGAAGCGCCCTTACATACTATAACAAATATAAATGTGAAGCGCCCTTACCGAACTCCAAGTTAATCTGCCGCCGACAACGACCTCGACACAATTTGTCTTCTAAGAGCTCGACAACGACTTTCGACATCGCACGCTTCTCCGGTCGACCTCGACACGCATCTGATCCTCGTTACGGATTCTCGCCGCTTCCGGCGTCCTTGGATTCGCTTTCCGTACACCTTGATTCGAAATCACTCGATCTCGAATCAGACTTCCTAAAACAAACACAACTCGGATCGATCCATGGGTTCTAATACATCTAGCTCTCTCTTCCCAAACTCAACCACAACCAGAAAATATAAAACTCAAGAACTGAAATATATTTTTCCTCTAACACAAAGTTAGGATTTCGATCCAAATTTCATGAAAAGTTATCCGATGCTTCAACAGATAGATCGACAACAACAATAACTAGAAGCAACGAATGAAAAACAAGAAAACGAAACGAACCAAAAATGGAGGTTTCTCGGCACCGCCATCGCAGTAAAAACAGAGGAAGAAATTTGTTTTACAAGCCCAATTAATCGCTAAAAGATAGGTAATATTGTGAATAAGAAAACCCATCAATTTGACATGATTTGGAAGCATAAAACTGGTTAAAAATGGAAGAAGAATTAGCGCTAAACAGTAGCACAGATGAAAGAAAATCTGTTCTTCATACCTCAATGGTGATGGTCGATCGACGAGATATGGGTCGAGAAGTTGATGATGAACAAAATTGATGAAGAAAGCTTGTGCGAATCTCGATGGAACTCACGGTTTAAATCGATGAAGATTTTTAAAGAAAACAACGAAACACAGAGCAGGAAGGAAGAAGAAAGAAGAAAAGAGAAAGAATGAGCGTGAGGGAATCTGGTCGTGGTATACAAATTTGGCGAGAAAAGGGGGTATAAACGTAACTCCAGCTATAAGATGCCAATCCCATCAATCATCTACCCGTTAACTCGCTCCTCTCATAATTACCCTCTACTGCTTCGGCCAACGGCAAGCCGACAATGTAATAATTACAAACAATATAATAATAACGCTGAATAACGTTCGAAATAATACGAGGTATCATCTCGACACGATGTCGACAAGAGTGCTGGGGGAAACGGACAAGGTTCTAACACGAGTTCGTGAACGCGGTCTCTCATTTCGACTTGCGCCCTCATCGCCTCTAAGACGCGACTTCATCAACTCGACACCCGAGCCTCCTCACTCGGCAGCTAGTGCACGTGGTCTCATCAACTCGACAAAAGATCTCGGCAGAACGATCTAGTCACGGGATCTCGACACAAGGTCTTGGTCGAGGTCTCGATCACGTCGTTCTAATACGATGTCGATCTCGCCCTCAGGTGTTACAATCTCTCCTCTAAAAATTTCGTCCTCGAAATTGCAAATAAGATTCTTACCTCGTAAAAGTTCAGTCTTGAATCTTCATCTTCTCCTCCAGCTCCCAAGTCGCATCTCCCCCCTTCCGATCCCACACAACTTTGACAAGTTGAATCTCTTTGTTCAAGAATCGTTTGGCTTTCCGATCAACGATTCTTCTTGGTGACGCTTCAAAAGATAGGTCGCCTTCAGCTTGAATCACATCCGCTCGATGACATGAGATGGCCTAAACATACTTCCGCAATTGTGAGACGCGTGGAAGACGTCGTGGATGTTCGACAAGAATGGTGGCAATGCACCGATATGCCATCGACCAATACGACGAAGAATGGTAAGGTCCAATGAATTTAGGGGTAAGTTTCTTGGATTTGATCGCTCGACCAACTCCCGTAGTGGGGTGACTCTAAGAAATACATGTTCTCTTTCCTCGAACTCGAGTGGTCGACGCCGTTGGTCCGCATAACTCTTCTCGTCGACTTTGAGATGTTCGTGATCCGATCTCGATCAAACGGATCTTCTCAGAGTCCGCTGGATCATATCACGGTCCTACGACACCGCCGCCTGGTACCAACAAAGAGGCGTCGACATTTCCGCCCATGGTAGCTTCAAAGGTGCCATCCCAATACTCGCATGGAAATCGTTGTTGTATGTGAACTCCACCAATGGTAAGACGTCGCCCCAACTTCCTCGGTGATCTAACGTACAAGCTCGCAACAAATCTTCAAGCAATTGGATCGTTCTCTCGGTCACGACCGTCGATGCTGTGGATGATATGCCGAGCTAAGCTCGAGCTCGGCCTCCCATCGCCTGCAATTCCCTCCAAAATGAGGCGTGAACCCGGATCTCGGTCCGACACGATCGAAGAGGGTATTCCATGAAGTCGTACTATCTCGCGATGTAGATCTCTGGCCGCCTTTTCCACGCGTTGTATGTCGACCACCGGGCAAGAATGGCAGATTTGGTCAATCGGTCGACGATCACCCAAATCGAATCATTCTTCTTCTGCGTCTTCGCAAACCTACAACGAAGTCCATGGAAATATCGTCCCATTTCCATCTTTGGTACGTCAGCGATTGTAGCATTCCCGCAGGTCGTTGGTGCTCCACCTTCGCTTTCGACACGCGTTAAACATGAAGCTACGTGCTCGGCCACTTGCTTCTTCATTCAGGACCACCAAAAATGCTTCTTCAAGTCTTGATACATCTTCGTAACTCGGGATGAATACTAAAGTTGCTCTTGCGCGCTTCGCCGAGAATCAACTTCCTCGGCTCGGATCGTTAGGCACGCACACTCGGCCATTGCAGACTCAAGATGTCGTCCGCCCGACCTGAAATTCTGTCGCCTTCTTGCGCTATCAATCGAATCTTCTCTTGCGTAAGCTTCGTCATGAACTTGCTGGTCTCGGATCTCGCCCAACAATCTGTTAGAAATGGTAAGCATACCAAATCTCGGCTTTCCGGTGAAACTTCGACACTAACTTCAAATCTCGGAACTTCGAGCATCTCCAACTCCTTGATCATCATTACCGAGGTTAAAACGCTCTTCCCGCTCAACGCATCCGCTACTACGTTAGCCTTACCGGATGGTATTCCAACGTAAAGTCGTAGTCCTTGAGAAATTACGTCCATCTACGTTGACGCATGTTGAGTTCTTTACGGTCGACAGTACTTCAAGCTCTTGTGATCGCCGAAACAAAGAAGAGTGCTCGTAAAGGTAGTGCCTCCATATCTTCAGCAGAAAAACCATCTGCCGCTAGCTCCAAGTCGTGAGTAGGGTAGTTCCTCTCGTGGAATCTTAAGTCGTCTTGAAGCATACGCGACCACCTTCCGATGTTGCATCAAGACGCATCCCAATCCCTGGTGTGACGATCACAATACACCTCGAAAGGCTCTTACGGTTGAGGCAAAATCAAGACAAAGCGCTGTCGTCAAAAGCTCCTTGATCGTTGAAAATCGGCTTCACACTCCTCGGTCCAAGCAAAAGGTTGATCCTTCCTGCGTCAATCGTAAGAGGCGCGACAATCTTCGAGAAACCTTCAATGAATCTTCGGTAATATCCTCGCTAAGCCGACAAAACTCCCGATCTCGGTAATCGTCTTAGGATTGTTCCCACGCTATCACCGCCTCAATCTTAGTTGGATCCACGGCTATCCCTTCTCCTGGAAATTACGTGACCAAGAAAATTCACCTCTTGACCAAAATTCACACTTGACAGATTGGCATAGAGTTGCTTATCTCGTAATATCTGCAGTGCTCGACATAGGTGTTCCGCGTGCTCTTCTCGGTTCCTCGAGTAAATCAATATGTCGCCGATGAACACTACAACGAACCGATCCAAAAGCGAATGGAAAATCCTGCTCATGTAGTCCATAAACACACCGGGCGATTCGCCTACCCAAGCGGCATCACCAAGTACTCGTAGTGACCGTATCTAGTCCTGGAAGTCGTTTTGGCAACATCTTCCTCCTTCACGCGAATCTGATGGTAGCCCGACTTCAAGTCTATCTTGGAAAAGATCGCCGCTCCACGAAGTTGATCCATCAAGTCGTCAATACGCGGGAACGGATAATGGGTCTTCACGGTAACCTTGTTGAGCTCGCGATAGTCCACGCCACTGACCTTGATCGTCCCATCCTTCTTCTTAACCAACAACGAGCTCCCCACGGTGACACGCCGGTCGATTATGAATCGCCGACTCCAAGTGTTCGATCTGGGACTTCAGTTCTTTCATCTCGGCAGGAGACATCCTGTATGGCGCTTTGGAAATCGGTCCTGTTCCTGGAATCAGGTCGATGGAGAACTCGACCTCTACATCGGGTGGTAATCATGGCACGCGTCTTGAAAACGCCCTCAAAATCACATACCACCGGAACATTCTTCACGTCGATCTGTGGAAAACTTAGAACTAGCTAGATACATGTATTCCCTAGTTCCTTCTTTCAAAGAAACTCCAATACGTTCGCAGAAAGATAATTGGAGACTCAAGGTCCGGAAAAATTACAGCTTTACGGGCACAAATTCAAAAGGACATGGTGGTGTGACAACCAATCCATCCCGAGGATAACATCTAAGCCCTTAAGAGGCAAACAAACCAAATTGACCACAAACTTTCTACTCTGAATAATCACTACACAATTAAGACATGCAGTGTTTGTGACTAAGGTTTTAGCAGCTGGGGTTGTAACTACTAATTTAAGCGATAAAGCGATCACGATCAAGCTCAAATGGTTCACACAATCGGAAGAAATGAAGGAATGGGTTGCACCGAATCAAAAAGAGCGGATAAAGATTTACCCTCGATCTCACATTCACCTTGGATAAGATCATCACTCGCTCACTTCCTCGCCACTCATGCGTAAAACTCGCCTTTAGCCACTGACGCTTCCTTTGGCCCTTGCCGCAAGCATAGTCGGTTCACTTTAGGTGTAGGACAATCCTTAGCAAAATGCCCTGGCTTCTTGCAATTAAAACACACCTCCTCCCTCTCGAGTACGATTACTCGCGTAATGTCCCGCTTTCCACATCGGTAGAGCAAATCACCTCGACACCGGTGACCTCCACTCGGTACTTGGGTCATCGGACGACATCGTCCCCTGTTGTTGTTCCCCGAGGTGGTCGTAAGGCCTCTTCTGCGGTGGTTTCCTTCGTGCAAATCTACGCCCGCACTGCGGGGTCTCACCGGTCCGCCCGCAGCCTTCTTCTTGTGGCTTCTCACTCCTTCTACCTCGACACATCGATCAATCGGCTCTTGGAGATTTACGATCCTCAACGACACTCATCGACTTCGAATGTCGAATCTCAATCCCGTTGGAATCTCTCACTCAACCATCTCTGGTCAACTCGGTCACGAAATGGACTGAAATACCTCGCCAACGATTCGAACTTGGCGCATACTCGGACACCGTCGAGTTGCTTTGCCGCGATTGAAGAAATTCCTGCTCCTTCTCGGCTCGTGCGATGTCAGGAAGTATTTGTCCAAAACCTTTCACGAAAAAGCTCCCAGTCATCTCGCGATGTTACGCTATAAACGCTTGCTTCACTCCTCTCCACCAATACTCTGCGTCTCTAGCGAAGAAGTAGGTGGCATAGTCGACCTTCACGTTGTCCCGGCAATGAAGTGCTTCAAATATCTTCTCGATCTCTTGCATCCAAAGATCAGCTTTATCCGGATTTGGCTCACCGTAGAACCCGGTGGATCATGCTTCCTGAAGTCGCCAATCCTCTCGTCAAAGATTTCGTTACGCTCGTTCTGTCTTTGTCGCAAGTTCTGCTGAGTTAACGCCGCCGTCTGTTGAGCCATCGCGTTAACCTGTTGAGTTGCGGCGGTGATTGTTGAGCCATGGCTGCCGCCATCTCGGTCATAGCTTGAATAGCCTGCTCCATGTCGACGTTCTCGGTTGCCAGATGTCGTATTCCTACGAGGTGGCATTAGATTCCACAAAGTTCAAAACCTCGCCGAATCTCACAACAAGGATGTGTTAAAACACACTGCTTCAATCAAGAAACAGTTCAAACAATTTCTCAAGCAATAAGTGCTTCACTTAATCAAACAGCAATCAACATAATACAACTAGGTACCCAACACATAACCCGACACAGTGACCAGTCCAAATTCCTATGCACAGCTCGGTCAGAACCGAACTGCTCTGATACCAACAATGTAACGACCCGTTTCCGGACCGCTACCGAGCTCAATATACCGAGCTCGAGTTACCGAGCTCAACACACCAAGCTCAACAAAACCTATATGAGATGTGTTTTAAAAACAAAACTCTTGTGCCTTTCAAAAATATGATATTTTTTTTTTATAAAACCAACTCGTGCACATCAGAGTAATTACAGCTTTTCGAAACATGGTGCAACTAAGACACAAGACTTAAATTCTAATAAAACATACATGCATAACATACACATATATATATCACTCGAAATAATAATGTATACAAAATACAGAGTAGCAAATGTGTAAAGAAAATACACCTAAGGTACGACGACTTCAAAAGAGTAATCATACCTGGGGTACTTCCAGACTCCCACGCAGTTTGCTCCAAAAGTAAGACCACCAGTCTACCCTGTAGCAATAAAACAACACTGCCCAAACTGGTCACGACCTCGAACACAAAAGAAAAACAAGTACAGTCCTCAGAAAAACAAACATCCAACAAATCAATAATCACGACAGATAGAGGTCGTCACTCGGGTCCTCGTCGAGCTCCTCCTCGGCATCGTCTACTGTCGAGTTCCCTGCGCCCTCGACATCGCCTGGGTAACCGTCATGGATTGAAGGCACCACGGGAAAGGGTCAACTTCTCAACAATTCAAGATAAGCTCGACATAAAAATATAAGCAAACAGCAAAGTATAACATTCACCGACATGACTCGACCATCTCACTCTAAACTCGACACAACTCGCAAATCCATTTTCTCTCGACTCGACAATTTTTCCGGAATGCACACGCCATCAGTATGTCGGAAAGTCCAGAAGCCTTGGGATCCTCGCTCTCCTAGGACGGTCAACTCAGGTCCGTGAGCGTGGCGACGTCTAGTCAATCTCCCGTAAACAAAAAGGGGACCTAGCACCCTCAGTTATCCGGGTCACGGCTCAAAAACGTCATACGACTCACCTAGCTCGCTCACTCGATGAACAATTCGCCGCATACGATATTCAAAGAGTTAAACACAAGATATTCAACCGCATGTCAAATAAAAGAGCAAGCTTGACATGAAGAAACGCAATTCAACATGCAAACACAATTCACGACATATATTCAATCACATATTAAATACATGCAAAAACTCAATCATATCACAACATTTCAGCTCGACACAAATCAGGAAAATCCATACACAATAACATAACCACGTAGAATATGAAATGCCCTTATTTAAGGACTTATAAAATAAAGCCTTAGAGATATCTAGGAGTTGCCCTTACATACTATGAAAATATTAATGTGAAGCGCCCTTACGCTAGCATACTATAACAAGTATAAATGTGAAGCGCCCTTACATACTATAACAAATATAAATGTGAAGCGCCCTTACATACTATAACAAATATAAATGTGAAGCGCCCTTACCGAACTCCAAGTTAATGCTGCTCGACAACGACCTCGACACAGCTGTCTTCTAAGAGCTCGACAACGACTTCGACACGTACGCTTCTCAGTCGACCTCGACACGTACAGTCCTCGTTCTGGATTCTGCTGCTTCCGCGTCCTTGGATTCGCTTTCCCGTACACCTTGATTCGGAAATCACTCGATCTCGGGAATCAGACTTCCTAAAACAAACACAACTCAGATCGATCCATGGGTTCTAATACATCTAGCTCTCTCTTCCCCAAACTCAACCACAACCCAGAAAATATAAAACTCAAGAACTGAAATATATTTTTCCTCTAACACAAAGTTAGGGATTTCGATCCAAATTTCATGAAAAAGTTATCTGATGCTTCAACAGATAGATCGACAACAACAATAACTAGAAGCAACGAATGAAAAACAAGAAATCGAAACGAACCAAAAATGGAGGTTTCTGGGCACTGCCGATTGCAGAAAAACAGAGGAAGAAATTTGTTTTACAAGCCCAATTAATCGGTTAAAAAGATAGGTAATATTGTGAATAAGAAAACCCATCAATTTGACATGATTTGGAAGCATAAAACTGGTTAAAAATGGAAGAAGATTTAGCGCTAAACAGTAGCACAGATGAAAGAAAATCTGTTCTTCATACCTCAATGGTGATGGTCGATCAGACGAGATATGGGTCGAGAAGTTGATGATGAACAAAATTGATGAAGAAAGCTTGTGCAGAATCTCGATGGAACTCACGGTTGGCCGATGCAGATTTTTAAAGAAAACAACAAAACACAGAGCAGAAGGAAGGAAGAAGAAAGAAGAAAAGAGAAAGAATGAGCGTGAGGGAATCGGTCGTGGTATACAGCTGGCGAGAAAGGGGTATAAATGTAACTCCAGCTATAAGATGCCAATCCCATCAATCATCTACCCGTTAACTCGTTCCTCTCATAATTACCCTCTACTGCTTCGGCCAGCGGCAGTCGACAATGTAATAATTACAAACAATATAATAATAACGCTGAATAACGTTCGAAATAATACGAGGTATCATCTCGACACGATGTCGACAAGAGTGCTCGTGCAAACGTACAAGGTTCTAACACGAGTTCGTGAACGCGGTCTCCTCAGCTCGACTTGCGCCTCATCACTCGATGCGCGACTTCATCAACTCGACACCCGACCTCCTCACGGCCAGCTAGTGCACGTGGTCTCATCAACTCGACAAAAGATCTCGGCAAACGATCTAGTCACGGGATCTCGACACAAGGTCTTGGTCGAGGTCTCGATACGTCGTCCTAATACGATGTCGATCTCGTCCTCAGGTGTTACAGGTCGCGTATGCTTCAAGACAGCTTAAGATTCACGAGAGGAACTACCCTACTCACGACTTGGAGTTGGCAGCAGTAGTTTTTGCGCTGAAGATATGGAGGCACTACCTTTATGGGAGCACTTCATCGTTTTCAGCGATCACAAGAGCTTGAAGTACTGTCGACGAAAAGAGCTCAACATGCGTCGGCGTAGATGGACAGAATTTCTCAAGGACTACGACTTTACGTTGGAATACCATCCCGGTAAGGCTACCGTAGTAGCAGATGCATTGAGCAGAAAGAGCGTTTTAACCTCAGTAATGATGATCAAGGAGTTGGAGATGCTCGAGAAGTTCCGAGACTTGAAGTTGAGTGTCGAAGTTTCACCGGGGAAGTTCGAGATTTGGTATGCTTACCATTTCTCATGCATTGTTGGGCGAGATCCGAGACCAGCAAGTTCATGACGAACTACGCAAGAGAAGATTCCGTTGATAAGCGCAAGGAAGGCGATGAATTTCAGGCCTGAGCGGACGACATCTTGAGGTGCAATGGCCGAGTGTGCGTACCTAACGTATCGGTGAGGAAGTTGATTCTCGAAAGCGCATAAGAGCAACTTTAGTATTCATCCCGAGTTACGAAGATGTATCAAGACTTGAAGAAGCATTTTGGTGGTCGGAATGAAGAAGCAAGTGGCCGAGCACGTAGCCGTGTTTGGCGTGTCGAAGCGAAGGTGGAGCACCAACGACTGCTGAATGCTACAATCGCTGACGCAGCGTACGGTTTGGAAATGGGATAGTATTTCCATGGATTTCGTTGTAGGTTGCCGAAGACGCAGAAGAAGAATGATTCGATTTGGGTGATCGTCGACCGATTGACCAAATCTGCTCATTTCTTACCAGTGAGGTCGACATACAACGTGGAAAAGCTGACCGAGATCTACATCGCGGAGATAGTATGACTTCATGGAATACCCTCTTCGATCGTGTCGGACCGAGATCCGAAGTTCACATCTCATTTTTGGAGGGAATTGCAAGGAGCGATGGGAACCGAACTCAGTCTTAGCTCGGCATATCATCCACAGACTGACGGTCAGACTGAGAGAACGATCCAATCACTTGAAGATTTGTTGCGAGCTTGTACGTTAGATCACCGAGGAAGTTGGGACGACGTCTTACCATTGGTGGAGTTGACCTACAATAACAGTTTCCATGCGAGTATTGGAATGGCACCTTTTGAAGCACTATATGGACGGAAATGTCAGACGCCTCTTTGTTGGTACCAGGACGGCGAGCGAACTGTCGTAGGACCAGATATGATCCAGCAGACTACCGAGAAGATCCGTTTGATCAGAGAACGGATGCGAACATCTCAAAGTCGACAGAAGAGTTATGCAGACCAACGACGTCGACCACTCGAGTTCGAGGAAGGAGAACATGTATTTCTTAGAGTCACCCCCACTACTGGAGTTGGTCGAGCGATCAAATCCAAGAAACTTACCCTAAATTTATTGGACCTTATCAGATTCTTCGTCGTATTGGTCGGTGGCATATCAGTTGCCTTGCCACCATTCTTGTCGAACATCCACGACGTCTTCCACGTCTCACAATTGCGGAAGTATGTTTCGACCCCTCTCATGTCATCGAACCGGATGTGATTCAAGCTGAAGGGCGACCTATCTTTGAAGCATTACGGCAAGGATCGTTGATCGGAAAGCCAAGCGATTGCGGAACAAAGAGATTCAACTCGTCAAAGTTGTGTGGGATCGAAGGCGGGAGATGCAACTTGGGAGCTGGAGGAGAAGATGAAGACTCAAGACTGAACTTTTCCGAGGTAAGAATCTTATTTGCAATTTCGAGGACGAAATTTTTTTAGAGGGAGAGATTGTAACACCTGAGGACGAGATCGACATCGTATTAGGACGACGTATCGAGACCTCGACCAAGACCTTGTGTCGAGATCCCGTGCTAAGACCGTTTGCCGAGGTCATTTGCCGAGCTGAGGAGACCGCGTGCACTAGCTGCTGAACTGAGGAGATCGCGTGTCGAGTTGATGAAGTCGCGTACCGAGCTGATGAGGACGCATGTCGAGCTGAGGAGACCGCGTTCACGAACTCGTGTTAGAACCTTGTACGCTTGCACGAGCACCCTAGTCGACATCGTGTCGAGATGATACCTCGTATTCTTTCGAACGTTATTCAGCGCTATTATTATATTGTTTGTAATAATTATCTTGTCGGCTTGACCGTTCTCGTCGCGTGTCTAGACCGTTGACCGACAGAGTAGAGGGTAATTATGAGAGAGGAACGATTAGACGGGTAGATGATTGATGGGATTGGCATCTTATAGCTGGAGTTACGATTATGCCCTTCCAGCTGTATACCACGACCGATTCCCTCGGATACTCATTTCTCTTTTCTTCTTTCTTCTTCCTTCCTTCTGCTCTGTGTTTCGTTGTTTTTCTCCAAAAATCTCCATCGACGAAACCGTGAGTTCCATCGAGATTCTGCACAAGCTTTCTTCATCAATCTTGTTCATCATCATCTTCTCGACCCATATCTCGCCTGTTCGACCATCACCATTGAGGTATGAAGAACAGATTTTTCTTTCCTCTGTGCTACTGTTTAGCGCTATTTCTTCTTCCATTTTTAACCAGTTTTATGCTTCCAAATCATGTCAAATTGATGGGTTTTCTTCTTCACAATATTACCTATCTTTCTAACCGATTAATTGGGCTTGTAAAACAAATTTCTTCCTCTGTTTTTCTGCAATCGGCAGTGCCCAGAAACCCCCATTTTTGGTTTGTTTCGATTTCTTGTTTTCGTTTGTTGCTTCTGGTTGTTGTTGTTGTCGATCTATCTGTTGAAGCATCAGATAACTTTTTCATGAACTTTTGATCGAAATCCCTAACTTTATGTTGGAGGAAAAATATATTTCAGTTCTTGAGTTTTATATTTTCTGGGTTGTGGTTAAGTTTGGGAAGAGAGAGCTAAGTGTATTAGAACCCATAGATCGATCTAAGTTGTGTTTGTTTTAGGAAGTCTGATTCCCGAGATCGTGTGATTTCCGAATCGAGGTGTACGGGAAAGCGAATCCAAGGACGGGGAAGCAGCGGAATCCAGATCGAGAACTGTACGTGTCGAGGTCGACTGAGAAGTGTACGTGTCGAAGTCGTTGTCGAGCTCGTTGAAGACAGCCGTGTCGAGATCGAGTAAGAGAAGTCGTTGTCGAGCTCATTTGAAGACAGCTGTGTCGAGGTCGTTGTCGAGCAGCATTAACTTGGAGTTCGGTAAGGGCAACTCCTAGATATCTCTAAGGCTTTATTTTATAAGTCCTTATGTAAGGTGTAACGACCCGTTTCCGGACCGCTACCGAGCTCAATATACCGAGCTCGAGTTACCGAGCTCAACACACCAAGCTCAACATAAACCTATATGAGATGTGTTTTAAAAACAAAACTCTTGTGCCTTTTAAAAATACGATATATTTTTTTTTATAAAACCAACTCGTGCACATCAGAGTAATTACAGCTTTTCGAAACATGGTGCAACTAAGACACAAGACTTAAATTCTAATAAAACATACATGCATAACATACACATATATATATATATCACTCGAATAATAATGTATACAAATACAGAGTAGCAAATGTGCAAAGAAAATACACCTAAGGTACGACGACTTCAAAAGAGTAATCATACCTGGGGTACTTCAGACTCCCACGCAGGTTTGCTCCAAAAGTAAGACCACCAGTCTACCTCAGAGCAACAAAACAACATCGCCTAAACCGGTCACGACCTCGAACACAAAGAAAAAGCGAAATGCGGTCATCAAAAGAAATACGTCGAACAAACATAATCAATCACGACAAGTACAGGTCGTCACTCGGGTCCTCGTCGAGCTCCTCCTCGGCATCATCTACTGTCGAGTTCCCTGCGCCCTCGACATCACCTGGGTAACCGTCATGGATTGAAGGCACCACGGGAAAGGGTCAACTTCTCGACAATTCAAGATAAGCTCGACATAAAGAAATAAGCAACACAATAATATATCTCAATCACCACACGTGACTCGACCATCTCACTCTAGACTCGACACAACTCTTATTCCGGAATATCGTCAGCAGGTCCATCCCCAAACTGACGTAATAGGTAAACGGCAGGTCCAACCCCAAACCGATACCATGCATTAATCAGCAGGTCCAACCCCAAACTGATAATGCGACGCCTAGCCAATCCACCATAAACAAAAAGGGGACCTAGCACCCTCAGTTATCTGGGTCCGGCTCAAAAACGTCATACGACTCCCTAGCTCTCTCACTCGATGATTAGCTCGCCGCATGTCAAAGAGTAACACAACTTACTTGATCACATATCAAATAAAGAGAGCATGCTTAACATGAAGAAAACACAATTCGACATTTAAGCAATAAAACATTCTGCATGAAGAAACGCACTGACAAAGAATACACTATTCACAATATATCTTAAATCACATATCAAATACATGCAAAAACTCAATCATATCACAACATTCCAATCTCGACACCAATCAAGGACTCCATACATAAATATAACAATAAAAATAAAGTCTTAGCGATATCTAGAAGTTGCCCTTACCGAAGTCCAGTTAATCTTTGCCGACAACGACTTCGACACGGTGTCTTCAAATGAGCTCGACAACGACTTCTCTTACTCGATCTCGACAATTTGTCTTCAACGAGGTCGACAACGACTTCGACACGCATCGTCCTCAATCGACCTCGACACGTCACGCTTCTCGATCGACCTCGACACGCATGATTCTCGATCTGGATCCCATCGCTTCCACGCCCTTGGATTCGCTTTCCGTACACCTTGATTGAAATCACTCGATCTCGAATCAGACTTCCTAAAACAAACATAACTCAGATCGATCCATGGGTTCTAATACATCTAGCTCTCATCCCAAACTTAACCACAACCCAGAAAATATAATACTCAAGAACTGAATATATTTTTCCTCTAACACAAAGTTAGGGATTTCGATCAAAGTTCATGAAAAAGGTTATCTGATGCTTCAACAGATAGATCGACAACAACAATAACCAGAAGCAACGAATGAAAAACAAAAAAAATCGAAACGAACCAAAAATGGGGGTTTCTGGGCACTGCCGATTGCAGAAATCAGAGAAAGAAATTTGTTTTACAAGCCCAATTAATCGGTTAGAAAGATAGGTAATATTGTGAAGAAGAAAACCCACCAGTTTGACATGATTTGGAAGCATAAAACTGGCTAAAAATGGAAGAAGAAATAGCGCTAAACAGTAGCACAGAGAAAAAGAAAAATCTGTTCTTCATACCTCAACGGTGATCGAGCAGACGAGATATGTCGAGAAGGTGATGATGAACAAAATTGAGGAAGAAAGCTTGTGCAGAATCTCGATGGAACTCACGGTTTCGTCGATGGAAGTTTTTGAAGAAAACAACGAAACACAGAGCAGAAGGAAGGAAGAAGAAAGAAGAAAAGAGAAATGAGTGTTTGAGGGAAAACCGATCGTGAATACAGCTGGAAGGGCATAATCGTAACTCCAGCTATAAGATGCCAATCCCATCAATCATCTACCCGTTTAATCGTTCCTCTCATAATTACCCTCTACTCTGTCGGTCAACGGTCTAGACACGCGACGAGAACGGTCAAGCCGACAATGTAATTATTACAAACAATATAATAATAGCGCTGAATAACGTTCGAAAGAATACGAGGTGTCATCTCGACACGATGTCGACAAGGGTGCTCGTGCAAGCGCACAAGGTTCTAACACGAGTTCGTAAACACGGCCTCCTCAGCTCGGTACGCGACTTCATCAACTCGACACCCGACCTCCTCAGCTCAGCAGCTAGTGCACGTGGTCTCATCAGCTCGACAAATGATCTCGGCAAACGATCTTGGCACGGGATCTCGACACAAGGTCTTGGTCGAGGTCTCGATACGTCGTCCTAATACGATGTCGATCTCGTCCTCAGGTGTTACATAAGGGCGCTTCACATTAATACTTTCGTAGTATGCTAGCGTAAGGGCATTTCATATTCTACGTGGTTATGTTATTGTGTATGGATTTTCCTGATTTGTGTCGAGCTTGAAATGTTGAGATATGATTGAGTTTTTTTGCATGTATTTAATATGTGATTGAATATATGTCGTGAATTGTGTATTGCATGTTGAATTGCGTTTCTTCATGTCGAGCTTGCTCTTTTTATTTGACATGCGGTTGAATATCTTGTGTTTAACTCTTTGAATATCGTATGCGGCGAATTGTTCATCGAGTGAGCGAGCTAGGTGAGTCGTATGACGTTTTTGAGCCGTGACCGGATAAGCGAGGGTGCTAGGTCCCCTTTTGTTTACGGGAGATTGACTAAACGTCGCCACGCTATGGGACTGAGTTAGTCCTAGGGAGAGCGAGGATCCCAAGGCTTGGCTGGACTTTCCGACATCTGATGCAGGCGTGTGCATTCGGGAAAATTGTCGAGTGGAGAGAAAATGGATTTGCGAGTTGTGTCGAGTCTAGAGTGAGATGGTCGAGTCACGTGTGGTGATTGAGATATATTATTCTTGTTTGCTTATATCCTTTATGTCGAGCTTATCTTAAATTGTTGAGAAGTTGACCACTTTCGTGGTGCCTTCAATCCATAGCGGTTACCCAGGCGATGTCGAGGCGCAGGAACCCGACAGTAGATGATGCCGAGGAGGAGCTCGGCGAGGACCAGTGGCGACCTGTACTTGTCGTGATTGATTGTTTGTTCGACGTATTTCTTTTGATGGCGTACCTTGTTTTCTTTTGGAGTAGTATGTCGTGACCAGTTTGGGCGGTGTTGTTTTGTTGTTCAGGGTATCGGTGGTCTTACTTTTGGAAGCGACCCCTGCGTGGGAAGTCTGGAAGTACCCAGGGTATGATTGCTCTTTTGAAGTCGTCGTACCTTAGGTGTATTTTCTTTGCACATTTGTTACTCGTATTTTGTATACATTATTATTTCGAGTGATATATATATGTATGTTATGCATGTATGTTTTATTAGAATTTAAGTCTTGTGTCTTAGTTGCACCATGTTTGAAAAGTGTAATTACTACGATGTGCACGAGTTGGTTTTATAAAAAAATATATCGTATTTTTAAAAGGCACAAGAGTTTTGTTTTAAAACACATCTCATATAGGTTTATGTTGAGCTTGGTGTGTTGAGCTCGGTAACTCGAGCTCGGTATATTGAGCTTCGGTAGCGGTCGAAACGGGTCGTTACGTAATCGCTGCTCGATACCAACGATGTAACGACCGCTTCCTGACCGCTACCGAGCTCAATATACCGAGCTCGAGTTACCGAGCTCAAGAGCTCAACTAAACCTGTATGAGATGTGTTTAAAAACGAAACTCTTGTGCCTTTTAAAAATACGGTCTATATTTTTTTATAAAACTAGCTCGTGCACATCGAGTAATTACTGTTTTTAAAACCTGGTGCAACTAAGACACAAGACTTAAATTCTAATAAAACATACATGCATAACATACATATATATATCACTCGAAATAATAATGTATACAAAATACAGAGTAGCAAATGTGCAAAGAAAATACACCTAAGGTATGACGACTTCAAAAGAGCAATCATACCCTGGGGTACTTCAGACTCCCACGCAGGGGGCTGCTCCAAAAGTAAGACCACCAGTCTACCCTGAAACGACAAAACAATACTGCCCAAACTGGTCACGACCTCCGAACACAAAAGAAAAACAAGTACAGTCATCAAAAAAAAATACGTCGAACAAACATAATCAATCACGACAAGTACAGGTCGTCACCCTGGTCCTCGTCGAGCTCCTCCTCGGCATCGTCTGCTGTCGAGTTCCCTGCGCCCTCGACATCGCCTGGGTAACCGTCATGGATTGAAGGCACCACGGGAAAGGGTCAACTTCTCAACAATTCAAGATAAGCTCGACATAAAGGATATAAGCAAACAGCAAAGTATAACATTCACCGACGTGACTCGACCATCTCACTCTAACTCGACACAACTCGCAAATCCATTTTCTCTCGACTCGACAATTTTTCCGGAATGCACACGCCGCATCAGTATGTCGGAAAGTCCAAAAGCCTTGGGATCCTCGCTCTCCCTAGGGCGATACCAACTCAGGTCCGTAAGCGTGGCGGCGTCTAGTCAATCTCCGTAAACAAAAGGGACCTAGCACCCTTAGTTATCCGGGTCACGGTTCAAAAACGTCATACGACTCACGTAGCTGGCTCACTCGATGAACAATTAAGCATCACGATATTCAAAGAGTTAAACACAAGATATTCAACCGCATGTCAAATAAAAAGAGCAAGCTCGACATGAAGAAACGCAATTCAACATGCAATACACAATTCACGACATATATTCAATCACATATTAAATACATGCAAAAACTCAATCATATCACAACATTTCAAGCTCGACACAAATCAGGAAATCCATACACAATAACATAACCACGTAGAATATGAAGTGCCCTTACGCTAGCATACTATGAAAGTATTAATGTGAAGCGCCCTTACCGAACTCCAAGTTAATGCTGCTCGACAACGACCTCGACACAGCTGTCTTCAACGAGCTCGACAACGACTTCGACACGTACCGTCCTCAATCGACCTCGACACGTACGCTTCTCAGTCGACCTCGACACGTACAGTTCTCGATCTGGATTCCGCTGCTTCCACGTCCTTGGATTCGCTTTCCCGTACACCTCGATTCGGAAATCACACGATCTCGGGAATCAGACTTCCTAAAACAAACACAACTCAGTTCGGTCTATGGGTTCTAATACACTTAGCTCTCATCCCAAACTTAACCACAACCCAGAAAATATAAAAACTCAAGAACTGAAATATATTTTTCCTCTAACACAAAGTTAGGGTTTTCGATCAAAAGTTCATGAAAAAGGCTATCTGATGCTTCAACAGATAGATCGACAACAACAATAACCAGAAGCAACAAACGAAAAACAAGAAATCGAAACAAACCAAAAATGGGGGGTTTCTGGGCACTGCCGATTG
Source organism: Calophaca sinica (assembly GCA_037113605.1). Taxonomy (NCBI): domain Eukaryota; kingdom Viridiplantae; phylum Streptophyta; class Magnoliopsida; order Fabales; family Fabaceae; genus Calophaca; species Calophaca sinica. The sequence continues at coordinate 84,547,564 of CM073737.1, forward strand.
CAGAAAAACAGAGGAAGAAAATTTGTTTTACAAGCCCAATTAATCGGTTAGAAAGATAGGTAATATCGTGAAGAAGAAAACCCATCAATTTGACATGATTTGGAAGCATAAAACTGGCTACAAATGGAAGGAAAAGTAGCGCTAAACAGTAGCACAGAGGAAAAGAAAAATTTGTTCTTCATACCTCAATGGTGGTGGTCGAGCAGGCGAGATATGTCGAGAAGATAATGAGGAACAAGGTTGATGAAGAAAGTTGATGTAGAATCTCGATGGAACTCAAGGTTTCTTCGATGGAGATTTTTGAGCGAAAAACAAGGAACTCAGCGCAGAAGGAAGGAAGAAGAAAGAAGAAAATAGAAAGTGAGTGGTTGAGGGAACTGGTCGTGGTATACAGCTGGTGAGAAAAGGGGCATAATCGTAACTCCAGCTATAAGATGCCAATCCCATCAATCATTCTACCCGTCTAATCGTTCCTCTCTCATAATTACCCTCTACTCTGTCGGTCAACGGTCTAGACACGCGACGAGAACGGCAAGCCGACAATGTAATAATTACAAACAATATAATAATAGCGCTGAATAACGTTCGAAAGAATACGAGGTATCATCTCGACACGATGTCGACTAGGGTGCTCGTGCAAGCGCACAAGGCTCTAACACGAGTTCGTGCACGCGGCCTCCTCAGCTCGACATGCGACCTCCTCAGCTCGGTACGCGACTTCATCAACTCGACACGCGACCTCCTCATTTCGGCTGGCTAGTGCCGCAGCGGTCTCATCAGTTCGGCGAATGACCTCGGCAAACGATCTTGGCACGGGATCTCGACACAAGGTCTTGGTCGAGGTCTCGATACGTCGTCCTAATACGATGTCGATCTCGTCCTCAGGTGTTACAAATATCTTGTGTATAACTCTTTGAATATCGTATGCGGCGAATTGTTCATTGAGTGAGAGAGCTTAGCGAGTCGTATGACGTTTTTGAGCCGTGACCCGGATAACTAAGGGTGCTAGGTCCCCTTTTGTTTACGGGAGATTGACTAGACGTCGCCACTCTATGGGACCTGAGTTGACTGTCCTAGGGAGAGCGAGGATCCCAAGGCTTCGGCTGGACTTTCCGACATCTGATGCGGCGTGTGCATTAGGAAAAATTGTCGAGTGGAGAGAAAATGGATTGCGAGTTGAGTGGAGCTTAGAGTGAGATGGTCGAGTCACGCTGATGAATGTTATACATTGATGTCGACTTATTTCCTTATGCCGTGCTTATCTTGTATTGTTGAGAAGTTGACCCTTTCCCGTGGTGCCTTCAATCCATGACGGTTACCAGGCAATGTCGAGGGTGCAGGAAGCTTCGGCGGCCAGGCGATGGCGAGGAGGAGCTCGGCGAGGACCCGAGTGGCGACCTCTATTTGTCGTGATTGATTATGTTGTTGGATGTTTGTTTTTACGATGGCGTACTTTGTTTTTCTTTGTGTTGAGGTCGTGACCAGTTTGGGCGGTTATGTTTTGTTGCTCTGAGGTAGGCGGCGGTTTACTTTTGGAGCAGCCCCCTGCGTGGGAGTCTGCCGGAAGTACCCCCAGGGTATGATTGCTCTCTTGAAGTCGTCATACCTTATGTGTATTTTATTTGTACATTTACTACTCTGTATTTTGTATACATTATTATTTCGAGTGATATATATATGTATGTTATGCATGTATGTTTTATTAGAATTTTGTTACCAATTGACTTCAAACACAAGAGGGGGGTGAATTGTGATAGCGGTGCTTATATAAAAAATTACAGAAAATAAATGACCGAATAATAAATAAAGAACAAAAATAAATAAAGTGCTTGAATGATAAAGAGACAGAGAGCAAAGAAGAATTTGAAAACACGGAGACGGCTCGGCATACGACCTCTGAAGACCGCTCGGCAGACGACCTCTGAAGACAGCTCGGCAGACGACCTCGCCACACAGCTCGACAGACGACCTCGACACAACTCGGCATACGAACTCTGAACAGCTCGGCAAAAGACCTCGGCACACGACTTCGGAACACAGCTCGGCATACGACCTCCTCATCAGCTCGGTTCTCATCAGCTCGACACGCGACAAGAGCTCATCACGCGACCTCGGTAAGCGACCTCATAAGCTTGACACGCGACCTCCTCCTCAGTTCGACATACGACTTCCTCAGAGCTCAACATCCGACTTCCTCCTCAGCTCGACATCCGATTTACTCAGAGCTCGACACGCGACTTCCTCAGCTCGACATCCGACACGAGATATGCATGTCAAAATATTTTGTGCGTGTGTGATTTAATTTTAATTGAGAGCTTTTTATTACTACTTACAAATTGTCTTAATAAAGATAAATAAATACAGAACCCAAAGACTTGAGAAACAATCATTCTTGATCTGGCGTCTTGGTATTCTTTTCCACTTTTGCACGGTTGACTATTTGCAAAGCTCCCTTTTGTCAATCATCAAAACCATCTGTCAAGGCATGTATTCTGAGACTCCCCTTTTTGATGATGACAAACATCTCATGGAGGAATTTAGTAAAATATAATCATGATATGGCAATGAGATATAAGCATGGTTTTTCAATAAAGATATCGAGTTTAAGCACAATATTTAGAAAAACTCCCCCTCACAATAGGCAATACTTAAAAGATCACTCCCCTGAATCATGCATTCATGTAACTCTCCCCTTTTGGCAACATCAAAAAGCGGGAAAGACAAATAAAGCAAGGCATATATTCAGGATTAAACAAGCATATTTTGATAGTTCACGTGATACCAAGCTTGGTGTGTGACAGGATAATTTGGTTGGACATGATTAGCTAGTTGCATAAGACAAATGCATCACCCACTCATTATTAGTACTTAAAGAAAATGGAAGGGGAAAAGACCTGCATAAACTCGTTAGCACACTCAAACGCCCAAGTTAGAATTTATTCAAAAAGAAAATGCAATCACAGGCAGTCACTTAATGCATGATTGGTCTAAAATTCCCAATTCAGTTCTAATAAAAAAAAGTTTCCTTAGGCAAAGGTTTAGTAAAAATATCTGCGAGTTGTTTAGATGTTTCCACAAACTCAATCACACAATCTCCTTTTTGAACATGATCTCTAATAAAATGGTGCCTAATTTCTATGTGTTTGGTCCGGGAGTGATAAACTGGATTTTTAGTGAGGTTTATGGCACTAGTATTGTCACACTTTATTGGAACAGTTTTGATTGATTCCATAATCATTCATTTATTGTTTCATCCAAATGATCTGTGCACAACAACTACACCGCCGCAACATATTCGGCGAAGTGGACAAAGCCACACCGGCTTGTTTCTTACTATGCCATGAAACCAAGGCATTCCTAAGTAAGTGGCATGTCCCACTAGTGCTTTTCGGTCCATTTTGCAACCCGCAAAATCAGAATCAAGTACCCAATAAGTGTGCGATCGGCACCTTTGGGGTACCATAAACCCATGGTTTGTGTGCCAGTGAGATATCTCATGATGCGTTTTACCGCTAAGAGATGTGATTCCTTAGGATTTGCTTGAAAACGTGCACACATACAAACACTAGACATAATATCCGGACGACTAGCAGTGAGATAGAGAAGAGATCCTATCATACCTCTATACTTACTTACTTCGACCGACTTACCACCTTCATCTTTGTCAAGATAGCATGATGTGCTCATGGGAGTTGAGATTTCTTTGGCGTTGCTCATTCCAAATCTTTTAAGCAACTCCTTGCAATATTTGGATTGATTTATAAAAATTCCTTCTTTTGTTTGTTTGATTTGAAGACCAAGGAAGTAGTTGAGCTCTCCCATCATGGACATTTCAAACTCACTTTGCATGATTTTGGGAAAATCTTCACACAAAGACTCATTAGTAGCACCAAAGATGATATCGTCAACATAAATTTGAACAAGTAAAATGTCATGATTTTTGTGTTTAATGAAAAGAGTGGTATCAACTTTTCCTCTTTCAAAACCTTTTTCAAGTAAATATTTGCTCAACCTCTCGTACCAAGCTCTCGGAGCTTGTTTTAAACCATATAAAGCCTTTATCAATTTGAAAACATGATTTGGAAATTCAAAATTTTCAAAACCGGGGGGTTGATCAACATATACTTCTTCTTGAATAAAACCATTTAGAAATGCACTCTTAACATCCATTTGAAAAAGTTTAAAATCCATGATGCATGCAAATGCGAGAAGCATCCGAATAGCTTCTAATCTAGGCACGGGTGCATAGGTTTCATCGAAATCTATGCCCTCTTGTTGATTATAGCCTTTTCCAACAAGTCTAGCTTTATTTCTAACAATGATCCTGTAACACCTGAGGACGAGATCGACATCGTATTAGGACGACGTATCGAGACCTCGACCAAGACCTTGTGTCGAGATCCAGTGACTAGATCGTTTGCGAGATCATTTGTCGGTGATGAGACCACGTGCACTATTTCTTTGGTGAGGAGGTCGGGTGTCGAGTTGATGAAGTCGCGTGCAGGTGATGAGGGCGCAAGTCGGTGAGAGGCCGCGTTCACGAACTCGTGTTAGAACCTTATGCGTTTGCAGTACTCTTTATCGACATCGTGTCGAGATGATACCTCGTATTATTTGAGCGTTACTCAGCGTTATTATTATATTGTTTGTAATTATTACATTGTCGGCTTGTCGTTGGCCAAGCGAGTAGAGGGTAATTATGAGAGGAACGAGTTAACGGGTAGATGATTGATGGGATTGGCATCTTATAGGTGGAGTTACGTTTATACCCCTATCTCGCCAGCTGTATACCACGACCGTTTCACTCATTTCTCTTTTCTTCTTTCTTCTTCCTTCCTTCTGCTCTGTGTTTCGTTGTTTTCTTCAAAGTCTTCATCAGCCAAACCGTGAGTTCTGGAGATCTGCACAAGCTTTCTTCATCAATTTTGTTCATCATCAACTTCTCGACCCATATCTCATCGATCGAACATCAGATTGAGGTATGAAGAACAGATTTTCTTTCATACGTACTCTTGTTTAGCGCTAATTCTTCTTCCATTTTTAACCAGTTTTATGCTTCCAAATCATGTCAAATTGATGGGTTTTCTTCTTCATAATAATACCTATCTTTTTAACCGATTAATTGGGCTTGTAAAACAAATTTCTTTCTCTGTTTTTCTGCAATCGGCAGTGCCCAGAAACCTCCATTTTTGGTTCATTTCGATTTCTGGTTTTTCGTTCGTTGCTTCTGATTATTGTTGTTGTCGATCTTTCTGTGAAGCATCAGATAACTTTTCATGAAATTTTGATCGAAATCCCTAACTTTGTGTTAGAGGAAAAATATCTTTCAGTTCTTGAGTATTATATTTTTCTGGGTTGTGGTTGAGTTTGGAGAAGAGAGAGTTAGATGTATTGGAACCTATAGATCGATCTGAGTTATGTTTGTTTTAGGAAGTCTGTTTCCCGAGATCGAGTGATTTCCGAATCGAGGTGTACGGGAAAGCGAATCCAAGGACGAGCGTGAGAATCAGATCGAGGGTATGCGTGTCGAGGTCGACTGAGAAGCGTACGTGTCGAAGTCGTTGTCGAGTCCGTTGAAGACAGCCGTGTCGAGATCGAGTAAGAGGAATCGTTGTCGAGCTCTTAGAAGACAGCTGTGTCGAGGTCGTTGTCGAGCAGCATTAACTTGGAGTTCGGTAAGGGCGCTTTACATTTATATTTGTTATAGTATGTAAGGGCTACTTCTAGATATCTCTAAGGCTTTATTTTATAAGTCCTTAAGTAAGGGCGCTTCACATTTATATTTGTTATAGTATGTAAGGGCATTTCATATTCTATGTGGTTATGTTATTGTGTATGGAATTACTGATTTGTGTCGAGATGAAATGTTGTGATATGATTGAGTTTTGCATGTATTTAATATGTGATTGAATATATGTCGTGAAGTGTGTATTGCATGTTGAATTGCGTTTCTTCATGTCGAGCTTGCTCTTTTATTTGACATGCGGTTGAATATATTGTGTTTAACTCCTTGAATATCGTATGCGGGTGTTCATCAGTGGCGAGCTAGGTGAGTCGTATGGCGTTTTGAGCCGTGACCGGATAAGCGAGGTGCTAGGTCCGCACCGTTTACGGAGATTGACTAGGCGTCGCCACGCCACGGGACTGAGTTAGTCCTAGGGAAGGCGAGGATCCCAAGGCCGGCTGGACTTTCCGACATCTGATGCGGCGTGTGCATTCGGAAAATTTGTCGAGTCGAGAAAAATGGATTTGTGAGTTGTGTCGAGTTAAGTGAGATGGTCGAGTCACGTCGGTGAATGTTATACTTTCTTTGTTTGCTTATATTTTTATGTCGAGCTTATCTTAACTTGTTGAGAAGTTGACCACTTTCGTGGTGCCTTCAATTCATAGCGGTTACCCAGGCGATGTCGGCGCGGTAACTCGGCGATGAAGCGATGCCGAGGAGGATCTCGGCGAGGACCGAGTGGCGACCTCTATCTGTCGTGATTGTTTATTTGTTGGATGTTGGTTTTTAGTCTTTGTACTTGTTTTTCCTTTGTGTTCGAGGTCGTGACCAGTTTGGGCGATGTTGTGTTGTTGCTCTGAGGGTAGTGGTGGTCTTACTTTTGGAGCGACCCTGCGTGAGTCTAGGAAGTACCCCAGGGTATGATGGCTCTTTTGAAGTTGTCGTACCTTAGGTGTATTTTCTTTGCACATTTGCTACTCTGTATTCTGTATACATTATTATTTCGAGTGATATATATATGTGTATGTTATGCATGTATGTTTTATTTGAATTTAAGTCTTGTGTCTTAATTGCACCATGTTTCGAAAAGCTGTAATTACTCTGATGTGCACGAGTTGGTTTTATAAAAAAAAAATATATCGCATTTTTAAAAGGCACAAGAGTTTTGTTTTTAAAACACATCTCATATAGGTTTTGTTGAGCTTGGTGTGTTGAGCTCGGTAACTCGAGCTCGGTATATTGAGCTCGGTAGCGGTCCGGAAACGGGTCGTTACAGATACCGTTTTCATCAAGCTTGTTGCGAAAGACCCATTTGGTCCCAATGACTAGGTGATCTTTAGGCCTAGGGACAAGTTCCCAAACATCATTTCTCTCAAATTGATTTAATTCCTCTTGCATAGCAAAGGTCCAATGCTCATCAAAGATGGCTTCATTGACGTCATTTGGTTCAATTTGAGAGACAAAGGCCATATGATGACATGCATGATTAAGAGAGTTTCGAGTCGTTACCCCTTTTGAGATATCACCTATTATGTTGTCAAGAGGATGGTTCTTTGAGACTCTCCATTCCTTTGGAAGATTTGAGTGAGAGAGTTCTTGAGAGGGTTGAGGCAAGGACTCTTGATCCTCCTTTGAACTTTTGATCTCTCTTGTTCCTCTAAATAGCTATCTCCTAACACTTCGCAAGATCATCAACACTTTCTTCTACTGAAGATTTGGGGTTAGATTCATCAAAAGAAACATGCACAGATTCTTCAACAGTTAAAACGTTTATTAAAAATTGAAAGGCTTTACTAGAAGTGGAATATCCAAGAAATAAACCTTCATCAGCTTTAGCATCAAATTTTCCAAGGTTATTCTTACCATTGTTTAGGACAAAACACTTGCATCCGAAAACGTGAAGGTGGGAAATGTTGGGCTTCCTTCCTTTATAGAGTTCATACGGTGTTTGTTTAAGGATCGGCCTTATAAGAACTCGATTCATCACATAGCAAGCGGTGCTCACGGCGTCTGCCCAAAAGTACTTAGGAAGGTTAGTCTCATTGAGCATCGTCCTCGCTAGCTCTTCAAGAGACCGATTTTTCCTTTCAACCACTCCATTTTGTTGCGGTGTCCTTGGAGCAGAAAAGTTGTGATCGATGCCATTTTCTGTGCAAAATGCTTCAAATGCTTCATTCTCAAATTCCCACCATGATCACTTGAATGGAAGCAATGTTAAGTCCCTTCTCATTTTGTATAACCTTTGCAAGTTTTAAAAGCATTAAAAGCATCATTTTTGTGAGAAATAAATAAAGTCCATGTATAGCGAGAATAGTCATCCACAATAACAAGAGCATAGTAATTGCCACCAAAGCTTTTAGTTCTAGAAGGGCCAAATAAATCCATATGTAAAAGTTGTAAAGGCCGATTTGTTGAAACAATATTTTTAGATTTGAAAGAAGCCTTTACTTGTTTTCCCTTTTGACATGCATCGCAAAGTTTATCTTTTTCAAAGCGGAGCTTTGGTAAGCCAATTACTAAGTCCTTTCGAACCAACTTATTAAGATGATCCATGTGAATATGAGCCATTCTCCTATGCCATAGCCAAGATTCATCCTCTTTACTAATAAGACAACATGCATCATTTGAAGGTATTTTATCTAAATCAAGCATATAGATATTTCCAATTCTAGGTCCAATAACAATAACATTTTCATTTATAGAATCCATGACCATGCATTTTGAAGAATCGAAAACCACTTTGTTTCCTTTATCACAAAGTTGACTAATGCTTAGCAAATTATGCTTCAAACCATCCACATACAAAACATTTTCAATAGTGGGATTAGGACTCTTACCAATAGAACCAATTCCAAGAATTTTACCTTTATTATTATCACCATAACAAACATAACCTTTATTTTTGGGTTCCAGAGAGGAGAACTTGCTTTTGTCTCCTGTCATGTGCTTTGAACAGCCGCTATCAAGATACCAATTTGAATCTTTGGCTTTCAAGCACACCTGCAAAATAAAATCATGTTTTAACTTTTGGTACCCAAGCCATCTTGGGTCCAGGTGAATTAGTTTTTGGCAAAGTACCCTTTGGAATCCACATCTTTTTACCAATCACATTCAGGTTTTTCCTAATATTGCAAATGGAAGCAGTGTGACCTTTTCTACCACAGTGGAAACATTTAATGAAAGGACTACTTGAGGGTTTGTTGTGATTGAAGAGTTTAAAAGATTTTTCATGAATTTTTGGATGATAACCTAAACCAGCTTTTCCAAAAGTACCTTTTTGGTTTCCTAACATAATGTTTAAATTATCTCTTCCCATCGTAAATTTTGCAAGAGTGTTATTTAAATCCTCAACCTTATTTTTCAAAACACTACACTCATTGCATTTTAAAACTTCATCTTTTTTATTTTCACAAGATATGGGAGGAGAAGTTTCAATCACAGCAACTTGTTTTTCTTTAAAAATCACTATCTCTATGTTTAAAATTTCAATTTTTGATTCAAGAGAAGAGATGGTTTTCTTAGAAGAAAGAACAATTTTTCCAAGTTTAATCGTTTCATTATTGAATTCTTCACAAGCAGCAAGTAATTCATCATAAGTTAAAGAAGAGTCAGGATCATAAAAATTTACCTCATCTTCATCATGATTTGCCATTAGACTAAGGTGAGCCTCTTCATTTTCAGATTCATCAGAAGAATCCATATCATTATCATCCCAGGCAATGTAAGCTCTTCTTCCCTTCGAATCCTTTGGTGGTTTCTTTTGAAATTTCTCATTCCTCGTTTGGTTTTGAGGACAATCGGGTTTTATGTGACCTTTCTTTCCACACTTGTAGCAGGTAGGATTAAAAGAAGGTGTTTCATCACTTTTCTTTTGAGAGCTTGGGAACTTACCTTTGTTTCTGAGTCTCATGAACCTTTTGAATTTGCGAACCATTAGACTCATGTTTTCCTCATTATTTTCATCTTCAAGGAAATCACATTCGTCATCGTCAGTTTCCTCAATGCTTGCTTTGAGGGCGAGCCCTTTCTTTTTCTTATCAGCTTCTTCGCTTTCCATGAGACGATTTAGTTCAATTTCATGTTCCTGCAATTTTCCAAACAAAGTAGCCAAGGTCATAGAAGATAAGTCTCTAGATTCAGCTATAGCAGTGACCTTGGGTTGCCAATTCCTGTTTAGACATCTAAGAACTTTGTTAATCAAATCTTCATTACTGAAGACTTTCCCAAGAGCTCTGAGAAGGTTTATTATATGGATGAACCTTTTTTGCATATCTTGTATGTTTTCACTTGGTTTCATCCTAAATAACTCATACTCATGGGTTAATATGTTCATTCGAGCCCTCTTGACCTCGGTAGTACCTTCATGGGTCAATAGAAGGGTGTCCCACATTTCTTTAGCTTGATCTTGCAATTTGAGACCCTATAGAACTCATCGTAGCTTAAAGCGTAAGTGATGATGTTCTTAGCCTTCAAATTGTATTGGACCTTTTTCTTATCATCTTCGGTCCAAAGTGATCTTGGTTTGTCTACCATTTGCATCATTAATTGATTGAGTGGGGACAAATGGACCATTTTCCACAAAGATCCCAAATATCAAGATCAACACCCTCAAGAAAGATTTGCATTCTATCCTTCCAATAACCATACCCTCACCATTGAAAAATGGGGGTCTGTTCATGGAAGTTCCTCGTAATTGTTTGAAGTCATTCTCTTGAGACGGTTAAGGCCTTTATACAAGATTCTAGCTCGATGCCACTTGTTGACAAGTGACTCCAAACACTGAGGGGGTGAATTGTGTGTGAGCAGTGCTTTCAAAAACTTTTGGAGAAATAAGTGCTAATTATGAGTTGCGAAAATATTAATGTGAAATAGATAAATCACTTGAAGAATAAATTGCAAACGAGTTAAAAATAAAGTAAATAGTAAGATATAAATAATAATAAAATAAAGTACATAAATTTAATTGGTGAAAAGTAGAGAGATAAGGAGTTAAAAACACACAACAAATTATCCAGGTTCGCCACCTAACACCCCTGTGGCCTACGTCCCGTCCCCAAAGCAAACCACTATGGGATTTTCACTAAGACACTAGCTTTTAAATCGAGTTCACTAGAAACCTTTACAACTCTAAACCAGAGCAATATGTTCAAGAGATATCACCTCTCTATGAACACCTTGGGATTCCTACCCAAAAATAAATGATTTTCACAAATAAAATGAGACGAAAAAGATACACTCAATAGTGCAGATATAACAAATTGAAGCTCAAATAATACAACTCAAATAATGTAGAATAAAAAGGCTCTCAGAAAATTGTGCTCAAATAAGTGTGAGTGATGAAAAATATTTCACAGAGTTTTTGGCACAAAAATTAAGCACTGCGTTGTTGTTATTTTTACACAGCTCACGAGTTGTGTTTATATAGGCAATGGGTGAGCGTCGAAATGACCGTTGGATACGACCTCTGAAGACAGCTCGGCAGACGACCTCTGAAGACAGTTCGGCACACGACCTCGGCACACAGTTCTGCATACGACCTCCTCATCAGCTCGGTTTTCATAGCTCGGTAGGCGACCTCATCAGCTCGACAAAGATCATCAGCTCATCACGCGACCTCCTCCTCAGTTCGACATACGACTTCCTCAGAGCTCAACATCCGACTTCCTCCTCAGCTCGACATCCGATTTACTCAGAGCTCAACACGCGACTTCCTCAGCTCGACATCCGACACGAGATATGCATGTCAAAATATTTTGTGCGTGTGTGATTTAATTTTAATTGAGAGCTTTTTATTACTACTTACAAATTGTCTTAATAAAGATAAATAAATACCCAAAACCCAAAGACTTGAGAAACTATCATTTTTGATACGCGTCTTGGTATTTTTTTCCACTTTTTGCACGGTTGACTATTTGCAAAGCTCCCTTTTGTCAATCATCAAAATCATCCTGTCAAGGCATGTATTCACAGACCTCAGTGGCATCACCTTGCACAAGGGGGGCCGTATCACCGACGCCCGGGGGGGCTGCCATCACAGGGGGCACCGCAGCAGTTGGGTTGCTAGCCTGGTGATTAGTATCCGAGTTATTGCCGCTGTGCCTGCCATGACCAGCACTTTGAACATGCTTGCGAGCGACATGCACCGAGGGGAGAGGCCGCTGTCTCTTACAATTGGCGGCTGTGTGACCGATGGTGTGGCAGACGTTGCAGAAGATGGGAAGCTTCTCATATACTAACTGGACATTGAAAGCATGACCGACCCTTTCAACAAGCAAGCGATCTCGCAATTCGTCCTTGAGGTCTAGAACCACCAACACCCGATCAACGCTTGAGCTTGATCTAGGTGGAGCTTGATCTCAACCTGTCGAGATCAGGCATGACCTCGACAACTCGAGATCTCGACAGCTTGATCTTGATCTCGGTTGACCTTGATCTCAACGCTTGATCTGGATCTAGGTGGAGCTTGATCTCAACCTTACGAGATCAGGCTTGACCTCGAGAACTCGAGCTTGATCTCGGTTGACCTTTATATCAACCTGTCGAGATCGGCTTGACTTCGACAGTTTGAGCTTGATCTCGGTTGAGCTTGAGGTCAACCTGTCGAGATCGAGCATGACTTCGGTTGAGCTTGATTGTGATGCGTCTTGATGCTCCAATAGATAGTTTAGTCTTCAAGCTGTCGAGATAAAGCTTGAGCTGTCGAGGTCGACATCAAGCTGTCGAGATCAAGCTTGACTTCGACAGTTCGAGGAGCAACAGCTTCAGCTTGAACTCGACAGCTTGAGCTCGATCTCGACAGCTTGAGCTTTATTTCTTACTGCCGAGATCAAGCTTGACTTGGACAGCTTGAGGACCAACAACTTGAGTTTAATCTAGCTTGATCTCGGTTGACCTTGATCTCAACTCTTGAGCTTGATCTAGGTTGAGCTTGATCTCAATCTGTCGAGATCAAGCAAGATCTCGACAGCTCGAGCTTGATCTCAACAGCTTGAGCTTGATCTCGGTTGACCTTGATCTCAACCTGTCGAGATCGAGCATGACTTCGACAGCTTGAGCTTGATCTATGTTGAGCTTGAGGTCAATGTGTCGAGATGGAGCATGACTTCGACAGCTTGAGGACCAACAGCTTGAGTTTGATCTCGATAAGTTGAGCTTGATCTCGAAAGGTTGAGATCAAGCCAGCTTGAGTTTGATCTCGATAAGTTGAGCTTGCTCTCGGTTGAGCTTGATCTCGACAACTATTCACATGATTTAGTTCGACAGCTTGAGGACCAACAGCTTGGGCTTCATCTCGACAGGTTGAGATCTTGATCTCGGTTGACCTTGATCTCAACGTTTGAGCTTGATCTGGGTTTAGCTTGATCTCAACCTGTCGAGATCAGGCTTGACCTCGACAACTCGAGATTGATCTCGGTTGACCTTGATCTCAAACTGTCGAGATAGGCTTGACTTCGACAGTTTGAGCTTGATCTCGGTTGAAATTGAGGTCAACCTGTCGAGATCGAGCATGACTTCGGTTGAGCTTCATTGTGATGGGTCTTGATGCTCCAATAGATAGTTTAGTCTTCAAGCTGTCGAGATGAAGCTCGAGCTGTCGAGATCGATCTCAACTTCGACAGCTCGAGGAGCAACAGGTTGAGCTTGAACTCGAAAGCTTGAGCTCGATCTCGACAGCTTGAGCTTTATCTCCACCTGCCGAGATCAAGCTTGATCTAGCTTGATCTCGGTTGACTTGATCTCAACGCTTGAGCTTGATCTCAAACTGTCGAGATCAAGCTAGATCTCGACAGCTCGAGCTTGATCTCAACAGCTTGAGCTTGTCTCTGTGGTATGCTTCATGCTTAAATTATCCAATTCCAAAAATATTTAGTTATTAATTAAGTTTTAATGTATATAATTAGCGCTTTCTTAATTATGTTTTTTATTCATTCATTCATCTGCAGAGCAAAGAGTGCAGCAGACAATGTGAGTCAAGTTTCTGCTCAGGTACACACATGTCAAATTCTTTCTCTTCTTTTTTTAATTTGAAAATTGAGCTAATTGGATTTAACTACGTAAATTTGGAATGACAGTGCCTCCATTGTTGAGATATGGCAAGTATTGTGGGCTTCTATATAGTGGATGCCACAGGGAAAGACCATGTGATGGCCTTGACTCTTGTTGTATGAAGCATGACCAATGTGTGGCATCCAAAAACAGTGAGTTCTTTCTATAAATAGCTTCTTATTATAAACATCTTACATCGTGACTTGGCTTCAGATTTAATTGAATAGTTCCAGTATCAGATTCAATCGGATCTGACACTATGTAAGTGGGATTGATTATCAAGTGCCTTTAGAGACTAGATCTTCAATTTGGTTCTTTCTTTATGCCATGTTAATTTGTTTGGTATCTCTTAAAACTGAGTTTTGAAAATTTCTTGATGAGGTTTTTTTGGGTACAACTTTTTGTATGAAGCACATCACTGAAATTTTCACTGAATTAGCTATGATGAAAATACACCATTTAAATAGATATAGCAGGAAATTTAATCAGTCAGTAACTATTATTAGGTTGGAGAGTGTGAGAGACTGAGAATTGAGGATGGTGAGGGATTTATAAGCAAAAGCAAATATGAATTAGTGGTGTGGTGTCGGTGGTATTGTATTATATGCACAAACCAATGTTCAAAAGCAGTTGAGTCCAGGTAATCTTTTTTAGATTAGAGTCTTGAATTAAAAATGAAACAAAGATGGTTGGTGGCTGATAGGGATTTTTTACTTGATTACTTTTGGCCAGCATACTAATAATAGGTCCTGTGTGTCTGTCATGAAGTTTGTGTGTGTGTGTGTGTAAAATATATATATATATATATATACACGGGGAATGCTAATATACTCCCACTTGCTTTTTAGAAGGAGTATATTAGCATTGTACTCCCACTTTTTACATAGTTTTTAGTTACTTTCTTCAAAAAGTTATTTACTTTTTTATTTTAAAAAAAACAAAAAATTCTGAATTCGAAAAAATAACTGTTCACATATTCGGTCACTTTTTGACGTCTGAACAGTTGTTTGTGTTACCAATTGACTTCAAACACAAGAGGGGGGTGAATTGTGATAGCGGTGCTTATATAAAAAATTACAGAAAATAAATGACCGAATAATAAATAAAGAACAAAAATAAATAAAGTGCTTGAATGATAAAGAGACAGAGAGCAAAGAAGAGCACGCAGCAATTTATACAGGTTCGGCCACCAAACACCCTCGTGGCCTACGTCCTGTCCCCCAAAGCAAACCACTATGGGATTTTCACTAAATCACTAGCTTTTAAATCGAGTTCAGCTAGAAACCTTTACAACTCTATACCAGAGCAATACGTTCAAGAGATATCACCTCTCTATGAACACCTTGGGATTCCTACCCAAAAATAAATGATTTTCACAAATAAAATGAGACGAAAAAGATACACTCAATAGTGCAAATATAACAAATTGAAGCTCAAATAATACAACTCAAATTTTGTAGAATAAAAAGACTCTCAGAAAATTGTGCTCAAATAAGTGTGAGTGATGAAAAATATTTGACAGAGTTTTTGGCACAAAAATTAAGCACTGCGTTGTTGTATTTTCGTGTTATAAGAAAGAGCAGCGTTGTTTATTTATAGACCGACCGAGGAGCGTTTGCGGTTGAGTTGATTTGTCCGTTGGAAGATTTGACCGTTGCACGGGGATCTGTCCGTTGGAATTTGTCCGTTGCGTTGAAAACACGAGGCGGCTCGGCATACGACCTCACGAAGGCGGCTCGGCCAGACGACCTCGCCACACAGCTCGACAGACGACCTCGACACAGCTCGGCATATGACCTCTAAACAGCTCGGCAAAAGACCTCGGCACACGACCTCGGCACACAGCTCTTTATACGACCTCCTCATCAGCTCGACACCGACTTCCTCAGAGCTCAACATCCGACTTCCTCCTCAGCTCGACATCCGATTTACTCAGCTCGACCTCAGTTCGACTTCCTCAGCTCGACCTCAGTTCGACATACTACTTCCTCAGAGCTCAACATCCGACTTCCTCCTCAGCTCGACATCCGATTTACTCAGAGCTCGACATACGACTTCCTCAGATCTCGACCGCATGGAGATCCTCAGCTCGACATCCGAGCTCCTCAGATCGACATCCGACACGAGATATGCATGTCAAAATATTTTGTGCGTGTGTGATTTAATTTTAATTGAGAGCTTTTTATTACTACTTACAAATTGTCTTAATAAAGATAAATAAATACCCAGAACCCAAAGACTTGAAAAACTATCATTCTTGATACGCGTCTTGGTATTCTTTTCCACTTTTTGCACGGTTGACTATTTGTAAAGCTCCCTTTTGTCAATCATCAAAACCATCATGTCAAGGCATGTATTCACAGACTCCCCCTTTTTGATGATGACAAACATCTCATGGAGGGAATTTAGTAAAATATAATCATGATATAGCAATGAGATATAAGCATGGTTTTTCAATAAAAGATATCAGAGTTTAAGCACAATATTTAGAAAAACTCCCCCTCACAATATGCATGATGTAACACCTGAGGACGAGATCGACATCGTATTAGGACGACGTATCGAGACCTCGACCAAGACCTTGTGTCGAGATCCCGTGACTAGATCGTTCTTGAGATCTTTGTCGGTGATGAGACCACGTGCACTAGGCTCTTTGGTGAGGAGGTCGGGTGTCGAGTTGATGAAGTCGCGTCTGGTGATGAGGGCGCAAGTCGGTGAGAGGCCGCGTTCACGAACTTCGTGTTAGAACCTTATGCGTTTGCACGAGCACTCTTGTCGACATCGTGTCGAGATGACACCTCGTATTATTTCGAGCGTTACTCAGCGTTATTATTATATTGTTTGTAATTATTACATTGTCGGCTTGTCGTTGGCCAAGCGAGTAGAGGTAATAATGAGAGAGCGAGTTAACGGGTAGATGATTGATGGGATTGGCATCTTTTAGCTGGAGTTACGTTTATACCTATCTCGCCACCATGTATACCACGGCCGTTTCACTCATTTCTCTTTTCTTCTTTCTTCTTCCTTCCTACGCTCTGTGTTTCGTTGTTTTCTTCAAAATCTTCATCGACGAAACCGTGAGTTCCAGCGAGATTCTGCGCAAGATTTCTTCATCAATCTTGTTCATCATCAACTTCTCGACCCATATCTCGTCTGATCGACCATCACCGTTGAGGTATGAAGAACAGATTTTCTTTCATTTGTGCTACTGTTTAACGCTAAATCTTCTTCCATTTTTAACCAGTTTTATGCTTCCAAATCATATCAAATTGATGGGTTTTCTTCTTCACAATATTACCTATCTTTTTAACCGATTAATTGGGCTTGTAAAACAAATTTCTTTCTCTGTTTTTCTGCAATCGGCAGCTTGAAGTTGAAGTTCCGAGATTTGAAGTTGAGTGTCGAAGTTTCACCGGGGAAGCTGAGATTTGGTATGCTTACCATTTCTAACAGATTGTTGGACGAGATCCGAGACCAGCAAGTTCATGACGAGCCTGCGAAGAAGATTGATTGATAAGCGCAAGGAAGGCGGCGAAATTTGGTCGGAGCGGACGACATCTTGAGATGCAATGGCGAGTATGCGTGCCTAACGTATCAAGCCGAGGAAGTTGATTCTCGGCAAGCGCATAAGAGCAACTTTAGTATTCATCCCGAGATTCTGAAGATGTATCAAGACTTGAAGAAGCATTTTTGGTGGTCGGAATGAAGAAGCAAGTGGCCGAGCACGTAGCTTCATGTTTGGCGTGTCGAAGCGAAGGTGGAGCACCAACGACCTGCGGGAATGCTACAATCGCTGACGTGCGATATGGAAATGGGGCGGTATTTCCATGGACCGTTGTAGGTTTGCGAAGGCGAGAGAAGAAGAATGATTCGATTTGGGTGATCGTCGGCCGATTGACCAAATCTGCTCATTCTTGCCGGTGAGAGTCGGCATACAACGTGGAAAAGCTGACGAGATCTACATCAGCGGAGATAAATGCGACTTCATGGAATACCATCTTGATCGTGTCGGACCGAGATCCGAAGTTCACGTCTCATTTTGGAGGGAATTGCAAGGCGATGGGAGGCGAGCTCGAGCTTAGCTTCGGCATATCATCCACAGATCGACGGTCGGCCGATCGAGAGAACGATCCAATCGCTTGAAGATTTGTTGCGAGCTTATGCGTTAGATCACCGAGGAAGTTGGGACGGCGTCTTACCATTGGTGGAGTTCACATACAACAACGGCTTCCATGCGAGTATTGGGATGGCACCTTTTGAAGCGTTGTATGGGCGGAAATGTCGACGCCTCTTTGTTGGTACCAGGGCGGCGGCGAGCGAATCGTCAGAGGACGGATATGATCCAGCGGACTACCGAGAAGATCCGTTTGATCGAGAGATCGGATCACGAACATCTCAAAGTCGGCAGAAGAGTTATGCGGACCAACGGCGTCGACCACTCGAGTTCGAGGAAGGAGAACATGTATTTCTTAGAGTCACCCCATTCTGGAGTTGGTCGGCGATCAAATCCAAGAAACTTACCCTAAATTCATTGGACCTTACAGATTCTTCGTCGTATTGGTCGGTGGCATATCAGTGCATTGCCACCATTCTTGTCGAACATCCACGATGTCTTCCACGTCTCACAATTGCGGAAGTATGTTTAGACCGCTCATGTCATCGAGCGGATGCGATTCAAGCGAAGGGCGACCTATCTTTGAAGCGTCACGGCAAGGATCGTTGATCGGAAAGCCAAGCGATTCGCGGAACAAAGAGATTCAACTTGTCAAGGTTGTGTGGGATCGAGAAGGCGGGAGATGCGACTGGGAGCTGGAGGAGAAGATGAAGATTGATTACCACTGAACTTTACGAGGTAAGAAGCTTATTTGCAATTTCGAGGACGAAATTTTTTAGAGGAGAGATTGTAACACCTGAGGACGAGATCGACATCGTATTAGGACGACGTATCGAGACCTCGACCAAGACCTTGTGTCGAGATCCCGTGACTAGATCGTTCGCGAGATCTTTTGTCGGTGATGAGACCACGATGCACTAGCCGGCCGAAATGAGGAGGTCGGTGTCGAGTTGATGAAGTCGCGCATCGAAATGATGAGGACGCAAGTCGAGTGAGAGACCGCGTTCACGAACTCGTGTTAGAACCTTATGCGTTTGCACGAGCACTCTTGTCGACATCGTGTCGAGATGACACCTCGTATTATTTCGAGCGTTACTCGGCGTTATTATTATATTGTTTGTAATTATTACATTGTCGACATGTCGTTGGCCAAGCCAGTAGAGGTAATCATGAGAGGAGCGAGTTAACGGGTAGATGATTGATGGGATTGGCATCTTTTAGCTGGAGTTACGTTTATACCCTATCTCGCCAAATTGTATACCACTTAATCGCTTTCACTCATTTCTCTTTTCTTCTTTCTTCTTCCTTCATACGCTCTGTGTTTCGTTGTTTTCTTCAAAATCTTCATCGACGAAACCGTGAGTTCCAAATGTAGATTCTGCAAGAAGATTTCTTCATCAATCTTGTTCATCATCAACTTCTCGACCCATATCTCGTCGATCGACCATCACCGTTGAGGTATGAAGAACAGATTTTCTTTCATTTGTGCTCTTTGTTTAACGCTAAATCTTCTTCCATTTTTAACGAGTTTATGCTTCCAAATCATATCAAATTGATGGGTTTTCTTCTTCACAATATTACCTATCTTTTAACCGATTAATTGGGCTTGTAAAACAAATTTCTTTCTCTGCTTTTTCTCATCGGCAATGCCCGTAAACCCCATTTTTGGTTCGTTCGATTTACGGTTTTTCGTTTGTTGCTTACGGTTATTGTTGTTGTCGATCTTTCTGTTGAAGCATCGGATAACTTTTCATGAAATTTTGATCGAAACCACTAACTTTGTGTTAGAGGAAAAATATCTTTCAGTTCTTGAGTTTTATATTTTTACGGGTTGTGGTTGAGTTTGGGAAGAGAGAGCTAGATGTATTAGAACCATAGATCGATCCGAGTTGTGTTTGTTTTAGGAAGTCGATTCAGAGATCGAGTGATTTCGAATCAAGGTGTACGGGAAGCGAATCGAGGGCCAGGCAGCGTGAATCGTGATCGAGGATCGCACTGTCGAGGTCGACTGAAAGCATACGTGTCGAAGTCGTTGTCGAGCTCATTTGGAGACAGCTGTGTCGAGGTCGTTGTCGAGCAGCATTAACTTGGAGTTCGGTAAGGGCAACTTCTAGATATCTCTAAGGCTTTATTGTATAAGTCCTTAAGTAAGGGCATTTCATATTCTACGTGGTTATGTTATTGTGTATGGATTTTCCTGATTTGTGTCGAGCTTGAAATGTTGTGATATTGAGTTTTTGCATGTATTTAATATGTGATTGAATATATGTCGTGAAGTGTGTATTGCATGTTGAATTGTGTTTCTTCATGTCGAGCTTGCTCTTTTATTTGACATGCGGTTGAATATCTTGTGTTTAACTCTTTGAATATCGTATGCGGCGAATTGTTCATCGAGTGAGCGAGCTAGGTGAGTCGTATGACGTTTTTGAGCCGTGACCCGGATAACTGAGGGTGCTAGGTCCCCTTTTTGTTTACGGGAGATTGACTAGACGTCGCCACGCTACGGGACCTGAGTTGACTGTCCTAGGGAGAGCGAGGATCCCAAGGCTTCGGCTGGACTTTCCGACATACGGTACGGCGTGTGCATTCCGGAAAAATTGTCGAGTCGAGAGAAAATGGATTTGCGAGATGTGTCGAGTTTAGAGTGAGATGGTCGAGTCACGTCGGTGATTGTTATACTTTGCTATTTGCTTATATTTTTATGTCGAGCTTATCTTAACTTGTTGAGAAGTTGACCCTTTCCCGTGGTGCCTTCAATCCATGACGGTTACCCAGGCGATGTCGAAGCGCAGGAAACTTCGGCGATGAAGCGATGCCGAGGAGGAGCTCTCGGCGAGGACGAAAGTGACGACCTCTATCTGTCGTGATTGTTTATTTGTTGGATGTTTGTTTTTACGAGGACTTGTTCTTGTATTTCTTTTGTGTTCGAGGTCGTGACCAGTTTAGGCGATGTTGTTTTATTGCTGCTGAGGTAGTTGGTGGTCTTACTTTTGAGCGGCCCCTGCGTGAAGTCTGTGGAAGTACCCCCAGGGTATGATTACTCTTTTGAAGTTGTCATTACCTTAGGTGTATTTTCTTTACACATTTGCTACTCTGTATTTTGTATACATTATTATTTCGAGTGATATATATATGTGTATGTTATGCATGTATGTTTTATTAGAATTTAAGTCTTGTGTCTTAGTTGCACCATGTTTGAAAAGTGTAATTACTACGATGTGCACGAGTTGGTTTTATAAAAAAATATATCGTATTTTTAAAAGGCACAAGAGTTTTGTTTTTAAAACACATCTCATATAGGTTTCTGTTTGAGCTTGGTGTGTTGAGCTCGGTAACTCGAGCTCGGTATATTGAGCTTCGGTAGCGGTCAGGAAGCGGTCGTTACACTTTGTTAGTATCGAGCGATTCGGTTCGTAGAAATTTGTGCATAGGAATCTGGGTAGTCACTATGTCGGGTTATGTGTGTTGGGTACCTAGTTGTTTTGTGTTGATTCTTTGTTTGATTAAGTGAAGCACTTATTGCTTGAGAAATTGTTTGAAGCTGTTTCTTGATTGAAGAAGCGTGTTTTAACACACCCTTGTTCTGAGCTGCTGACAGGGTTTTCAACTTTGTGGAATCTAATGCCACCTCGTAGGAATACGACCTCTGCAACCGAGAACGTCGACATGGAACGAGCTATTCAAGCTATGGCCGAGATGGCGGCAGCCATGACTCAACAATCAGTGCCGCATGACTCAACAGGCTAACGCGATGGCTCAGCAGAGCGGCGTTGACTCGCCAGAACTTGCGGCGCAAAGCGAAGCGAGCGAAATCTTTGAAGCGAGAGGATTGGCTGACTTCAGAAGCATGATCCACCGAAGTTCTACGGTGAGCCAAATCGGATAAAGGCGATCTTTGGATGCAAGAGATCGAGAAGATCTTTGAGGCACTCCATTGCGGGACAACGTGAAGGTCGACTATGCCACCTACTTACCGCTAGGAGACGCAGAGTATTGGTGGAGAGGAGTGAAGCAAGCGTTTATAGCGAACATCGCGAGATGACACAGGAGCTTTTTCGTGAGAGGTTTTGGACAAGTACTTCCCAGATCTTGCACGAGCCGAGAAGGAGCGAGAATTTCTTCAAGCTGCGGCAAGCTCGACTTCGGCGGTGTCCGAGTATGCGCCAAGTTCGAATCGTTGGCGAGTATTTCAGTCCATTTCGTGACCGAGTTGACCAGAGATGGTTAAGTGAGAGATTTCAACGGGGATTGAGATTCGACATTGTAAGTCGATGGTGTCGTTGAGGATCCGAAATCTCCAAGAGCGATTGACCGATGTGTCGAGGTAGAAGGAGTGAGGAGCCACAAGAAGAAGATTATTGTGGGCGGACCGGTGAGACCCCAGAGTGCGGGGCGAGAGATTTGCCTGAAAAGAAACCACCGCGAAGAAGAGACCTTACGACCGACCTCGGGGAGCGACAACGAGGGGGCGATGTCGTCCGATGACCCAAGTACCGAGGAGTGGAGGTCAGTCCAGTGTCGAGGTGATTTGCTACCGATGTGGAAAGCCGGGGCATTACGCGAGTAACTGTACTCAGAGGGAGGAGGTGTGTTTCAATTGCAAGAAGCCAGGACATTTTGCTAAGGATTGTCCTACACCTAAAGCTGAACCGACTATGCTTGCGGCAAAAGCCAAAGGAAAGCGTCAAGTGGCTAAAGGCAGAGTTTTCTGCATGAGTGGCGAGGAAGCAGATCGAGCTGATGATCTTATCCAAGGTGAATGTGAGATCGAGGGTAAATCCTTATCCGTTCTTTTTGATTCGGGTGCAACCCATTCCTTCATTTCTTCTGATTGTGTGAACCTTTTGAGCTTGACTGTGACTGCTTTACCGTTTAAATTAGTAGTTACAACCCAATTGCTAAAACCTTAGTCACAAACACTGCATGTCTTAATTGTGTAGTGATTATTGAGTAGAAAGTTTGTGGTCAATTTGGTTTGTTTGCCTCTTAAGGGCTTAGATGTTATCCTCGGGATGGATTGGTTGTCACACCACCATGTCCTTTTGGTGTGCGTAAAGCTGTAATTTTCAGGACCTTGGAGTCTCGATTATCTTTCTGCGAACGTATTGGAGTTTCTTTGAAAGAAGGAACTAGGGAATACATGTATCTAGCTAGTTCGGAAGTTTTCGGCAGATCGGCGTGAAGAATGTTCGGTGGTGTGTGATTTTGAGGGCGTTTTCGAAGACGTGCGGGATTACCACCAAGACGAGAGGTCGAGTTCTCCATCGACTGATTCCAGAACAGGACCGATTTCAAAGCGCCGTGTGAGGATGTCTCTGCCGAGATGAAAGAGCTGAAGTCCCAGATCGAACACTTGGAGTCGAAGCGATTCATACGACCAGGCGTGTCACCGTGGGGAGCTCCGGTGTTGTTGGTTAAGAAGAAGGATGGACGATCAAGGCCGTGCGTGGACTATCGCGAACTCAACAAGGTTCTTGTGAAGAACCGTTATCCGTTACCACGACGTATTGACGACTTGATGGACCAACTTCGTGGAGCAAATGATCTTTTCCAAGATAGACTTGAAGTCGGGCTACCATCAGTTCGCGTGAAGGAGGAAGATGTCGCCAAAGCGACTTCCAGGACTAGATACGGTCACTACGAGTACTTGGTGATGCCGTTTGAGTGACGAATCGCGCCGGTGTGTTTATGGACTACATGAACAGGATTTTCCATTCGTTTTGGATCGATTCGTTGTAGTGTTCATCGACGACATATTGATTTACTCGAGGAACCGAGAAGAGCACGCAGAACACCTATGTCGAGCATCGCAGATATTACGAGATAAGCAACTCTATGCCAATCTGCCGAAGTGTGAATTTTGGCTTGAAGAGGTGAATTTTCTTGGTCACGTGATTTCCAGAGAAGGGATAGTGTGGATCCAACTAAGATTGAGGCGGTGATAGCGTGGGAACGACCTAAGGCGGTTCAGAGATCGAGTTTTGTCGGCTTAGCGAGGTTATTACCGAAGATTCATTGAAGGTTTCTCGAAGATTGTCGCGCCTCTTACGATTGGCGAGGAAGAATCAACCTTTGCTTGGGCCAGGAGTGTGAAGCCGATTTTCAACGGCTGAAGGAGCTTTTGACGACAGCGCTGTCTTGATTTTGCCTCAACAGAAGAGCCTTTCGAGGTGTATTGTGATGCGCCACACCAGGGATTGGGATGCGTCGATGCAACATCGGAAGGTGGTCGATATGCTTCAAGGCGACTTAAGATTCACGAGAGGAACTATCCTACTCACGACTTGGAGCTAGCGGCGGTAGTTTTTCTTGGCCAAGATATGGAGGCACTACCTTTATGGGAGCACTCTTCTGTTTTCAGCGATCACAAGAGCTTGAAGTACCTGTTCGACCGAGAAGGAACTCAACATGCGTCAACGTAGATGGGCAGAATTTCTCGAGGACTACGACTTTACGTTGGAATACCATCCGGTAAGGCTAACGTAGTAGCAGATGCGTTGAGCGGGAAGAGCGTTTTAACCTCGGTAATAATGATCAAGGAGTTGGAGATGCTCGAGAAGTTAGAGATTTGAAGTTGAGTGTCGAAGTTTCACGGGAAGCCGAGATTTGGTATGCTTACCATTTCTAACAGATTGTTGGGCGAGATCCGAGACCAGCAAGTTCATGACGAGCTTCGCAAGAGAAGATTCAGTTGATAAGCGCAAGCGGAAGGCGATGTAATTTCAGGTCGAGCGACGACATCTTGAGATGCAATGGCCGAGTATGCGTGCCTAACGTATCAGTGAGGAAGTTGATTCTCGGCAAGCGCATAAGAGCAACTTTAGTATTCATCCCGGAGTTACGAAGATGTATCAAGACTTGAAGAAGCATTTTTGGTGGTCAGGAATGAAGAAGCAAGTGGCCGTCACGTAGCTTCATGTTTGGCGTGTCGAAGCGAAGGTGGAGCACCAACGACTGCGGGAATGCTCTGATAATCAGCGTGCGGTATGGAAATGGGACGATTTCCATGGACTTCGTTGTAGGTTTGCCGAAGACGCGAGAAGAAGAATGATTCGATTTGGGTGATCGTCGACCGATTGACCAAATCGCCATTTCTTGCGGTGAGTCGGCGACATACAACGTGGAAAAGGCGACCGAGATCTACATTGCGGAGATAGTGCGACTTCATGGAATACCATCTTCGATCGTGTCGGACCGAGATCCGAAGTTCACGTCTCATTTTTGGAGGAATTGCAAGGAGCGATGGGAGGCAGAGCTCGAGCTTAGCTCGGCATATCATCCACAGATCGGTCGGCCGATCGAGAGAACGATCCAATCGCGAAGATTTGTTGCGAGCTTATGCGTTAGATCACAGGAAGTTGGGACGACGTCTTACCATTGGTGGAGTTCACATACAACAACAGCTTCCATGCGAGTATTGGGATGGCACCTTTTGAAGCGGCGTATGGGCGGAAATGTCGACGCCTCTTTGTTGGTACCAGGGCGGCGGCGAACCGTCGTAGGACCAGGATATGATCCAGCAGACTCACCGAGAAGATCCGTTTGATCGAGATCGGATGCGAACATCTCAAAGTCGACAGAAGAGTTATGCGGACCAACGACGTCGACCACTCGAGTTCGAGGAAGGAGAACATGTATTTCTTAGAGTCACCCCCACATCGGAGTTGGTCGAGCGATCAAATCCAAGAAACTTACCCTAAATTCATTGGACCTTACGATTCTTCGTCGTATTGGTCGGTGGCATATCAGTGCATTGCCACCATTCTTGTCGAACATCCACGATGTCTTCCACGTCTCACAATTGCGGAAGTATGTTTCGACCCTTCTCATGTCATCGAACCGGATGCGATTCAAGCGAAGGGCGACCTATCTTTGAAGCGTCACCGGCGAAGGATCGTTGATCGGAAAGCCAAGCGATTGCGGAACAAAGAGATTCAACTTGTCAAGGTTGTGTGGGATCGAAAGGCGGGAGATGCGACTTAGGAGGCTGGAGGAGAAGATGAAGATTCGGTACCACTGAACTTTTATGAGGTAAGAAGCTTATTTGCAATTTCGAGGGCGAAATTTTTTAGAGGAGAGATTGTAACACCTGAGGGCGAGATCGACATCGTATTAGGACGACGTATCGAGACCTCGACCAAGACCTTGTGTCGAGATCCCGTGACTAGATCGTTTGCGAGATCTTTGTCGGTGATGAGACCACGTGCACTAATTTCCGGTGAGGAGTCGGGTGTCGAGTTGATGAAGTCGCGCATCGAAATGATGAGACGCAAGTCGAAATGAGGAGACCGCGTTCACGAACTCGTGTTAGAACCTTATGCGTTTGCACGAGCACTCTTGTCGACATCGTGTCGAGATGACACCTCGTATTATTTCAACGTTACTCGGCGTTATTATTATATTGTTTGTAATTATTACATTGTCGGCATCGTTGGCCAAGCGAGTAGAGGGTAATCATGAGAGGAACGAGTTAACGGGTAGATGATTGATGGGATTGGCATCTTTTAGCTGGAGTTACGTTTATACCCCTATCTCGCCAGCTGTATACCACGACCGTTTCACTCATTTCTCTTTTCTTCTTTCTTCTTCCTTCCTTCTGCTCTGTGTTTCGTTGTTTTCTTCAAAATCTTCATCGACGAAACCGTGAGTTCCAGCGAGATTCTGCGCAAGATTTCTTCATCAATCTTGTTCATCATCAACTTCTCGACCCATATCTCGTCTGATCGACCATCACCGTTGAGGTATGAAGAACAGATTTTCTTTCATTTGTGCTACTGTTTAACGCTAAATCTTCTTCCATTTTTAACCAGTTTTATGCTTCCAAATCATATCAAATTGATGGGTTTTCTTCTTCACAATATTACCTATCTTTTTAACCGATTAATTGGGCTTGTAAAACAAATTTCTTTCTCTGTTTTTCTGCAATCGGCAATGCCCAGAAACCCCATTTTTGGTTCGTTCGATTTCTGGTTTTTCGTTTGTTGCTTCTGGTTATTGTTGTTGTCGATCTTTCTGTTGAAGCATCAGATAACTTTTCATGAAATTTTGATCGAAACCCCTAACTTTGTGTTAGAGGAAAAATATCTTTCAGTTCTTGAGTTTTATATTTTTTCTGGGTTGTGGTTGAGTTTGGGGAAGAGAGAGCTAGATGTATTAGAACCATAGATCGATCTGAGTTGTGTTTGTTTTAGGAAGTCTGATTCCCGAGATCGAGTGATTTCCGAATCAAGGTGTACGGGAAAGCGAATCCAAGGACGCAGGCGTGCAGAATCGGATCGAGGATCGCACTGCCGAGGTCGACCGAAGCATACGTGTCGAAGTCGTTGTCGAGCTCATTTGGAGACAATTTGTGTCGAGGTCGTTGTCGGCGGCATTAACTTGGAGTTCGGTGAGGCAACTTCTAGATATCTCTAAGGCTTTATTGTATAAGTCCTTAAGTAAGGGCATTTCATATTCTACGTGGTTATGTTATTGTGTATGGATTTCCTGATTTGTGTCGAGCTTGAAATGTTGTGATATTGAGTTTTGCATGTATTTAATATGTGATTGAATATATGTCGTGAAGTGTGTATTGCATGTTGAATTGCGTTTCTTCATGTCGAGCTTGCTCTTTTATTTGACATGCGGTTGAATATCTTGTGTTTAACTCTTTGAATATCGTATGCGGCGAATTGTTCATCGAGTGAGCGAGCTAGGTGAGTCGTATGACGTTTTTGAGCCGTGACCGGATAAGCGAGGGTGCTAGGTCCCCTTTTTGTTTACGGGAGATTGACTAGACGTCGCCACGCCACGGGACTGAGTTGGTATCCTAGGGAGAGCGAGGATCCCAAGGCTTCGGCTGGACTTTCCGACATCTGATGCGGCGTGTGCATTCAGGAAAATTGTCGAGTCGAGAGAAAATGGATTTGCGAGATGTGTCGAGTTTAGAGTGAGATGGTCGAGTCACGCTTGGGTGATTGTTATACTTTGCTATTTGCTTATATTTTTATGTCGAGCTTATCTTAACTTGTTGAGAAGTTGACCTTTCCCGTGGTGCCTTCAATCCATAGCGGTTACCCGAGCGATGTCGAGGGCGCAGAAACTTCGGCGATGAAGCGATGCCGAGGAGGAGCTCGGCGAGGACCCGAGTGACGACCTCTATCTGTCGTGATTGTTTATTTGTTGGATGTTTGTTTTTCCGAGGATCGTTCTTGTATTTCTTTTGTGTTCGAGGTCGTGACCAGTTTAGGCGGTGTTGTTTTATTGCTACAGGTAGGTGGTGGTCTTACTTTTGGAGCTGACCCTGCGTGGGAGTCTGTAGGAAGTACCCCAGGTATGATTACTCTTTTGAAGTTGTCGTACCTTAGGTGTATTTTCTTTACACATTTGCTACTCTGTATTTTGTATACATTATTATTTCGAGTGATATATATATGTGTATGTTATGCATGTATGTTTTATTAGAATTTAAGTCTTGTGTCTTAGTTGCACCATGTTTCGAAAAGCTGTAATTACTCTGATGTGCACGAGTTGGTTTTATAAAAAAAAAAAATATATCGTATTTTTTAAAAGGCACAAGAGTTTTGTTTTTAAAACACATCTCATATAGGTTTCTGTTTGAGCTTGGTGTGTTGAGCTCGGTAACTCGAGCTCGGTATATTGAGCTCGGTAGCGGTCCGGAAACGGGTCGTTACACATGATATAATTTACTCCGCCTGAATCATAAAACTCTCCCCCTTTTGGCAACATCAAAAAGCGGAAAAGATAAAGGGAAAGGCATGTAAAACGTATGCATATACGTGTAACTAGATGGCGAAAAATAATAGAGTATCAAGGGTTCAATGAAGCATAATTGTTTGCAGTTAACATAACCTGCACAAACTTTTATTTTAGCGATTACAGGAAGGACGGTTGCATTTCTCCACTTTTAGTCTTGGTAACGGAACCTGCATAAAAATGTTAGCACACTCCAACGCCCAAGTTAGAACTTATTCATAATAAAATGCACTCACACGCAGTCATTCAATGCATGATTGATCTAAAATTCCTAACTCGGTTCTTATAAAAAAGAAGCTTTCTTTAGGCAAAGGTTTAGTAAAAATATCTGCGAGTTGTTTAGATGTTTCCACAAACTCAATCACACAATCTCCTTTTTGAACATGATCTCTAATAAAATGGTGCCTAATCTCTATGTGTTTAGTCCGAGAGTGATAAACCGGATTTTTAGTGAGGTTTATGGCACTAGTATTGTCACACTTTATTGGAGCAGTTTTCAAATTAATCCCATAATCATTCATTGTTGTTTCATCCAAATAATCGGCAAGAACAACTACCGCCGCAACATATTCCGCGATGGACAAAGCCACCTGGCTTGTTTCTTACTATGCCATGAAACCAAGGCATTCCCAAGTAAGTGACATGTCCCACTAGTGCTTTTTCGGTCCATTTTGCAACTTTGCAAAATCGAATCAAGTACCCAATAAGTGTGCGATCGGCACCTTTGGGGTACCATAAACCCATGGTTTGTGTGCCAGTGAGATATCTCATGATGCGTTTTACCGCTAAGAGATGTGATTCCTTAGGATTTGCTTGAAAACGTGCACACATACAAACACTAAACATAATATCAGGACGACTAGCAGTGAGATAGAGAAGAGATCCTATCATACCTCTATACTTACTTACTTCGACCGACTTACCACCTTCATCTTTGTCAAGATAGCATGATGTGCTCATGGGAGTTGAGATTTCTTTGGCGTTGCTCATTCCAAATCTTTTAAGCAACTCCTTGCAATATTTGGATTGATTTATAAAAATTCCTTCTTTTGTTTGTTTGATTTGAAGTCCAAGGAAGTAATTTAGCTCTCCCATCATTGACATTTCAAATTCACTTTGCATGATATCAGAAAATTCCTTACACAAGGATTCATTAGTAGCACCAAATATTATATCATCGACATAAATTTGAACAAGTAAAATGTCATGCTTTTTGTGTTTAATGAAAAGAGTGGTATCAACTTTTCCTCTTTCAAAACCTTTTTCAAGTAAATATTTGCTCAACCTCTCGTACTCAAGCTCTCGAGCTTGTTTTAAACCATATAAAGCCTTTTTCAATTTGAAAACATGATTTGGAAATTCAAAATTTTCAAAACCGGGGGGTTGATCAACATATACTTCTTCTTGAATAAAACCATTTAGAAATGCACTCTTAACATCCATTTGAAAAAGTTTAAAATCCATGATGCATGCAAATGCGAGAAGCATGCGAATAGCTTCTAATCTAGCCACGGGTGCATAGGTTTCATCGAAATCTATGCCCTCTTGTTGATTATAGCCTTTTGCAACAAGTCTAGCTTTATTTCTAACAATGATACCGTTTTCATCAAGCTTATTGCGAAAGACCCATTTTGTCCCAATGACTAGGTGATCTTTAGGCCTAGGGACAAGTTCCCAAACATCATTTCTCTCAAATTGATTTAATTCCTCTTGCATAGCAAAGGTCCAATGCTCATCAAAGATGGCTTCATTGACGTCATTTGGTTCAATTTGAGAGACAAAGGCCATATGATGACATGCATGATTAAGAGAGTTTAGTCGTTACCCTTTTGAGATATCACCTATTATGTTGTCAAGAGGATGGTTCTTTGAGACTCTCCATTCCTTTGGAAGATTTGAGTGAGAGAGTTCTTGAGAGGGTTGAGGCAAGGACTCTTGATCCTCCTTTTGAACTTTTGATCTCTCTTGTTCCTCTAAATAGGTATCTCCAAATACTTACGCAAGATCATCAACACTTTCTTCTCAAGATTTGGGGTTAGATTCATCAAAAGAAACATGCAATGCATTCTTCAGCACCCAAGTTCTTTTATTAAAAATTCGAAAAGCTTTACTAGAAGTGGAATATCCAAGAAATAAACCTTCATCAGCTTTAGCATCAAATTTACCAAGGTTATTCTTACCATTGTTTAGGACAAAACACTTGCATCCGAAAACGTGAAGGTGGGAAATGTTGGGCTTCCTTTCTTTGTAGAGTTCATACGGTGTTTGTTTAAGGATCGGCCTTATAAGAACTCGATTCATCACATAGCAAGCGGTGCTCACGGCGTCTGCCCAAAAGTACTTAGGAAGGTTAGTCTCATTGAGCATCGCCCTCGCTTAGCTCTTCAAGAGACCGATTTTTCCTTTCACCCACTCCATTTTGTTGCGGTGTCATTGGACCAGAAAGGTTGTGCTCGATGCCATTTTCTGTGCGAAATGCTTCAAATGCTTCATTCTCAAATTCCCCACCATGATCACTTCGAATGGAAGCAATGTTAAGTCCCTTCTCATTTTGTATAACCTTTGCAAGTTTTCGAAAAGCATTAAAAGCGTCATTTTTGTGAGAAATAAATAAAGTCCATGTATAGCGAGAATAGTCGTCCACAATAACAAGAGCATAGTAATTGCCACCAAAGCTTTTAGTTCTAGAAGGGCCAAATAAATCCATATGTAAAAGTTGTAAAGGCCGGTTTGTAGAAACAATATTTTTAGATTTGAAAGATGCCTTTACTTGTTTTCCTTTTTGACATGCATAACAAAGTTTATCTTTTTCAAAACGAAGCTTTGGTAAGCCAATTACTAAGTCTTTACGAACCAATTTATTAAGATGATCCATGTGAATATGAGCCATTCTTCTATGCCATAGCCAAGATTCATTCTCTTTACTAAAAAGACAAAGATGCATCATTTGAAGGTAGTTCATCTAAATTAACCATATAGATATTTCCAATTCTAGATCCAACAAAAACTGTACTTTTATTAAAAGAATTTACGACCATGCATTTTGAAGAATCAAATATAACATTATTGCCTTTGTCAGAAAGTTGACTAATACTTAGCAAGTTATGTTTCAAACCTTCCACATACAAGACATTCTCTATAATGGGATTAGGACTCTTACCAATAGTACCAATCCCAAGAATTTTACCTTTATTATTATCACCATAACAAACATAACCTTTATTTTTGGGTTCCAAAGAGGAGAACTTGCTTTTGTCTCCTGTCATGTGCTTTGAACAGCCGCTATCAAGATACCAATTTGAATCTTTGGCTTTCAAGCACACCTGCAAAATAAAATCAGGTTTTAACTTTTGGTACCCAAACTAAGGTGAGTCCAGATGAGTTAGTTTTTGGCAAAGTACCCTTTGGGATCCATATCTTTTGCCAACCACATTCTTGTTCTTTCTAATATTGCAAATGGAGGCGGTGTGACCATTTCTACCACAAAGTGAAAGCATTTAATGAAAGGACTACTTGAGGGTTTGTTGTGATTGACGAGTTTAAAAGATTTTTCATGAATTTTTGGATGATAACCTAAACCAGCTTTTCTAAAAGTACCTTTTTGGTTTCCTAAAATAATGTTTAGATTATCTCTTCCCATTGTAAATTTTGCAAGAGTGTTATTTAAATCCTCAAGCTTATTTTTCAAAACACTACACTCATTGCATTTTAAAACTTCATCTTTTTTATTTTCACAAGATATGGGAGGAGAAGTTTCAATCACAGCAACTTGTTTTTCTTTAAGAATCACTATCTCTTTGTTTAAAATTTCAATTTTTGATTCAAGAGAAGAGATGGTTTTCTTAGAAGAAAGAACAATTTTTCCAAGTTTAATCGTTTCATTATTGAATTCTTCACAAGCAGCAAGTAATTCATCATAAGTTAAAGGAGATTCGAGTTCAAGAGCATTTACCTCATCCTCCTCGTGTTTTGCCATGAGACATAAGTTGGCCTCGGTAGTACCTTCATGGGTCAATAGCAGGGTGTCCCACATTTCTTTAGCGATCTTGCAATTTGAGACCCTATAGAACTCATCGTAGCTTAAAGCGTATGATGATGTTCTTAGCTTTCAAATTGTATTGGACCTTTTTCTTATCATCTTGGTCCAAAGTGATCTTGGTTTGTCTACCACTGCATCATTAATTGATTGAGTGGGGACAAATGGACCATTTTCCACAAAGATCCCAAATATCAAGATCAACACCCTCAAGAAAGATTTGCATTCTATCCTTCCAATAACCATACCCCTCACCATTGAAAAATGGGGGTGCATTCATGGAAGTTCCTCAGAATTGTTTGAAGTCATTCTCTTGAGACGGTTAAGTCCTTTATACAAGATTCTAGCTCTGATGCCAAATGTTACCAATTGACTTCAAACACAAGAGGGGGGTGAATTGTGATAGCGGTGCTTATATAAAAAATTACAGAAAATAAATGACCGAATAATAAATAAAGAACAAAAATAAATAAAGTGCTTGAATGATAAAGAGACAGAGAGCAAAGAAGAGCACGCACAATTTATACAGTGTTCGGCCACCAAACACCCTGTGGCCTACGCCCCATCCCCAAAGCAAACCACTATGGGATTTTCACTAAATCACTAGCTTTTAAATCGAGTTCACTAGAAACCTTTACAACTCTATACCAGAGCAATACGTTCAAGAGATATCACCTCTATGAACACCTTGGGATTCCTACCCAAAAATAAATGATTTTCACAAATAAAATGAGACGAAAAAGATACACTAATATAGTGCAGATATAACAAATTGAAGCTCAAATAATACAACTCAAATTTTGTAGAATAAAAAGACTCTCAGAAAATTGTGCTCAAATAAGTGTGAGTGATGAAAAATATTTGACAGAGTTTTTGGCACAAAAATTAAGCACTGCGTTGTTGTATTTTCGTGTTATAAGAAAGAGCACAGCGTTGTTTATTTATAGACCGACTGAGGAGCGTTTGCCCGTTGAGTTGATTTGTCCGTTGGAAGATTTGACCGTTGCACAGGGATCTGTCCGTTGGAATTTGTCCGTTGCGTTGAAAACACGGAGACGGCTCGGCATACGACCTCTGAAGACAGCTCGGCAGACGACCTCGCCACACAGCTCGACAGACGACCTCGACACAGCTCGGCATATGACCTCTGAACAGCTCGGCAAAAGACCTCGGCACACGACCTCGGCACACAGCTCTGTATACGACCTCCTCATCAGCTCGACATACTACTTCCTCAGAGCTCAACATCCGACTTCCTCCTCAGCTCGACATCCGATTTACTCAGAGCTCGACATACGACTTCCTCAGATCTCGACACGCGACTTAATCCTCAGCTCGACATCCGAGCTCCTCAGCTCGACATCCGACACGAGATATGCATGTCAAAATATTTTGTGCGTGTGTGATTTAATTTTAATTGAGAGCTTTTTATTACTACTTACAAATTGTCTTAATAAAGATAAATAAATACCCAGAACCCAAAGACTTGAAAAACTATCATTCTTGATACGCGTCTTGGTATTCTTTTCCACTTTTTGCACGGTTGACTATTTGTAAAGCTCCCTTTTGTCAATCATCAAAACCATCCTGTCAAGGCATGTATTCACAGTTTGTCAAAGAGCTACCGGGCCCGGTAGCTCTTAGCATTAACGAAGTCAAAATTTTTCACGCGATTTCCAACGGTGGTAGAATTGATAAATATTTTTCGTCTGACTTCCACTGTTGGTTCTCAGGCTTAAAACACGACTGGGAGTACAATGTTAATATACTCCTTCTAAAAAGCAAGTGGGAGTATATTAGCATATATATATATATATATATATAAACTAATCATGACCCTTCATCTAATTACTTCATTTCTGGCTGACTAATTCTGAACATGTAAATTAGCAACATAGCCAACTTAATTGCCTTGTATATGACCCTTGTTGCATCCCTTCTCCTTCACTCAAAGAATATGCTTAAGAGGACTTTTTAGTGATAACAACTTTTACCTAACTAATTTTTACTATTTTATCAAATACTCAAACCTTTTAGATTTGATAATTTTTGCAATAATGAAAACAAATTGCTTTTTTTCCCCAAGTACTTAGTAACTACTCCACTAACTACTGATAACTGATTGATGGTGGTGTTAATTATGCAGATGACTACCTAAGCCAACAGTGCAGCCAAACATTCATAGACTGCATGGAAAAATTTAAGAACTCAAGGTCGCCTACATTCAAGGGAAACACCTGCCAAGTGGATGATGTCATTGAAGTTATCAAGGTAGTCATGGAAGCCGCTTTGCTGGCTGGAAGAGTTCTTCACAAGCCCTAGACAGTCAGTCATCTTGCCTGCTAATCAAAACTCAAGAAAGGAAAGATAATTCCTGATTTTAAATTCTTCCTTTTGTTTTTTGTTATCCTCTGACCGAATCAATCATACTCCAATGCTTATTTATTCACAAGGAATGCTATCAGTAATTTCTTTTCACTACTTTTTTTAAACTCTGTTACCAAATCACCCTTCACACTTGATCAACAACCATGACCCAGTAATAAAGATAACGATTGTCTATAAAGAGAGTATGTTGGTGGCCTTCCCTTTTCTTCTAATTATGCAAAGTATGTTCTCTCATTCTTCTCCTCCTCCAAATATACACTTGAAACACATTTCCCTTTGATAGTTTAGGACCTGTTTACTTTGTTTTTAAATTTTCATTTTTTGTTTTCAATAAGATACGTATACTATGTCACGAAGATGACATCCAAAATGAGATCATATACATAGGCAAGAAGTATCATATTTGAAAATTGTGAAAATGCTATAAAATTATTTTCACCATTTCCAAATATGTTATTGCTTCTTAGACCACAAATCTCTATTTTGTATATCATCTCTTTGGCAATGTGTGTTATAGTATTTGTATCTTATTGAAAACAGAAAATAAAAATTTGAAAACAAAATAGACAAGCCCTTAGTTTTCCATGTGATGAATTAATTTCGCTTTTGATATGATTTCTTTTTCAGCACTGAATGGTTATTATTTTCACCTGCATGAATGAACCTATCAACAAATGAAAGTAAGGTCTGTCAAAAAGATAAAAACAAACGAAAGTAAGGATGGACAAGCTAACTCTATCTTGGAAAGTTAAATTGAATATGAACGTTCAAAACTCTGCAATTTCAATTTAAAAAAACTTAAAACTCGTTATATACTTTGATGGTGCCTGTGTCCAACATAGTAATTGAAGATAAAATATTGTTCAAATTGTTTTAGTTAAAGGAGGTCTACATTTGAATGCGAGAAAAAAAGTAGACAAACATAAAGACAAATATGGTTTCAAAAAACATGATGACTCCAGTGTATCTCAAGTGACTGACCGACGAAGATATGTTTAAATTTAACAAATACCATCTATCTTGTCCTTGTGTTTTTTTGCGCCCTTTTGCAGTAGGCAACAACAAGGCTACACATTTCTGAAGCAGAAAAAGAATTGCATCACCAGCTAATACATGGCCCAAGTCAAAAAGAGGATGAAAAATGTGAACAAATCCATAATCCTTTGCAAGACTCCAATTTACTGTTCAGTCAACATAGCAGTTCCTCAAAGTATGTAAATTTGATACCTCCCCCGGGGTTTTGAATTACTGGTGTGAGGATGGCATCCGGACAACTTCGAACTTGCAGTTGTCCGAATGGGGCAAACCTTGTGCAGTTGCACCAAATTGCTCACATTGAAAATAAAATGTCGATAAAAAAGAACAATATTCCAAAATGCAATTTTCCTTATTTGGAAATTGAAATTTGCCATAAATTGAGTAAATATTCTTTTCCTCGTAAGTAGAATACTGGTTAAAAACAGCAAAACTTCTGACAAAAACCGTATGCACACGAGAAACAGCCAATATAACTGTCTGATAAAGACTATGTCAATTGCTGAGTTACTAAGATTATACAAATCAGAACAACAAAAATCTTAAGGCATAGATTAATTACATGGAGGTGAAACAGAGAGAACGAGTTAAAAGATGCATCCAACTTGGTAAATGACTTCATTCTATGCTTCTCTTTCCAATGCTCATCAAGCCAATGTTTGTTTCCTGCTAGTTACCACACTTTGTTTAGGCTTCGGGGGTGGCAATTTTGCTAACACCCAACTTGGTGAACCTCTAAGCCACAGTGCTTCACCAGTTTCTTTGTGCTTGAAATCGGGAGCTCTTTCATTCTTCTGATAATCAAAATGAACCATGAACTCAATAAACAGAATCTAATAAAGCACGAAAGAAACTTGTTGAGATTCAAAAACCCAAGGACAAATCAGAAAAATGGGGTTACCTTGTCTACTCTATTATCCCACCATTTAGCTGGATTTTGCACCAAATCATTCCAGGACTGATCACCTAACAAAGTTGGGACAAATTTACATGTACTGAATACAGTGATAAAACAGAAATAGGAAGATAAAAAGAAGTGGAAAAAGGACATGGGGAATCTGAGTTGCAGAGCCCAGACAAAACACGAGATACTTGTTAGAAGTTCCACATGGAAGAATGAGATGGCCTGATTAGTGGTTATAAGTGGGGGGACAACCCTCACCCCATGAGCTAGCTTTTGGGTTTGAGTTAGGCCTAAACCCAAATTCTAATATGGTATCCGAGCCAATCATAGATCTATTTGTTGAGCCACCCGTTATCGGGTCACGCTCCAGTTGTCTAGTCCTGGGCGTGAGGGGGGTATGTTAGAATTCCCACATGGAAGAATGAGATGGTCTGATTAGTGGTTATAAATGGGGGGCAACCCTCACCTCATGAGCTAGCTTTTGGGTTTGAGTTAGGCCCAAACCCAAATTCTAATAACACTGATCAAAACATAAAAATAGAGAGCATCTCCAAGTCACAAAAATACAAAAATATCAATTTGTTTTGAATTAGATACGAACCCACTAAGAATCTCTTTGTACCAACTCTATCACACATCACAATTATGATTATGATGCATAGGAAAGTCTTTATGATAAAGGAAGTTATTCATACAGACCTTTGTCCTTTGCTTGTTTAGATTTATCAACCGGGGTGTCAAATTCCAGTCCTTTCAGTTTAGATAAAATCCACTTTGGTGCCGTGTTAAGCCAGAGGGGAACACTGCCATCCTTGCGCTTGAAGTCAGGGTGCCTTGGATTCACCTACTAAGTAGATAGACATATCAAAAGATTCCCCAAATATATTAGTCAAAGAGAAAAATATACCCCAAGTGACAAGTCACCAATCACTACCAATCCGTTGAGTTTGCTATCACGGAAGTCCCACCACTGCTTCGGATCATTTAGAACGTCTTTCCAAGAATTCAACAAAGAGACTGGATCTTTCTTTGCACTGACTGTAAAATAAATCAGAATGGAAAAATATTTTGAAACGTTGAAACTACCCAATCGGCCAATTATTATAAAAGGAAGAGAGTCGAGAGACATAGCTAATGCATGTATACTTACTTATTGATTGATTCAGTTCAGGTTTCAATTTAAATGTCATTGACTCTAATTTCTCTTGGAGCCATTTTGGAGTGGAGCTATCGATAAAGAGTAATTCACCATCTGTCTTTCTTTCAAAAGCTGCACCTTTTGGATTCCCCTACATTTAGTTGCAACAAATATCAGAAAACAAACTTGAAGGAAGCATCACTATTGCCAAATAGAAGAAGGGCAAAACGAAGGATATGAATCAAGGAAAGGGGGACACACAAACCTTTATTGAACGGACATCCCACCATTCATTGGGATTATTAAGGAGATCATTCCAGGATTTGTCTATCTCAGGTTCCTCACTTTGCTTGGAATGGATTTTCTTCTTGATGGATTGGTGTCATCCTCCTCACTTTCTAATAAGATATATAAAAAATATTACCAAAAGCTTATCAAAGTTCATAGCAATTATAGCTAAATCAGCAAACGATACTTCATCTCCTTTTCCTCTAATAAAATTTCTTTTAGCATGTAAAAAGGAAATATCCTATCGGATATATAATCTGAACGAAAACAAGTTAGGAAGAAATATCTGTAAATCCATTGAGTCCCAAATTTCAATATAGAATTAGCACTCTGCAATAGCACTTGCAACTGCATTGGAGTTTCAACAAACTAC
The DNA here is from genome assembly GCA_037113605.1 of Calophaca sinica. Lineage (NCBI taxonomy): Eukaryota > Viridiplantae > Streptophyta > Magnoliopsida > Fabales > Fabaceae > Calophaca > Calophaca sinica. The sequence goes on from CM073737.1 coordinate 84,586,366, forward strand.
CCAATATACAATATATAACCTGTTATTGTTATGTACATAAATAAGGCTAACTAGGATGCTAGTTAACTTCTCAAACATTCTTTTAGCTTGTTTGTAAATTTGCAAGGAATTTAAGCCACAGACATAAGCATGACAATAAGTTATGTCTATATAACACACTACTTGTTCTTTCAATTCTATTGCCCCAACTTGCCCTTTCAGAAAAATATCATAAGATGGTATTGAAAATAGCGTCACGCCAAGGACTTACCAGACGAAGAAAATACTTTTTGCTTTGAAGTTATAGATGTATTCTTCAGTTGGGGGTAATCTTTGACAAAGTTGAGGCTTTGTACCATAACCTAATACGATTAAAGAAGAAGAGATATCAAATATCAGGTACTATAAAAATAAAATGTTGTTACATTATGGGAGGGAAGGAAGGAAGGAAGCAGACCTGAAAATGGGATTTAGGTTGTGAGTGTGGGGGGTCAGTACTGAGTTGTCCAGCAATGTAGACGACGTCGTTTTCTTTGAGATGAGAGAGGGCGGTGTGGGCCAAGTCACCCTCGAATATAACTGGAATCCAAAGGGAAGAAGGGTCTTGGCGAGTGATGACGGTGGCGGCCCAGGGGTTGCCGTCGGGAGAAGTTTCAAACTGAACGGGCGCGTTAACTCTGCCGATGAGGTTCACAGTGTTCGCGAGCTTGGGCTGAAATGGAACCTCCGTGGGCTTCGGCCACTGGGTTTGGGATTTGGATCTCCGAGTAGAGTAGTAACATCGAAGACGAAGAATAACGTTTGAATCTCGCGGCGCACTCAACACTCGCCGCACTGAATTCATTTCCAAAACCCTTCGCACTTGCTTCCCGCACCTTCGCTCAAACCAATACCGAAGTGAAAATAAACAGGTACCACCACGTATCTCGTATCACAAATTTTAATTTAAAAAAAATTGATTTATTTATTTATTGACATATTAAGAAGTTTAACATTACTTTTTTTGAGGCAAAAAACTTTAACATTAATTAAATTTAAAAAAAATAATAATGTCATCAATCCCCTTTTTGCTAAAATCTGAATGGATCCAAGAAGCAGACACAGCAATTGTTGTTGCTGGATCCAAGAAGCAGACACAGCAATTGAGAGCAAGATGCAAGGGTTGGGAGAGTTGATGCCAGTCAGAGTGATGGATTTGTTGTGATAGGTAAATTGTATTGATGGAATGGAATAATACGAAAGAAATGGTCCAAGAGTTTGGAGCCACTGGACACTAAGTACTAAGTCTGCACCGTTGTCACACCTCCAGCAAGGGTTTTGGAAAATGAGAACAAGGGAGAGGACGGCGAGTGAGGGAATAGAACGAGAACAAGGGTCTCAGCTCGGTGCTTGTGAACGCGGTCTCCCCAGCTCGGCATACGACGTCCTCAGCTCGGTACGCGACCTCATCAGCTCGACATATGACATCGGCACGCGATCTCGGCAAGGGATCTCGACACGAGGTCTTGTTACGAGGTCTCGACACGAGGTCGATCTCGTCATCAGGTGTTACAGAGATCAAGCTCAAGCTGTTGAGATCAAGCTCGAGCTGTCGAGATCTTGCTTGATCTCGACAGTTTGAGATCAAGCTCAACCTAGATCAAGCTCAAGCGTTGAGATCAAGGTCAACCGAGATCAAGCTAGATCAAACTCAAGTTGTTGGTCCTCAAGCTGTCCAAGTCAAGCTTGATCCCGACAGGTGGAGATATAGCTCAAGCTGTCGAGATCGAGCTCAAGCTGTCGAGTTCAAGCTGAAGCTGTTGCTCCTCGAGCTGTCGAAGTCAAGCTTGATCTCGACAGCTTGAGCTCGATCTCGGCAGCTCGAGCTTGATCTCGACAGCTTGAAGACTAATAAAAGGGCGGTGTGGGCCAAGAAGCAGACACAGCAATTGTTGTTGCAAATAAAAGGGGATTGATGACATTATTATTTTTTTTAAATTTAATTAATGTTAAAGTTTTTTGCCTCAAAAAAAGTAATGTTAAACTTCTTAATATGTCAATAAATAAATAAATCAATTTTTTTTAAATTAAAATTTGTGATACGAGATACGTGGTGGTACCTGTTTATTTTCACTTCGGTATTGGTTTGAGCGAAGGTGCGGGAAGCAAGTGCGAAGGGTTTTGGAAATGAATTCAGTGCGGCGAGTGTTGAGTGCGCCGCGAGATTCAAACGTTATTCTTCGTCTTCGATGTTACTACTCTACTCGGAGATCCAAATCCCAAACCCAGTGGCCGAAGCCCACGGAGGTTCCATTTCAGCCCAAGCTCGCGAACACTGTGAACCTCATCGGCAGAGTTAACGCGCCCGTTCAGTTTGAAACTTCTCCCGACGGCAACCCCTGGGCCGCCACCGTCATCACTCGCCAAGACCCTTCTTCCCTTTGGATTCCAGTTATATTCGAGGGTGACTTGGCCCACACCGCCCTCTCTCATCTCAAAGAAAACGACGTCGTCTACATTGCTGGACAACTCAGTACTGACCCCCCACACTCACAACCTAAATCCCATTTTCAGGTCTGCTTCCTTCCTTCCTTCCCTCCCATAATGTAACAACATTTTATTTTTATAGTACCTGATATTTGATATCTCTTCTTCTTTAATCGTATTAGGTTATGGTACAAAGCCTCAACTTTGTCAAAGATTACCCCCAACTGAAGAATACATCTATAACTTCAAAGCAAAAAGTATTTTCTTCGTCTGGTAAGTCCTTGGCGTGACGCTATTTTCAATACCATCTTATGATATTTTTCTGAAAGGGCAAGTTGGGGCAATAGAATTGAAAGAACAAGTAGTGTGTTATATAGACATAACTTATTGTCATGCTTATGTCTGTGGCTTAAATTCCCTTGCAAATTTACAAACAAGCTAAAAGAATGTTTGAGAAGTTAACTAGCATCCTAGTTAGCCTTATTTATGTACATAACAATAACAGGTTATATATTGTATATTGGGTAGTTTGTTGAAACTCCAATGCAGTTGCAAGTGCTATTGCAGAGTGCTAATTCTATATTGAAATTTGGGACTCAATGGATTTACAGATATTTCTTCCTAACTTGTTTTCGTTCAGATTATATATCCGATAGGATATTTCCTTTTTACATGCTAAAAGAAATTTTATTAGAGGAAAAGGAGATGAAGTATCGTTTGCTGATTTAGCTATAATTGCTATGAACTTTGATAAGCTTTTGGTAATATTTTTTTATATATCTTATTAGAAAGTGAGGAGGATGACACCAATCCATCGAAGAAGAAAATCCATTCCAAGCAAAGTGAGGAACCTGAGATAGACAAATCCTGGAATGATCTCCTTAATAATCCCAATGAATGGTGGGATGTCCGTTCAATAAAGGTTTGTGTGTCCCCCCCCTTTCCTTGATTCATATCCTTCGTTTTGCCCTTCTTCTATTTGGCAATAGTGATGCTTCCTTCAAGTTTGTTTTCTGATATTTGTTGCAACTAAATGTAGGGGAATCCAAAAGGTGCAGCTTTTGAAAGAAAGACAGATGGTGAATTACTCTTTATCGATAGCTCCACTCCAAAATGGCTCCAAGAGAAATTAGAGTCAATGACATTTAAATTGAAACCTGAACTGAATCAATCAATAAGTAAGTATACATGCATTAGCTATGTCTCTCGACTCTCTTCCTTTTTGTTCTGAACAGAACTTCAGAGGATGACCGGAGGGAAGCAATGCTACAGTGCTCGCGACTTTGATGACTCCACTGGTTGGGTGGTGTACCCGCAAAACACCCGACGCCAAGTCGGTGTGTCGAGCGAGTAAAGAGGTGGTAGAAAGATCATTACCTCGACCGCTCGACGCCTTCTTTAAATATGAGTCGAGACTGCCACCGCCGATGTGTAAATCCGTGAAACTCCTAAGTCAGCATTAAATTCCTTTAATGCACAAAGCCGCTGGGCCTACCAAGAAGCGCGAGAGTAATGCGCGACGACGTGGCATCGAGGCGGACCGACGAGCTGGGAACGGGCCTGTGAATGCCGATCTCTCGATCGGGCCTCGCCCTAACAGCCTGCCCTCTAAGTCTGCGAAGTCAACGTCGAGGTGGTGACTCGTTGTCGGTTCGCTGATGTCGACGCTCGACGCCTTTGCTCGTAGCGAACCGCAAGTGCCGCTGCGGTCACGCTTGCTCATTAGTTCGCTTTCGACCTTCGTGTTCCACATCCGCTGAGGCGCTCGACACGAGATGACGATGTAAGCTTCGGCGGCAAGGCACAAGGTTTCACGAAGCTCAGGCACGCTGGCCTCAGACAAGGTCGATCTTCATCGTGCTCGCGCGAGGTCGACACAGTGCCGCGCTAACGCGACAAGGCTTTTATCACGCAGCCTGGCACGCGGCCCTCTACTGAGGTCGATCACAAAGCCGCGCCATACTAACGCATTAAGGCTTTATCACGAGCCTGCACGCGGCCTCGCAGACGAGGTCCACGCTTTATCACGAGCCTGCGGCACGCGGCCTCGTGACGAGGTCGATCACAGTGCTGCCAGACCAACGCACAAGGCTTTATCACGAAGCCTGCACGCGGCCTCGTGACGAGGTCGATCTCTTCATCGTGTAAGCTCACGAAAGTGCACGCGGCCTGACGACGGTCGATCGCAAAAAGCCATGCGCTAACGCGACAAGGCTTTATATCACGAGCTCAGGCACGCTGGCCCCGGTGACGAGTCGATCTCTTCATTAGGTGCTTCGCGCTTAACGCACAAGGCTTTATCACGAGCTCGCACGCGGCTCCCTGCGACGAGGTCGATCACAGTGTTTCATAGCCAACGACAAGGCTTTATCACGAGTCGCAGCACGCCGCCTCAGACGAGGTCGACACATGTGTTCGCGCCAACGCACAAGGCTTTATCACGAGTGCACACGGCCTCGTGACGAGGTCGATCACAAAGCTTGCGCCTAACGCATAAGGCTTTTATCACGAGCCTGCACGTGGTCTCGTGACGAGGTCGATCTCTTCATCGTGCCATGCGCTTAACGCACAAGGCTTTATCACGAGCTCATGCACGCGGCCTCGTGACGAGGTCGACACAAAGTGCCAGGCTAACGCACAAGGCTTTATCATGAGCTCGCACGCCGTCCTCGACGAGGTCGATAAGGTTTTATCATCACGAGCTCGCGCACGCGGCCTCTGCAGAGGTCGATCTCTTCATCGTGCTTCGCGCTAACGCACAAGGCTTTGATAATAAATAAACGCTGCGATTTCTCCAATCATACTTCATCGCTTCACATTTATGTGTTTAGGATACATTTGTTTCAACTATAATATTTCTTCATCTTTGTCGCGCTCCAAGTTCTGAATTCACGTCTCGCAGGTGTCTCGAGCGTAGGCGCTTCTGCACTGCCTTTGCAACAATCAGACGGCCTTCCCAATCGGGTGCAAGTTTCCTCAGGTGGCGCTCTCAGCCAACATCACCGTCAAGAACTAAGTCCCTGTGCATTTAATTTCCTGTACAACACTTCTGCTGTATTCACGCGATTTTCTTTTATCGCGACTCGGCCAAAGCCGCAAGCTCCCGATTCGCCAAGCGAGGTCGAGTTCTTCTCGATGCTCGACAAATACAATGCTACTGGGGATGCGAGGTTCTCCAACTAAGTTCTAACTCGACAGAACGATGGCTTCATTCCATACGTGAGACGAGCGAGATTCTCCTGGCCGTCCGAATGTGGAGTAGTTCGACACGCCAGAGCACTCTGGGGAAGCTCTTCTCGCCAGCTTCGCCTCATCCAATCTTCGCTTCGCACTGCAGAAGATAACTCGCTCGCGCTTCGCCTTGGCCGCTCGCCTGGGGGTGTTCTACCGAGGTGAAGTTGCTTGATGCTCGAGATCTTCCAAGGTCTTTCAATCCGCGACCTGCGGAATTCATGCTCCGCTGTTCGCGATTCCACCACCGGGAATCCCGAACCTTGTCGAATATATCTTTGAAGAACTTAATCAAGTTCTTTGCGCTATCTTTGCCAGGGCTCGCCAACCCATTTGGTGAAGTAATTCACCGCAACGACCGTGTATTTCACCGTCCGGAGCCATTGGAAAAGGTCCATATATCAATGCCCCACCGCTAAAGCGGCCATGGTGATGTCGTGATTAACTCAGAGGGAGTGAAGCTGTAGACGCTATGTCTCTCGCATTTGTCGATTTCTTCACGAACGATATCGCTGTCAAGGTCAGTGGCTCCGCCAAGAAGACTCGCGTGAGGATTTTCTTTGCCAAGGAACGCCCTCCAAGGTGTTGCGCCATATGCCTTCATGCACTTCAAGAAGGCATATTGCGCCGTATCGCCGACGATTTCAACAGCGGGGTGAGAACCTCTTCGATATAAGATACCGCCGATCATAGAATACGAAGATGCCTTTTTCGATTTTCGCTTCCTCTTCTCACCATCGTAGCCGATCGAATTGAATAAATTCTGAATCTGTCATCCAACTGTTTGCTCATCGGCGATCATCGACACTTGCCTGGGAAATTGCAAAGCGCACTTCTAAGTTTTCTCAAGACTGGCCATAAGTGGTATCAACCACGGCAAGAATGCTAGGCTCGCCGTTTCTTGTATTACATCGATCCATTTCGAGCTTCGCGGTCAAGCAGTTTGGACAGTACGTCCGCCCGCGCTTTGTTCTTCTAACGCACGACTCCACTGAGGTGAAGTCGCCATTTTCTTCTTTACTGTGGCGCAGGTATTTTTGAAGAAGCGGATCTTTAGCCTGGTATTCTAATTTATCTCGGGGACACAACTAGCCGAGAATCGCCTGAAGCTTTACCTTCTTCGCCAAGTCTCGAAAGTCTCGAGCGAGGCCTAAACACGCTCAGACCGCTTCGATTGCCGAGGCGGGAAGGAGAATCCCAATGAAAATTGACCACCGTCGTCGCTTCGAGCAACAAACCAGTCACGCCATCGCTTTGAATTCGAATGATCCGCCGACATGGACCGGCCCATTCGGGAACACCGCTCAGAGCTCCGTGAGTCATCTCGCAATGAAATCCGCCAAGCATCGGGCTTTGATAGTTTGTCTCGGCCGAAAGTAACTCCGACCCGGACAACTCAACCGACCATTCGATCATACGCCCGCCAGGTCGTGCCCGTAGAATTTGTTTGATCTGATTGGCCGGGCCGACCACTATGGGACGGGCAAGTATTATCTCGCCGCCGAGCCAGCGACTATCGCTGGCGAGCCGACTTTCGATTTTTCCGTATCTCAAACTGGGCCCTGGCGCTTGTTTATAAAATAGACTCGGCCGTTCTCATCTACTTCACGAACGAGACTCGGCACTCGTGAGCTTCGCTCGACACGCCAAGAGAGATAAAGGACCTCCCCGGAGACGGCCTCGGCTAACATCAAGGTCGGGATAGTATGCATTTTACCTCGTGTTAAGGCTTCTTCAGACTCTGGTGACCATTCGAATCGAATTCCTTCGAGTAAGCTGAAGAAAGTGCAATGCATGTTCTGCAGATTTTGAGATAAACCTCGCCAAGGAGGCTAGCATTCCCGTGAGCTGGATGTTTTTCTTTGATGACTGGCCACGATCTCTATTACGTTCTCGACATTTATCTGGCCGCCTCGATTCCTCTCTGCTAGGTAGAAACCGAGAAATTTTCCAGTCAACTCAAAGTGCACTTTTCCTGATTGAGCTCATATTATGTCTTCGTGATTTCAAAGAAAGACTTTCTAAGATCGACGACGTGGGTCGACTTCTTTCGTTGTTTTTACTATCATATCATCCATATATACCTCCAAAGATTCTACCGACCTGCTGGCATGAAGACTTTGTTCATCATACCGATATGTCGCTTCCAGCCGTTTTAAGGCCAAAAGGCATTACGCGAGCAAAGTAATTACCTTTATCCGCATTATGAACGCCGTTTTTTCTGATCAAAGACGATGCATCTAACTGTACTCCTGCAGTACGCTGCGCCCATGAAAGACAACAATTGAAAACCAGAGGAATCATTTGACTAGCTCGTCGATATTGGGAGGGGTAGCGCCTTTGGGGCACGCTTGTTAAGATCAGAATCAACACACATTCGCCACTTTCCATTAGATTTCTTAACCAATACAACATTTGACAGCCCAAGTAGTATATTTGACTCCTAATGAATTCAAATTTAATTAAGTCTTCGATAGCTTCTGGCAAATGCGCTTCGCTTTTTCAGGAGTCGCACTACGCCGAGCTACCCAATGAGCTGGGGGTCGCAGAGCGAGTCAGGCGTGCAATATCGAGAAATACCCTAAGATTCGCCAAGAAATGGTCAAGCCGAAGAGAGGTCCATTGACGACTTCAGCACTCGCTATTTGCACTGACTGCTCAGTGAGATCGACACCAAGCTTTACCGCCTTCCTGGTCTTCCTAGTCAACCTCGATGAATTCCTCCGTCAGGCATCGCCTTTAATCTTTTGGTCGAGCTTTACGCCGGGAGGTCGCCTTCCCCAGATCTCATCCTCGAGCTCAATCCCCGGGCCGAACTGAGATTGACGCTCAGCACTACAGGATCAAGCCTCTCGTCGGTGGAGTTGCTTTCTTCCTTTGCTCTTCTACTTTCAAAGACAAAATATAACATCTCCTCGCAGCCTTCGCTCCGCTTCGATGGTGACGACTTTGTCTTCGGCCATCATCAAAACGCATTTTCAGGTGAACTGCCGAGGTTACAAAATAACTCACCCAAAGGTTTTCAAGGGCGCCCGACGATGCAATGTAAATGCATTCTTGCATGGTAACACGATGAATCGACCTTCATAGCTTTGGAGATTGGTCAGCTTTCCAAAAATCACCATCAACTCCACATAGCCCAACGACTTTGTTTTCGAACCGCTGAAACCGGGCCAGCCTGACTTTGGCACGGTGACGAGATCTTTTTCTGGTAGTTTCAAGGTTTTAAATTACACTGTGAGAACATGATATCCGCCGAGCCCTCGGGTCTATCAAGATTCTTCTCGACGTCAAAGTTAGCCATATAGTTTTCACCAACAGGAATTAAATACGCCTTTCCCCATTCACCAAGTCTTCGTTTAAAAGGCTGGGGTGGTCTTCCTTATGTCGACTGATGAAGGAAAAACAAGAGAAACGGCCATTATCGCTTCTCTCAACTTTCGCTTTGTGACCGATGCTCGCCTCCCTTTGCTCCGAGAATCCTGAAATGACCACGGCGACAGGATTTAGGACGCAGGTCTTCTCCTGATGCACGAACCGCCTTCGCGGCTGGCCCCAGGTCGAGCCCTCCTTCGAGGTCGAGGTGATCTAGATCTAGACCTTCTATCTCCAAATCCCTGCTTCCTTTCACATATTCGTCAACCTCGCCTCTTTGGATCAGCTTGTTCTACGACGCCCTTCAGGTGAAAACATTCATCTGGCCTCGTGTCGGCACACTTTGCGGAAAGTGGCAGACTGACTTATCAAAGATTCGCTTCTTTTTCCCTTCGGGAAATTTAATTCCAAAGATCACGGACTTCAGTTCGCAAGACTCATTCAAAGATGCGCTAGGGCAAGTGTTCAAAGCGAGTATATTCACGATCTCTTTGCCGACTCGACTTTCCTTCTCCCTACGACTTGTCCTCGCTGTCCACCACTTCCTGGTTTTACCTTTGGCTTTTGATGCCATCAACTTCTCTTCGTAATTCATGAATTTCTCGAGCTCGCTTCAGTGAACTCGCCGTGTGACTCTGGTCATTTAATACACCAACGCCGATTAATCAATAGGCTTCCTTCAACCAGGCCTCGCTTCTAACAAGTATAGTTTCATCTCGTCAGAGCATTTTTTCACCAAAATGGCTTCTTTGTTGAAACGCCGACATAGTCTTCATAGACTCACCTTTCCTTCATTAATCGCGCTGTGGTCATTGCCGACTGGGTCGATTTTAGATGCGTGAAATGTGCTGAGAATCGTCGATTTAACTCACCCACGATCCAATGGAATTTCTAAGAGTCCGAACCAAGACAAGGCCGACTTCTTCAAGTGAGGGAAAGATCCCGCACTTTACCCTCGCTGGGGCGCCTATAGTCCCATGACAAAGTTGTCAAAGCAACAACATGTTCGCTTGGCCTGGTCCCGCTGCAGAGGAGTCCAACGCAGGGGCTTTCTCAAGATGCTTCGTAATCGGTGAATCTCATAATCTTGGACGAAGATCAAAGGCCTTGCACGCGTCATCCGTGGCATCGCCCGGTAAGCGGGTCATGAGACAGAATGAGCACGCACGCGTGAGAGGTGCCAGAGATTTTACTCACGCCGTGCAGGCCGAGGCGCTTTCTGGGAGCGCCGTGGTGGTACTCTTCGCGACGAGACGCGCGAGTCGCAGAAGCCGCGATGGCGCGGTGCGGAGAGTGTGGCATATCTGGATTCGTGAGAAAGACATTCGAAGAAACTCTTCGCGGCAGGTGTTTGTTCATGTCTTCCGCTTGAGGCAAACGAACCTCGATCCGCGATTACAGGTGGAGTAATGACCCATCAAGTGTTACTTACGGCTCGCTCGATGCCCAGAGTTTGCCAAGTCGCGGCTCTGGTGGTGATGAACAGACTGATTTTCTGATTCCTTCGATCCCCGAGGGAGAACGAAACACGATCTTCTCTCGTTGGCCGACCAGGTGGGCAACGCCGAACGAATTTCCTTCGCCGATTCTCCATTCGACGAGACGTTGATTCCGAGCCCCAGATCGCTTTGCAGATGGTTCGAATGAATTCGCGAACTCGCGAACGAGAATGGCGGTCGTCTGCAGATTGGTTCGAGTAGCAATGATCGAATCTGGCTACGCCGATGCGAGGCGTTTCGCTCGAGCTATCTACCGGGTTGGTTGCTCAAGATCCGCTCGTGATGAGTGGAATCAGAACGCACCCGCTTCCTGGACCGCTCGCAATGAGCTCAATATACCGAGCTCGAAAGTTACCGAGCTCAACACACCGAGCTCAACAAAACCTATACGAGATGTGTTTTAAAACAAAACTCTCAGGCCTTTAAAAAATGCGCATATTTTTTTATAAAACCAACTCGCACATCAGAGTAATTACACCAAACATGGTGCAACTAAGACACAAGACTTAAATTCAAATAAAACATACATGCATAACATACATATATATATATCACCCGAATAATAATGTATACAAAATACATGTAGTAGCAAATGTGCAAAGAAAATACACCTAAGGTGCATTTACTTCAAAAGAGTAATCATACCCTGGGGTACTTTGCACTCCCACGCAGGGTCAAAGCCCAAAAGTAAGCACTCACCACTACCCTCAGTAGCAATAAACAACACCGCCTAAACCGTCACGACTCAACACAAAAGAAAAACAAGAATAGTCCTAAAAACCAACATCCAACAAATAAACAATCACGACAGATAGAGGTCGCCACGTCCTCGCCGAGATCCTCCTGCAGATCGCCTTCATCGGCCGAGTTACCCGCGCCGACATCGCCTGGGTAACCGGCTACGGATCAAGGCACCACGGAAAGTGGTCAACTTCAATAATTCAAGATAAGCTCGACATAAAATATAAGCAAACAAAGAAAGTATAACATTCACCGACGTGACTCGACCATCTCACTCTAAACTCGACACATCTCGCAAATCCATTTTCTCTCGACTGACAATTTTCCTAATGCACACGCTGCATCAGATGTCGGAAGTCCACCAAGCCTCGGGATCCTCGCTTCCCAGATGGGGCCAACTCAGTCCCGTGAAGCGACATGACGCTAGTCAATCTCCCGTGAACAAAAAGTGGACCTAGCACCCCGCTATCCGGTCACGGCCAATAAAAACGCCATATACGACTACCTAGCTCGCTTAATCGATGAACACCACGATACGATATTCAAGGAGTTAAACACAAGATATTCAACCGCATGTCAAATAAAAGAGCAAGCTCGATACTTAAGAAACGCACCAACATGCAAACACACCACGATATATTCAATCACATATTAAATACATGCAAAACTCAATCATATCACAACATTTCACTGACACAAATCAGAAAATCCATACATAATAACATAACCACGTAGAATATGAAACGCTTACATACTATAACAAATATAATGAAGCGCCTTACATACTATAACAAGCATAAATGTGAAGCGCCTACTACATACTATAACAAGCATAAATGTGAAGCGCTCTTACATACTATAACAAGCATAAATGTGAAGCGCCTTACGCTATCATACTACTTAAAACATTAATGTGAAGCGCCTCTTACCGAACTCCGTTAATGCCGCCGACAACGACTCCGACACGCCTATCTTCAAAGAGCTCGACAATCCACTTCTCTTACTCGATCTCGACACTGGCCGCCTTCAAATCTAACTCGACAACGACTTCTCTTACTCGACCGACACGACCGCTTCAACGAACTCGACAACGACTTCGACACGCACGCCACCGACTCGACACGCATAGCCCTCGCTCGATTCTCACTGCCTGCCCTGATTCGCCTCCCGCACACCTCGATCTAAAATCACTGATCTCTGAATCGACTTCTAAAACAAACATAACTCGGGATCGATCCACGGTTCTAATACATCTAGCCTCTCATCCCCAAACTCAACCACAACCTTAAAAATATAAAACTCAAGAACTAAAAGATATTTTTCCTCTAACACAAAGTTAGTGGATTTCGATCAAAATTTCATGAAAAAGTTATCCGATGCTTCAACAGATAGATCGACAACAACAATAACCGTAAGTTAACAAAACTTAAAACCGTAAATCTAATGAACCAAAACGGGTTTTGGGCACCGCCGATTGCGTAAATCGAGAAAGAAATTTGTTTTACAAGCCCAATTAATCTGCTAAAGATAGGTAATATCGTGAAGAAGAAAACCCATCAATTTGACATACGATTTGGAAGCATAAACCGTTAAAATGGAAGAAGAATTAGCGCTAAACAAGAGTACGTATGAAAGAAAATCTGTTCTTCATACCTCAATGGTGATGGTCCGATCGTGACAAGATATGGGTCGAGAAGTCGATGATGAACAAAATTGATGAAGAAAGCCAGGCAGATCTGGCTGAACTCACTAAGCCGCGTTGAAGATTTTTAAAGAAAACAACGTAAACACGAGCGTATGAAGGAAGAAGAAAGAAGAAAAGAGAAACGAGTGAAACTGGTCAGGTATACACCAAGTAGATAGGGTATAAACGAACTCCAGCCTAAAAAAGATGCCAATCCCATCAATCATCTACCCGCTAAATCGCTCTCTCATAATTACCTCTACTCGCTTGGCCAACGACAAGCCGACAATGTAATAATTACAAACAATAATAATAACGCTGAAAGTAACGCTCAAATAATACGAGGTATCATCTCGACACGATGTTTCCATAAGAGCTGCTCGGCAAACGCATAAGGTTCTAACACGAGTTCGTGAACGCCATTCTCCTCAAATGACTTTCAAGGCCCTCATCGCCTCAGACGCGACTTCATCAACTCGACACCGACCTCCTCACCAAGAAATTTAAGTGCATCGTGGTCTCATCACCGACAAAAGATCTCAAGAACGACGACCATCGGATCTCGACACAAGGTCTTGGTCGAGGTCTCGACACGCCGCCCCATTACGATGTCGATCTCTGCCCTCAGGTGTTACAGAATCGCTAGTCGCGACCGACGCTTCGATCCAATACTGTCGAGTGAAGAAGCGGAGACTTCACAAAGAAGCGGAATCGTAAACGATCCTCAGACGACGCCAATGTTCCGGAACGTAACTTCGAGGACGACCGAGTGGAAGCAATGCGGCTTTGGTGCTCGCGACGATGACGACGGCGTGGTCAGCGGTGTACTGCAAACACTTCGACGCTTCAAGTCCGGTGTGTCGAGGTGAGTAAAGAGGTGGTAGAAAGATCATTACCTCGACCGCTCGACGCTGGGCCTTCTTTAATACGAAGTCGAGGACTTACCGCCGATGTGTGTAACCGGTCCCTGCGGAAACTCCGGAAGTTGGCTCAGATTAAATTCCTTTAATGCACAAAGCCGCTGGCCTACCGCTACGCAGGGAAGGCGAGAGCATGCGACGACGGGCATCGAGCGGGAAGGTGGACCGACGAGCGGAATGGCCTGAATGCCGGATCGATCGGGCCTCGCTACCAATCTAACACTTTTATAATAATTGGCCGATTGGGTAGTTTCAACGCTTTCAAAATATTTTTCCATTCTGATTTATTTTACAGCCAGTGCAAAGAAAGATCCAGTCTCTTTGTTGAATTCTTGGAAAGACGTTCTAAATGATCAAAGCGGTGGTGGGACTTCCGTGATAGCAAACTCAACGGATTGGTAGTGATTGGTGACTTGTCACTTGGGGTATATTTTTCTCTTTGACTAATATATTTGGGGAATCTTTTGATATGTCTATCTACTTAGTAGGTGAATCCAAGGCACCCTGACTTCAAGCGCAAGGATGGCAGTGTTCCCCTCTGTCTTAACACGGCACCAAAGTGGATTTGATCTAAACTGAAAGGACTGGAATTTGACACCCCGGTTGATAAATCTAAACAAGCAAAGGACAAAGGTCTGTATGAATAACTTCCTTTATCATAAAGACTTTCCTATGCATCATAATCATAATTGTGATGTGTGATAGAGTTGGTACAAAGAGATTCTTAGTGGGTTCGTATCTAATTCAAAACAAATTGATATTTTTGTATTTTTGTGACTTGGAGATGCTCTCTATTTTTATGTTTTGATCAGTGTTATTAGAATTTGGGTTTGGGCCTAACTCAAACCCAAAAGCTAGCTCATGAGGTGAGGGTTGCCCCCCATTTATAACCACTAATCAGACCATCTCATTCTTCCACGTGGGAATTCTAACATACCCCCCTCACGCCCAGGACTAGACAACTGGAGCGTGACCCGATAACGGGTGGCTCAACAAATAGATCTATGATTGGCTCGGATACCATATTAGAATTTGGGTTTAGGCCTAACTCAAACCCAAAAGCTAGCTCATGGGGTGAGGGTTGTCCCCCCACTTATAACCACTAATCAGGCCATCTCATTCTTCCACGTGGAACTTCTAACAAGTATCTCGTGTTTTGTCTGGGCTCTGCAACTCAGATTCCCCATGTCCTTTTTCCACTTCTTTTTCTCTTCCTATTTCTGTTTTATCACTGTATTCAGTACATGTAAATTTGTCCCAACTTTGTTAGGTGATCAGTCCTGGAATGATTTGGTGCAAAATCCAGCTAAATGGTGGGATAATAGAGTAGACAAGGTAACCCCATTTTTCTGATTTGTCCTTGGGTTTTTGAATCTCAACAAGTTTCTTTCGTGCTTTATTAGATTCTGTTTATTGAGTTCATGGTTCATTTTGATTATCAGAAGAATGAAAGAGCTCCCGATTTCAAGCACAAAGAAACTGGTGAAGCACTGTGGCTTAGAGGTTCACCAAGTTGGGTGTTAGCAAAATTGCCACCCCCGAAGCCTAAACAAAGTGTGGTAACTAGCAGGAAACAAACATTGGCTTGATGAGCATTGGAAAGAGAAGCATAGAATGAAGTCATTTACCAAGTTGGATGCATCTTTTAACTCGTTCTCTCTGTTTCACCTCCATGTAATTAATCTATGCCTTAAGATTTTTGTTGTTCTGATTTGTATAATCTTAGTAACTCAGCAATTGACATAGTCTTTATCAGACAGTTATATTGGCTGTTTCTCGTGCATACGGTTTTTGTCAGAAGTTTTGCTGTTTTTAACCAGTATTCTACTTACGAGGGAAAGAATATTTACTCAATTTATGGCAAATTTCAATTTCCAAATAAGGAAAATTGCAATTTGGAATATTGTTCTTTTTTATCGACATTTTATTTTCAATGTGAGCAATTTGGTGCAACTGCACAAGGTTTGCCCCATTCGGACAACTGCAAGTTCGAAGTTGTCCGGATGCCATCCTCACACCAGTAATTCAAAACCCCGGGGGAGGTATCAAATTTACATACTTTGAGGAACTGCTATGTTGACTGAACAGTAAATTGGAGTCTTGCAAAGGATTATGGATTTGTTCACATTTTTCATCCTCTTTTTGACTTGGGCCATGTATTAGCTGGTGATGCAATTCTTTTTCTGCTTCAGAAATGTGTAGCCTTGTTGTTGCCTACTGCAAAAGGGCGCAAAAAAACACAAGGACAAGATAGATGGTATTTGTTAAATTTAAACATATCTTCGTCGGTCAGTCACTTGAGATACACTGGAGTCATCATGTTTTTGAAACCATATTTGTCTTTATGTTTGTCTACTTTTTCTCGCATTCAAATGTAGACCTCCTTTAACTAAAACAATTTGAACAATATTTTATCTTCAATTACTATGTTGGACACAGGCACCATCAAAGTATATAACGAGTTTTAAGTTTTTAAATTGAAATTGCAGAGTTTTGAACGTTCATATTCAATTTAACTTTCCAAGATAGAGTTAGCTTGTCCATCCTTACTTTCGTTTGTTTTTATCTTTTGACAGACCTTACTTTCATTTGTTGATAGGTTCATTCATGCAGGTGAAAATAATAACCATTCAGTGCTGAAAAGAAATCATATCAAAAGCGAAATTAATTCATCACATGGAAAACTAAGGGCTTGTCTATTTTGTTTTCAAATTTTTATTTTCTGTTTTCAATAAGATACAAATACTATAACACACATTGCCAAAGAGATGATATACAAAATAGAGATTTGTGGTCTAAGAAGCAATAACATATTTGGAAATGGTGAAAATAATTTTATAGCATTTTCACAATTTTCAAATATGATACTTCTTGCCTATGTATATGATCTCATTTTGGATGTCATCTTCGTGACATAGTATACGTATCTTATTGAAAACAAAAAATGAAAATTTAAAAACAAAGTAAACAGGTCCTAAACTATCAAACGGAAATGTGTTTCAAGTGTATATTTGGAGGAGGAGAAGAATGAGAGAACATACTTTGCATAATTAGAAGAAAAGGGAAGGCCACCAACATACTCTCTTTATAGACAATCGTTATCTTTATTACTGGGTCATGGTTGTTGAGCAAGTGTGAAGGGTGATTTGGTAACAGAGTTTAAAAAAAGTAGTGAAAAGAAATTACTGATAGCATTCCTTGTGAATAAATAAGCATTGGAGTATGATTGATTCGGTCAGAGGATAACAAAAAACAAAAGGAAGAATTTAAAATCAGGAATTATCTTTCCTTTCTTGAGTTTTGATTAGCAGGCAAGATGACTGACTGTCTAGGGCTTGTGAAGAACTCTTCCAGCCAGCAAAGCGGCTTCCATGACTACCTTGATAACTTCAATGACATCATCCACTTGGCAGGTGTTTCCCTTGAATGTAGGCGACCTTGAGTTCTTAAATTTTTCCATGCAGTCTATGAATGTTTGGCTGCACTGTTGGCTTAGGTAGTCATCTGCATAATTAACACCACCATCAATCAGTTATCAGTAGTTAGTGGAGTAGTTACTAAGTACTTGGGGAAAAAAAGCAATTTGTTTTCATTATTGCAAAAATTATCAAATCTAAAAGGTTTGAGTATTTGATAAAATAGTAAAAATTAGTTAGGTAAAAGTTGTTATCACTAAAAAGTCCTCTTAAGCATATTCTTTGAGTGAAGGAGAAGGGATGCAACAAGGGTCATATACAAGGCAATTAAGTTGGCTATGTTGCTAATTTACATGTTCAGAATTAGTCAGCCAGAAATGAAGTAATTAGATGAAGGGTCATGATTAGTTTATATATATATATATATATATATATATATATATATATATATATATATGCTAATATACTCCCACTTGCTTTTTAGAAGGAGTATATTAACATTGTACTCCCAGTCGTGTTTTAAGCCTGAGAACCAACAGTGGAAGTCAGACGAAAAATATTTATCAATTCTACCACCGTTGGAAATCGCGTGAAAAATTTTGACTTCGTTAATGCTAAGAGCTACCGGGCCCGGTAGCTCTTTGACAAACAACTGTTCAGACGTCAAAAAGTGACCGAATATGTGAACAGTTATTTTTTCGAATTCTGAATTTTTTGTTTTTTTTAAAATAAAAAAGTAAATAACTTTTTGAAGAAAGTAACTAAAAACTATGTAAAAAGTGGGAGTACAATGCTAATATACTCCTTCTAAAAAGCAAGTGGGAGTATATTAGCATTCCCCGTGTATATATATATATATATATATATATATATATATATATATATATATATTTTACACACACACACACACAAACTTCATGACAGACACACAGGACCTATTATTAGTATGCTGGCCAAAAGTAATCAAGTAAAAAATCCCTATCAGCCACCAACCATCTTTGTTTCATTTTTAATTCAAGACTCTAATCTAAAAAAGATTACCTGGACTCAACTGCTTTTGAACATTGGTTTGTGCATATAATACAATACCACCGACACCACACCACTAATTCATATTTGCTTTTGCTTATAAATCCCTCACCATCCTCAATTCTCAGTCTCTCACACTCTCCAACCTAATAATAGTTACTGACTGATTAAATTTCCTGCTATATCTATTTAAATGGTGTATTTTCATCATAGCTAATTCAGTGAAAATTTCAGTGATGTGCTTCATACAAAAAGTTGTACCCAAAAAAACCTCATCAAGAAATTTTCAAAACTCAGTTTTAAGAGATACCAAACAAATTAACATGGCATAAAGAAAGAACCAAATTGAAGATCTAGTCTCTAAAGGCACTTGATAATCAATCCCACTTACATAGTGTCAGATCCGATTGAATCTGATACTGGAACTATTCAATTAAATCTGAAGCCAAGTCACGATGTAAGATGTTTATAATAAGAAGCTATTTATAGAAAGAACTCACTGTTTTTGGATGCCACACATTGGTCATGCTTCATACAACAAGAGTCAAGGCCATCACATGGTCTTTCCCCAGGGCATCCACTATATAGAAGCCCACAATACTTGCCATATCTCAACAATGGAGGCACTGTCATTCCAAATTTACGTAGTTAAATCCAATTAGCTCAATTTTCAAATTAAAAAAAGAAGAGAAAGAATTTGACATGTATGTACCTGAGCAGAAACTTGACTCACATTGTCTGCTGCACTCTTTGCTCTGCAGATGAATGAATGAATAAAAAACATAATTAAGAAAGCGCTAATTATATACATTAAAACTTAATTAATAACTAAATGTTTTTGGAATTGGATAATTTAAGCATGAAGCATACCACAGAGACAAGCTCAAGCTGTTGAGATCAAGCTCGAGCTGTCGAGATCTAGCTTGATCTCGACAGTTTGAGATCAAGCTCAAGCGTTGAGATCAAGGTCAACCGAGATCAAGCTAGATCAAACTCAAGTTGTTGGTCCTCAAGCTGTCCAAGTCAAGCTTGATCTCGGCAGGTGGAGATAAAGCTCAAGCTGTCGAGATCGAGCTCAAGCTGTCGAGATCGAGCTCAACCTGTTGCTCCTCGAGCTGTCGAAATTGAGCTCGATCTCGACAGCTCGAGCTTCATCTCGACAGCTTGAAGACTAAACTATCTATTGGAGCATCAAGACCCATCACAATGAAGCTCAACCGAAGTCATGCTCGATCTCGACAGGTTGACCTCAAGCTCAACCGAGATCAAGCTCAAACTGTCGAAGTCAAGCCGATCTCGACAGGTTGAGATCAAGGTCAACCGAGATCAAGCTCGAGTTGTCGAGGTCAAGCCTGATCTCGACAGGTTGAGATCAAGCTCCACCCAGATCAAGCTCAAGCGTTGAGATCAAGGTCAACCGAGATCAAGATCAAGCTGTCGAGATCTCGAGCTGTCGAAGTCAAGCCTGATCTCGACAGGTTGAGATCAAGCTCCACCCAGATCAAGCTCAAGCGTTGAGATCAAGGTCAACCGAGATCAAGATCTCAACCTGTCGAGATGAAGCCCAAGCTGTTGGTCCTCAAGCTGTCGAAGCCAAGCTAGATCTCGACAGGTCGAGGGCTTGAGCTCAACCTGTCGAGATCAAGCTCAACTTATCGAGATCAAACTCAAGCTGTCGAACTAAATCATGTGAATAGCTGTCGAGATCAAGCTCAACCGAGAGCAAGCTCAACTTATCGAGATCAAACTCAAGCTGGCTTGATCTCAACCTGTCGAGATCAAGCTCAACTTATCGAGATGAAACTCAAGCTGTTGGTCCTCAAGCTGTCGAAGTCATGCTCGATCTCGACACATTGACCTCAAGCTCAACAGAGATCAAGCTCAAGCTGTCGAAGTCATGCTCGATCTCGACAGGTTGAGATCATGGTCAACCGAGATTGTAACGACCCGTTTCCGGACCGCTACCGAGCTCAACTTACCAAGCTCAACTAAACCTGTATGAGATGCGTTTTAAAACGGTACTCTTGTGCCTTTTAAAAAATTATGGTATTTATTTATTTTTTTATAAAATCCAGCTAGTGCACATCAGAGTAATTACAGCTTTTCGAAACATGATGCAACTAAGACACAAGACTTAAATTCTAATAAAACATACATGCATAATATACATATATACCACTCGGAATGATAATGTATACAAAATACAGAGTAGTGAATGTACAAAGAAATACACCTAAGGTATGACGACTTCAAGAGAGCAATCATACCCTGGGGGTACTTCCGGCAGACTCCCACGCAGGGCTGCTCCAAAGTAAACCGTGATCTACCTGTAATAACAAAACATAACCGGCCCAACTGGTCACAACCACTATACACAAAAACATAGTACAATCATCCCAAGAAACATAACATAAACAAAGCAAATCACGACAAAGTAGAGGTCGTCGCCCGGATCCTCGTCGAGATCCTCCTCGCCATCATCTGCTGTCGAGTTCCCTGCGCCCTCGACATCGCCTGGGTAACCATCATGGATTGAAGGTACCACGGGAAAGGGTCAACTTCTCAACAAATCAAGATAATCAAGGCATAAAGAAATAAGTAAACAACAACGTATAACATTCACCAAACGTGACTCAACCATCTCACTCTAGACTCGACTCAACTCGCTATCCATTTCCTCTCGACTCGACACTTTTTCCGGAATGCACACACCGTACCGTATGCTGGAAAGTCCAGCCGAAGCCTTGGGATCTTCGCTCTCCCTAGGACAGTCAACTCAGGTCCCATAGCGTGGCAACGCTTAGAAGTCCCCATAAACGGAAAAAGGGGACCTAGCACCCTCTCCGCTATCCGGGTCGCAACTTCAAATG
Organism: Calophaca sinica; assembly: GCA_037113605.1. NCBI lineage: Eukaryota > Viridiplantae > Streptophyta > Magnoliopsida > Fabales > Fabaceae > Calophaca > Calophaca sinica. The sequence continues at coordinate 84,607,576 of CM073737.1, forward strand.
CCAACGACTCGCTAAGCTCTCTCACTCAATGAACAATTCGCCGCATACGATATTCAAAGAGTTATACGCAAGATATTCAACCGCATATCAAATAAAAAGAGCAGGCTCAACATGAAGAAACGCAATTCAACAGCAATACACAATTCGTGGCATATATTCAATCATATCACAACACTTCATGCTCGACACAAATCAAGGAATCCATACATAGGAATATAACAATAAAAATCCTAGAATGTCTAGAAGTTCCCTTACCGATTTCCACTGCTAACACTGCTCGACAACGACCTCGACACGGCTATCTTCAATCGAGCTCGACAACGACCGCTCTCAATCGACCTCGGTTTCGTGTTCTCGTACAGTTCTCACTCTGGATCCCACTGCTCCCACGTCCTCGGGTTCGCTTTCCCGCACACCTCGATCTCGGAAATCACACGATCTCGGGAATCAGACTTCCTAGTACAAGCACAACTTAGTTCTATCTATGGGTTCTAATAGCACTTAGCTCTCATTACCCCAATCTTAACTACAACCCAAGTAAATATTAAAACTCAAGAACTTAAACAAATACAACAAGAATTCAAGCATTACAAATTAACTCCTTTTCTCTAAAATTTTATTAAAAACTTCTTTCATACATATCATCAGACAAAGCCATTTTTCCTAAGTACTAACTCAAGCTTAAAATCAATAACATATTAAGCACAAATTAATCAAAATCTCAGTTTATGTTTCTTAAAAATATTTTCATCAGGGTCCAACAATTAAAATAAGACCATAACCAATTATGTTAAAATTTAAATCATAAAAAAAAGATCAATTTCCTACATACCTTTATGATCCCTCAAAAATCCATTTTTGCACAAAAATTAATTTAACACCAAACTAATCATGCAACTTAATCCTAATTAGTCCTAAAATCATATTAAACACATAATCACATACCTCATGCATGATTCAAGCAAGATTAAACATATTTTCCCTCTTACTCAAGGTTAGGGTTTTTGATTAAAGGCTCAGGAAAAAGAGGTTATATGATGCTACAACAATTAATCAACAACAAACAACAACAAGAAGCAACATACAACAACACAGAACAAGAAATCAAAACAAGCCAAGTAGGGAGGGTTTTGGGCGCTGCCTACTGCAGGAACAGAGGAAAACAATTTGTTTTTCAAGCTCAAATAAATGGTTAGAAAGCTAGGTACTATCATGAAGAAGAAAACCTATCAATATGACATGATTTGAAAATATAAAAACTAGCTAAAAAGGAGGGAAAAAGTGGCGCTAAACAGTAGCATGAAAGGAGAAGAAATTCTGTTTTTCATACCTCAAATGATGATCGAGATGATGATATAGGTAGAGGAGATGATGAGGAACAAGATTGATGAAGAAGGTTTGTGCAAAGACTCAATAAAATCCAAGGTTCTCCAATGGAAGTTTGGAGAGGAAGAGGAAACTTGGAGAAGAAGAAAGAAGAAAATAGAAAGTGAGGATTTGAGGCGGCTGATCGTGATCTTTATCTGGTGGGAAATCGTGATATATATATATGGCGGTTGAGGGAAGGGCATTAGGGTCCTTTCTCCTTAATTAACACTTAAACAGTAGTTAATTAAAAGAAAACCATTATAAATGAATTTTTTTATAAAACCACAAATAAGTAACACATAAATACTAATTAACGCTAATTAACGACCATAAAAATACAAGTGTTACAGTCTCGGCACGAGGTCGATCACGGTGCTTGTGCACGCGGTCTCCTCAGCTCGACATTCGACGTCCTCAGCTCGGTACGCGACCTCATCAGCTCGACATATGACCTCGGCACGCGATCTCGGCACGGATCTCGACACGAGGTCTTGGTACGAGGTCTCGACACGAGGTCGATCTCGTCATCAGGTGTTACAATCTCTCCCTCTAAAAAAAATTTCGTCCTCGAAATTGCAAATAAGATTCTTACCATGAAAAAGTTCAGGGTACTGAGTCTTCATCTTCTCTTCCAGCTCCCAAGTCGCATCTCCGGTCTTCTGATCCCACACAACTTTGACAAGTTGGATCTCTTTATTCCGCGACAATCTGGCTTTCCGATCAACGATCCTTGCTGGTGATGCTTCAAAAGATAGATCGTCCTTCAGTTGAATTATATCCGGTTCGATAACATGAGAAGGGTCGGAAATATACTTTCGCAACTGTGAGACGTGGAAGACGTCATGAATGTTTGACAAGAAGGGTGGCAGGGCAATCTGATATGCCACTGGACCGATACGACGAAGAATCTGATAAGGTCCAATAAATTTAGGGGTAAGTTTCTTGGACTTGATCGCTCGACCAACTCCAGTAGTGGGGGTGACTCTAAGAAATACATGCTCTCCTTCTTCGAACTCTAGCGGTCGACGTCCTTGGTCGGCATAACTCTTCTGTCGGCTCTGCGACGTTCGCATCCTATCTCTGATCAAACGGATCTTCTCCGTAGTCTGCTGGATCATATCTGGTCCCACAACAGAACGCTCGCCATCCTGGTACCAACAAAGAGGCGTCTGACATTTACGTCCATACAGTGCTTCAAAAGGTGCCATTCCAATACTCGCATGGAAACTATTATTATAGGTGAACTCCACCAATGGTAAGACATTGTCCCAACTTCCTCGGTGATCTAATGTACATGCTCGCAACAAATCTTCAAGCGATTGAATCGTCCTCTCAGTCTGACCGTCAGTTTGAGGATGATATGCCGAGCTAAGCTTGAGCTCGGTTCCCATCGCTTCTTGCAATTCCCTCCAAAAATGAGACGTGAACTTCGGATCTCCGTCCGACACGATCGAAGAGGGTATACCATGAAGTCGCACTATCTCTGCGATGTAGATCTCGGTCAGCTTTTCCACGTTGTATGTCGACCTCACTGGCAAGAAATGAGCAGATTTGGTCAATCGGTCGACGATCACCCAAATCGAATCATTCTTCTTCTGCGTCTTCGGTAGACCTACAACGAAATCCATGGAAATACTGTCCCATTTCCATACTGGTACGTCAAGTGATTGTAGCATTCCCGCTGGTCGTTAGTGCTCCACCTTCGCTTTCTGACACGTTAAACACGAAGCTACGTACTCAGCCACTTGCTTTTTCATTCCGGACCACCAAAAATGCTTCTTCAAGTCTTGATACATCTTCGTAACTCCTGGATGAATACTAAAATTGCTCTTATGCGCTTCGTCAAGTATTAACTTTCTCAGCTCGGCTACGTTAGGTACACACACTCGGCCATTGCACCTTAATATGTTGTCCGTTCCGACTTGGAATTCTGTCGCTTTCCTTTGCGCTATCAACTGTACCTTCTCTTGTAGAAGCTTGTCATGAACCTGCTGGTCTCGGATCTCGTCCAACAATCTGTTAGAAATGGTAAGCATACCAAATCTCAGCTTCCCCGGTGAAACTTCCACATTCAACTTCAAATCTCGGAACTTCTCGAGCATCTCCAACTCCTTGATCATCATTGCTGAAGCTAGAACGCTCTTCCTACTCAACGCATCTGCTACTATATTAGCCTTTCCTGGATGATATTCCAACGTAAAGTCGTAGTCCTTGAGAAATTCTGTCCATCTTCGCTGACGCATGTTGAGCTCTTTCTGATCGAACAGGTACTTCAAGCTCTTGTGATCGCTGAAAACAGTAAGAGTGCTCCCATAAAGGTAGTGCCTCCATATCTTCAGCGCAAAAACCACCGCTGCCAGCTCCAAATCGTGAGTAGGGTAGTTCCTCTCGTGAATCTTAAGCTGTCTTGAAGCATACGCTACCACTTTCCGGTGTTGCATCAGCACGCATCCCAATCCTTGGTGTGACGCATCGCAGTAAACCTCGTAAGGTTCTTCTGGTTGAGGCAAAATCAACACTGGTGCTGTTGTTAAGAGCTCCTTCAGCTTCTGAAAACTGGATTCACACTCCTCAGTCCAGGCAAAAGGTTGATCCTTCCTCGTAAGTCGTGTAAGAGGCGCGACAATCTTCGAAAAACCTTCAATGAATCTTCGATAATAGCCTGCTAAGCCAACAAAACTCCTGATATCGGTAACAGTCTTCGGCTGTTCCCACGCTAGCACAGCTTCAATCTTAGTTGGATCCACAGCTATCCCTTCTTTGGAAATCACATGTCCAAGAAAATTCACCTCTTCAAGCCAAAATTCACACTTCGAAAGGTTGGCATAGAGTTGCTTCTCACGCAATATCTGTAATACTTGGCGCAAGTGTCCCTCGTGCTCTTTTCGGCTCTTCGAGTAGATCAATATGTCGTCGATGAACACTACTACAAACTGATCCAAAAACGAATGGAAAATCCTATTCATGTAGTCCATAAACACAGCTGGCGCATTCGTCACTCCAAACGGCATCACTAAGTACTCGTAATGACCGTACCTAGTCCTGAAAGCTGTTTTGGAGACATCTTCCTCCTTCACGCGAATCTGATGATAACCAGACTTCAAATCTATCTTGGAAAATATCGTAGCTCCACGTAATTGATCCATCAGGTCGTCAATACGCGGTAATGGATACCGGTTCTTCACAGTAACCTTGTTGAGCTCGCGGTAGTCCACGCACAGTCTTGATCGTTCATCCTTCTTCTTAACCAACAACACTGGAGCTCCCCACGGTGACACGCTCGGTCGTATGAACTGTTTTGACTCCAAATGCTCAGTCTGAGATTTCAGCTCCTTCATCTCGGTTGGAGACATCCTGTATGGCGCTTTGGAGATCGGTCCTGTTCTTGGAATCAAATCGATGGAGAACTCGACCTCTCGCACTGGTGGTAACCCTGGCACGTCTTCGGGAAAAACGTCCACAAAGTCACACACCACTGGTACATTCTTCACTTCGATTTGTTGGGAAACTTCTGAACTAGCCAGATACATGTATTCCCTAGTTCCTTCTTTCAAAGAAACTCCTATACGTTCAGTAGAAAGATAATTGGAGACTCCAAGGTCTGGGAAAATTACAGTTTTACGGGCACAGTCCAAGAGGACATGGTGGTGTGACAACCAATCCATCCCGAGGATGACATCTAAGCCCTTAAGAGGCAAACAAACTAAATTGACCACAAACCTTCTACTCTGAATAATCACTACACAATTAAGACATGCAGTGTTTGTAACCAAGGTTTTAGCAGCTGGGGTTGTAACTACCAATTTGAACGGTAAAGCAATCACAGTCAAATTCAAATGGTCCACACAATCAGAAGAAATAAAGGAATGGGTTGCACCCGAATCAAAGAGGATGGATAAGGATTTACCCTCAATCTCACATTCGCCTTGAATAAGATCATCAGCTTGCTCGGCTTCCTCGCCACTCATGCAGAAGACTCTGCCTTTTGCTGTTTGGCGCTTCCCTTTAGCCTTTGCCGCATGCATAGCTGGTTCAACTTTAGGTGTAGGACAATCCTTGAAAAAATGTCCTGGCTTCTTGCAGTTGAAACATATATTCTCCTTCTGAGTGCAGTCACTCGCATAATGTCCTGGCCTTCCACAACGATAGCAAATCACCTCGACACCGGTCTGACCTCCGCTTCTCGCTTCCTGGGTCATCGGACGATACTGTCCTCTATTGGTATTCCCCTGAGGTCGGTTGTAAGGCTTCCTCTGCAGTTGTTTCCCCTTCTGTGCAAACCTCTTCCCCGTACTCTGGGGTCTCACCGGTCCGCCTACAACAGTCTTCTTCTTGTGGCTTCTTACACCCTCTACCTCAATACAACGATCTATCAACTCCTGTAGATTCCTGATCCTCAGTGATACTACCGACTTCTGAATGTCAAACCTTAATCCTCGTTGGAACCTCTCACTTAACCATCTTTGGTCAGCTCGGTCACTAAACGGACTGAAATACCTCGCCAGTGACTCAAACTTGGCTGCATACTCGGACCTTTGTCATCTTTGCCTTCTGCAGTTGAAGAAACTCTTGCTCCTTCTCGGCTCGTGCAGTATCTGGGAAGTATTTGTCCAAGAACCTTTCACGAAAAAGCTCCCAGGTCATCTCTCGACGTTCTGCTGTCAATGATTGCTTCACTCCCTTCCACCAATACTCTGCGTCTCCTAGCAGTAAGTAGGTGGCGTAGTCCACCTTCACGTTGTTCGGGCAATGGAGTGCCTCGAAGATCTTCTCGATCTCTTGCATCCAAAGATCAGCTTTATCTGGATTTGGCTCACCGTAAAACTTCGGTGGATCATGCTTCCTAAATTACGCGAATCCTTCCGCTTGACATTTCGCTCGCTCGTTCTTTGTTCTTTGTAAATTCTATTTGGGCCAATCTTTGCCGTCTGTTGGGCCATTGCATTCGACTGTTGAGTTGCAGCAGCTGATTGCTGAGCCATGGCTGCCGCCATCTCGGTCATAGCCTGAATCGCTCGTTCCATGTCGACGTTCTCAGGTACAGCCGTCGTATCCCTACGAGGTGGCATTAGATTCCACAAAGTTCAAAACCTGTCAGAATCTCACAACAGGGATGTGTTAAAACACACTGCTTCAATCAAGAAACAGTTCAAACAATTTTTCAAGCAATAAGTGCTTCACTTAATCAAACAGCAATCAATATAGTACAACTATGTACCCGACACACATATCCCGACCACGGTGACGGTCAAAATTCCTATACACGGCCGGTCGAATCAAGCGCTCTGATACCAACATTGTAACGACCCGTTTCCGGACCGCTACCGAGCTCAACTTACCGAGCTCAACTAAACCTGTATGCGATGCGTTTTAAAACGGTACTCTTGTGCCTTTTAAAAAATTACGGTATTTTTTTTTTATATAAAATCCAGCTAGTGCACATCAGAGTAATTACAGCTTTTCGAAACATGGTGCAACTAAGACACAAGACTTAAATTCTAATAAAACATACATGCATAATATACATATATACCACTCGGAATGATAATGTATACAAAATACAGAGTAGTGAATGTACAAAGAAATACACCTAAGGTATGACGACTTCAAGAGAGCAATCATACCCTGGGGGTACTTCCGGCAGACTCCCACGCAGGGGGCTGCTCCAAAAGTAAACCGCCAGTCTACCCTGTAATAACAAAACATAACCGGCCCAACTGGTCACAACCACTATACACAAAAACATAGTACAATCATCCCAAGAAACATAACATAAACAAAGCAAATCACGACAAAGTAGAGGTCGTCGCCCGGATCCTCGTCGAGATCCTCCTCGCCATCATCTGCTGTCGAGTTCCCTGCGCCCTCGACATCGCCTGGGTAACCATCATGGATTGAAGGCACCACGGGAAAGGGTCAACTTCTCAACAAATCAAGATAATCAAGGCATAAAGAAATAAGTAAACAACAACGTATAATGTAACACCTGAGGACGAGATCGACATCGTAATAGGACGACGTATCGAGACCTCGACCAAGACCTTGTGTCGAGATCCCGTGACTAGATCGTTTGCCGAGATCTTTTGTCGAGCTGATGAGACCATGTGCACTAGCCGAAATGAGGAGGTCGGGTGTCGAGTTGATGAAGTCGCGTCGAGCCGAGTGATGAGACGCAAGTCGGTGAGGAGACCGCGTTCACGAACTCGTGTTAGAACCTTATGCGTTTACACGAGCACCCTTGTCGACATCGTGTCGAGATGATACCTCGTATTATTTGAACGTTACTCAGCGTTATTATTATATTGTTTGTAATTATTACATTGTCGGCTTGTCGTTGGCCAAGCGAGTAGAGGGTAATCATGAGAGGAACGAGTTAACGGGTAGATGATTGATGGGATTGGCATCTTATAGCTGGAGTTACGTTTATACCCCTTTTTCGCCTGTATACCATTTGTTTCACTCATTTCTCTTTTCTTCTTTCTTCCTTCCTTCATACGCTGTGTGTTTCGTTGTTTTCTTCAAAATCTTCATCGACGAAACCGTGAGTTCCAGCGAGATTCTGCACAAGCTTTCTTCATCAATTTTGTTCATCATCAACTTCTCGACCCATATCTCGTTTGATCGACCATCACCGTTGAGGTATGAAGAACAGATTTTCTTTCATTTGTGCTACTGTTTAGCGCTAATTCTTCTTCCATTTTTAACCAGTTTTATGCTTCCAAATCATATCAAATTGATGGGTTTTCTTCTTCACAATATTACCTATCTTTTTAACCGATTAATTGGGCTTGTAAAACAAATTTCTTTCTCTGTTTTTCTGCAATCGGCAGTGCCCAGAAACCTCCATTTTTGGTTCGTTCGATTTCTGGTTTTTCATTCGTTGCTTCTGATTATTGTTGTTGTCGATCTTTCTGTTGAAGCATCAGATAACTTTTCATGAAATTTTGATCGAAATCCCTAACTTTGTGTTAGAGGAAAAATATCTTTCAGTTCTTGAGTTTCATATTTTTCTGGGTTGTGGTTGAGTTTGGGGAAGAGAGAGTTAGATGTATTGGAACCTATAGATCGATCTGAGTTGTGTTTGTTTTAGGAAGTCTGATTCCCGAGATCGAGTGATTTCCGAATCGAGGTGTACGGGAAAGCGAATCCAAGGACGCAGGCAGAATCCAGAACGAGGACTGTACGTGTCGAGGTCGACTGAGAAGCGTACGTGTCGAAGTCGTTGTCGAGTTCGTTGAAGACAGCCGTGTCGAGATCGAGTAAGAGAAGTCGTTGTCGAGCTCTTTGAAGACAGCTGTGTCGAGGTCGTTGTCGAGCAGCATTAACTTGGAGTTCGGTAAGGGCGCTTCACATTAATGTTTTCGTAGTATGATAGCGTAAGGGCATTTCATATTCTATGTGGTTATGTTATTGTGTATGGATTTACTGATTTGTGTCGAGATGAAATGTTGTGATATGATTGAGTTTTGCATGTATTTAATATGTGATTGAATATATGTCGTGAAGTGTGTATTGCATGTTGAATTGCGTTTCTTCATGTCGAGCTTGCTCTTTTATTTGACATGCGGTTGAATATCTTGTGTTTAACTCCTTGAATATCGTATGCGGCGAATTGTTCATCGAGTGAGCGAGCTAGGTGAGTCGTATGACGTTTTTGAGCCGTGACGGGATAATCGAGGGTGCTAGGTCCCCTTTTTGTTTACGGAGATTGACTAGACGTCCGCCACGCCACGGGACTGAGTTGACCGGCCCTAGGGAGAGCGAGGATCCCAAGGCTTCGGCTGGACTTTCCGACATACGGTACGGCGTGTGCATTCCGGAAAATTTGTCGAGTCGAGAGAAAATGGATTTGTGAGTTGTGTCGAGTTAGAGTGAGATGGTCGAGTCACGTCGGTGAATGTTATACTTTGCTGTTTGCTTATATTTTTATGTCGAGCTTATCTTAACTTGTTGAGAAGTTGACCCTTTCCCGTGGTGCCTTCAATCCATGACGGTTACCCAGGCGATGTCGAGGGCGCAGGTAACTCGACAGTAGATGATGCCGAGGAGGATCTCGACGAGGACCCGAGTGACGACCTCTATCTGTCATGATTGCTTATTTGTTGGTTGTTTGTTTTCTGAGGACTGTACTTGTTTTTCTTTTGTGTTCGAGATCGTGACCAGTTTGGGCAGTGTTGTTTTATTGCTACAGGGTACTCTGGTGGTCTTACTTTTGGAGCAGCCCCCTGCGTGGGAGTCTGCCGGAAGTACCCCCAGGGTATGATGGCTCTTTTGAAGTTGTCGTACCTTAGGTGTATTTTCTTTACACATTTGCTACTCTGTATTTTGTATACATTATTATTTCGAGTGATATATATATGTGTATGTTATGCATGTATGTTTTATTAGAATTTAAGTCTTGTGTCTTAGTTGCACCATGTTTCGAAAAGCTGTAATTACTCTGATGTGCACGAGTTGGTTTTATAAAAAAAAATATATCGTATTTTTAAAAGGCACAAGAGTTTTGTTTTTTAAAACACATCTCATATAGGTTTCATTTGAGCTTGGTGTGTTGAGCTCGGTAACTCGAGCTCGGTATATTGAGCTCGGTAGCGGTCGAAACGGTCGTTAGTTGGTATCGAGCGATTCGGTTCGACCGAGTGCATAGGATTTGGGTAGTCACCGTGTCGGGTTGTGTGTTGGGTACCTAGTTGTATTGTGTTGATTCTTTGTTTGATTAAGTGAAGCACTTATTGCTTGAGAAATTGTTTGAAGCTGTTTCTTGATTGAAGCGGTGTGTTTTAACACATCCTTGTTGTGAGATTCAGACGTGGTTTTGAACTTTGTGGAATCTAATGCCACCTCGTAGGAATATGACATCCGCAACCGAGAACGTCGACATGGAACGAGCTATTCAAGCTATGGCCGAGATGGCGGCAGCCATGGCTCAACAATCACCGCTGCAGACTCAACAGCTTAACGCGATGGCTCAACAGACGGCAACGTTAACTCAGAACTTGCGCAATAAAGAACGAGCGTAACGTAATCGGCGAGAGGATTGGCGGAACCGTGAAGCATGATCCACCGAAGTTCTACTGAGCCAAATCCGGATAAAGTCGATCTTTGGATGCAAGAGATCGAGAAGATCTTTGAGGCACTTCATTGCGGGACAACGTGAAGGTCGACTATGCCACCTACTTACCGCTAGGGACGCAGAGTATTGGTGGAGAGGAGTGAAGCAACGCGTTTATAGCAGAACATCGCGAGATGACCTGGGAGCTTTTTCGTGAAAGGTTTTTGGACAAGTACTTCCCGGATACTGCACGAGCCGAGAAGGAGCAGGAATTTCTTCAACTGCAACAAGGCAACTCGACGGTGTCCGAGTATGCGGCCAAGTTCGAATCGTTGGCGAGGTATTTCAGTCCATTTCGTGACCGAGTTGACCAGAGATGGTTGAGTGAGAGATTCCAACGGGGATTGAGATTCGACATTCAGAAGTCAGTGGTGTCGTTGAGGATCCGAAATCTCCAAGAGTGATTGATCGATGTGTCGAGGTAGAAGGAGTGAGAGCCACAAGAAGAAGATTATTGTGGCGGACCGGTGAGACCCCAGAGTGCGGGCAGATTTGCACGAAAGCGGAAACTACCGCAGAAGAGACCTTACGACCGACCTCGTGGAACGACAACAGGGGACGATGTCGTCAGATGACCCAAGTACCGAGGAGTGGAGGTCGACCGGTGTCGAGGTGATTTGCTACCGATGTGGAAAGCGGGACATTACGCGAGTAATTGTACTCGAGAGGAGGAGGTGTGTTTCAATTGCAAGAAGCCAGGGCATTTTGCTAAGGATTGTCCTACACCTAAAGTCAACCGACTATGCTTGCGGCAAAGGCCAAAGGGAAGCGTCAGTGGCTAAAGCGAGTTTTCGCATGAGTGGCGAGGAAGCGTAACGAGTGATGATCTTATCCAAGGTGAATGTGAGATCGAGGTAAATCCTTATCCGTTCTTTTTGATTCGTGCAACCCATTCCTTCATTTCTTCCGATTGTGTGAACCATTTGAACTTGAATGTATCGCTTTACCGTTTAAATTAGTAGTTACAACCCTGCTAAAACCTTAGTCACAAACACTGCATGTCTTAATTGTGTAGTGATTATTCAGAGTAGAAAGTTTGTGGTCAATTTAGTTTGTTTGCCTCTTAAGGGCTTAGATGTTATCCTCGGGATGGATTGGTTGTCATACCACCATGTCCTTTTGGACTGTGCCAGTAAACCTGTAATTTTTCCAGACCTTGGAGTCTCCAATTTTCTTTCTGCCGAACGTATTGGAGTTTCTTTGAAAGAAGGAACTAGGGAATACATGTATCTAGCTAGTTCGGAAGTTTTCCAGCAGATCGACGTGAAGAATGTACCAGTGGTGTGTGATTTTGAGGACGTTTTCGAAGACGTGCGGATTACCACCAAGACGAGAGGTCGAGTTCTCCATCGACTGATTCCAGGAACAGACCGATTTCCAAAGCGCCGCGGGATGTCTCTGCCGAGATGAAAGAAGCTGAAGTCCCGGATCGAACACTTGGAGTCGAAGCAATTCATACGACCGGCGTGTCACCGTGGGGAGCTCGGTGTTGTTGGTTAAGAAGAAGGATGGACGATCAAGGCCGTGCGTGGACTATCGCGAACTCAACAAGGTTACCGTGAAGAACCGTTATCCGTTACCACGTATTGACGACTTGATGGACCAACCGTGGAGCGGCGATCTTTTCCAAGATAGACTTGAAGTCGGGCTACCATCAGATTCGCGTGAAGGAGGAAGATGTCGCCAAAACAGCTTGGAGGACTAGATATGGTCACTACGAGTACTGGGGGATGCCGTTTGGAGCGAATCGCGGTGTTTATGGACTACATGAACAGGATTTTCCATTCGTTTTTGGATCAGTTCGTTGTAGTGTTCATCGATGACATATTGATTTACTCGAGGAACCGAGAAGAGCACGCAGAACACCTATGTCGAGTACTGCAGATATTACGAGATAAGCAACTCTATGCCAACCTGTCGAAGTGTGAATTTTGGCTTGAAGAGGTGAATTTTCTTGGTCACGTGATTTCCAGAGAAGGGATAGCTGTGGATCCAACTAAGATTGAGGCGGTGATAGCATGGGAACAACGAAGGCGATTCTGAGATCAGGAGTTTTGTCGCTTAGCAGGATATTACCGAAGATTCATTGAAGGTTTCTCGAAGATTGTCGCGCCTCTTACACGATTGACGAGGAAGGATCAACCTTTGCTTGGACCGAGAAGTGTGAAACCAGTTTTCAACGCCAAGGAGCTTTTGACGGCGGCGCTGTCGATTTTGCCTCAACCCGAAGAGCCTTTCGAGGTGTATTGTGATGCGTCACACCAGGGTTTAGGATGCGTCGATGCAACATCGGAAGGTGGTCGCATATGCTTCAAGACGACTTAAGATTCACGAGAGGAACTACCCTACTCACGACTTGGAGCTAGCGGCCCGAGTTTTTCTTGAAGATATGGAGGCACTACCTTTATGGGAGCACTCTTTGTTTTCGGCGATCACAAGAGCTTGAAGTACTGTTCGACCAGGAAGGAGCTCAACATGCGTCAACGTAGATGGGCGAAATTTCTCAAGGACTACGACTTTACGATGGAATACCATCCCGGTAAGGCTAACGTAGTAGCAGATGCGTTGAGCAGGAAGAACGTTTTAACCTCGGTAATGATGATCAAGGAGTTGGAGATGCTCGAGAAGTTCCGAGATTTGAAGTTGAGTGTCAAGTTTCAGGGAAGCTGAGATTTGGTATGCTTACTATCTCAATGATTGTTGGGCGAGATCCGAGACCAGCAAGTTCATGACGAGCTTCGCAAGAAGAAGATTCGATTGATAAGCGCAAGGGAAAGGCGGCAGAATTTCAGGTCGGGCGGACGACATCTTGAGGTGCAATGGCCAAGTGTGCGTACCTAACGATCCGGTGAGGAAGTTGATTCTCGAAAGCGCATAAGAGCAACTTTAGTATTCATCCAGAGTTACGAAGATGTATCAAGACTTAAAGAAGCATTTTTGGTGGTCAGGAATGAAGAAGCAAGTGGCGAGCACGTAGCTTCATGTTTAACGCGTGTCGGCGAAGGTGGAGCACCAACGACTGCGGGAATGCTATAATCGCAGCGTGCGGTATGGAAATGGGACGATATTTCCATGGACTTCGTTGTAGGTTTGCGAAGACGCGAAGAAGAATGATTCGATTTGGGTGATCGTCGACCGATTGACCAAATCGCTCATTTCTTGCCGGTGGTCGACATACAACGTGGAAAAGCCGACCGAGATCTACATCGCGGAGATAGTACGACTTCATGGAATACCCTCTTCGATCGTGTGACCGAGATCCAGTTCACGTCTCATTTTGGAGGGAATTGCAAGGAGCGATGGGAGCGAGCTCGAGGCTTAGCTCGGCATATCATCCACGCATCGACGGCCGATCGAGAGAACGATCCAATCGCTTGAAGATTTGTTGCGAGCTTATGCGTTAGATCACCGAGGAAGTTGGGACGACGTCTTACCATTGGTGGAGTTCACATACAACAACGGTTTCCATGCGAGTATTGGGATGGCACCTTTTGAAGCGGCTGTATGGGCCGGAAATGTCGACGCCTCTTTGTTGGTACCAGGACGGCGAGCGTCGTAGGACCAGATATGATCCGAGACTCACGAGAAGATCCGTTTGATCGAGAGATCGGATGCGAACATCTCAAAGTCGACGTAAGAGTTATGCGGACCAACGGCGTCCGACCACTCGAGTTCGAGGAAGGAGAACATGTATTTCTTAGAGTCACCCCCACTCTGGAGTTGGTCGGCGATCAAATCTAAGAAACTTACCCCTAAATTCATTGGACCTTACCGATTCTTCGTCGTATTGGTCGATGGCATATCGGTGCATTGCCACCATTCTTGTCGAACATCCACGGCGTCTTCCATGTCTCACAATTGCGGAAGTATGTTTCCGACCCTTCTCATGTCATCGAACGGATGTGATTCAAGCGAAGGGCGACCTATCTTTGAAGCGTCACGTGAAGGATCGTTGATCGGAAAGCCAAGCGATTCGCGGAACAAAGAGATCCAACTTGTCAAGGTTGTGTGGGATCGAAGGCGGGAGATGCGACTTGGGAGCTGGAGGAGAAGATGAAGACTTCGATTACCCTGAACTTTTCTCGAGGTAAGAATCTTATTTGCAATTTCGAGGACGAAATTTTTTAGAGGAGAGATTGTAACACCTGAGGGCGAGATCGACATCGTAATGGACGACTCGAGACCTCGACCAAGACCTTGTGTCGAGATCCCGTGACTAGATCGTTTGCCGAGATCTTTGTCGGTGATGAGACCACGTGCACTAGCTGGTGAGGAGGTCGGGTGTCGAGTTGATGAAGTCGCGTCTGGTGATGAGGACGCAAGTCGAAATGAGGAGACCGCGTTCACGAACTCGTGTTAGAACCTTATGCGTTTGCACGAGCACCCTTGTCGACATCGTGTCGAGATGATACCTCGTATTATTTGAACGTTACTCAGCGTTATTATTATATTGTTTGTAATTATTACATTGTCGACATGCGTTGGCCAAGCGAGTAGAGGGTAATCATGAGAGGAACGAGTTAACGGGTAGATGATTGATGGGATTGGCATCTTATAGCTGGAGTTACGTTTATACCCCTTTTCTCGCCAGCTGTATACCACGACCGTTTCACTCATTTCTCTTTTCTTCTTTCTTCTTCCTTCCTTCTGCTCTGTGTTTCGTTGTTTTCTTCAAAATCTTCATCGACGAAACCGTGAGTTCCAGCGAGATTCTGCACAAGCTTTCTTCATCAATTTTGTTCATCATCAACTTCTCGACCCATATCTCGTTTGATCGACCATCACCGTTGAGGTATGAAGAACAGATTTTCTTTCATTTGTGCTACTGTTTAGCGCTAATTCTTCTTCCATTTTCAACCAGTTTTATGCTTCCAAATCATATCAAATTGATGGGTTTTCTTCTTCATAATATTACCTATCATTTTAACCGTTTAATTGGGCTTTTAAAACAAATTTCTTCCTCTGTTTTTCTGCAATCGGCAATGCCCAGAAACCTCCATTTTTGGTTCGTTTCGATTTCTTGTTTTTCATTCGTTGCTTCTGATTATTGTTGTTGTCGATCTTTCTGTTGAAGCATCAGATAACTCTTTCATGAAATTTTGATCGAAATCCCTAACTTTGTGTTAGAGGAAAAATATCTTTCAGTTCTTGAGTTTCATATTTTTCTGGGTTGTGGTTGAGTTTGGGGAAGAGAGAGTTAGATGTATTGGAACCTATAGATCGATCTGAGTTGTGTTTGTTTTAGGAAGTCTATTTCTCGAGATCGAGTGATTTCCGAATCGAGGTGTACGGGAAAGCAAATCCAAGGACGCGGAAGCAGCAGAATCCAGAACGAGGACTGTACGTGTCGAGGTCGACTGAGAAGCGTACGTGTCGAAGTCGTTGTCGAGTTCGTTGAAGACAGCCGTGTCGAGATCGAGTAAGAGAAGTCGTTGTCGAGCTCTTTGAAGACAGCTGTGTCGAGGTCGTTGTCGAGCAGCATTAACTTGGAGTTCGGTAAGGGCGCTTCACATTAATGTTTTCGTAGTATGATAGCGTAAGGGCATTTCATATTCTACGTGGTTATGTTATTGTGTATGGATTTCCTGATTTGTGTCGAGCTGAAATGTTGTGATATGATTGAGTTTTGCATGTATTTAATATGTGATTGAATATATGTCGTGAAGTGTGTATTGCATGTTGAATTGCGTTTCTTCATGTCGAGCTTGCTCTTTTATTTGACATGCGGTTGAATATCTTGTGTTTAACTCCTTGAATATCGTATGGCGAATTGTTCATCGAGTGAGCGAGCTAGGTGAGTCGTATGACGTTTTGAGCCGTGACCGGATAAGCGAGGGTGCTAGGTCCCTTTTTGTTTACGGGAGATTGACTAGACGCCGCCACGCCACGGGACTGAGTTAGCCTAGGGAGGCGAGGATCCCAAGGCTTGCTGGACTTTCCGACATCTGATGCAGCGTGTGCATTCCGGAAAATTTGTCGAGTCGAGAAAAATGGATTTGTGAGTTGTGTCGAGTTAGAGTGAGATGGTCGAGTCACGTCGGTGAATGTTATACTTTCTTTGTTTGCTTATATTTTTATGTCGAGCTTATCTTAACTTGTTGAGAAGTTGACCCTTTCCCGTGGTGCCTTCAATCCATGACGGTTACCCAGGCGATGTCGAGGGCGCAGGTAACTCGACAGTAGATGATGCCGAGGAGGATCTCGACGAGGACCCGAGTGACGACCTCTATCTGTCATGATTGCTTATTTGTTGGTTGTTTGTTTTCTGAGGACTGTACTTGTTTTTCTTTTGTGTTCGAGGTCGTGACCAGTTTGGGCAGTGTTGTTTTATTGCTACAGGGTAGACTGGTGGTCTTACTTTTGGAGCAGCCCCCTGCGTGGGAGTCTGCCGGAAGTACCCCCAGGGTATGATGGCTCTTTTGAAGTTGTCGTACCTTAGGTGTATTTTCTTTACACATTTGCTACTCTGTATTTTGTATACATTATTATTTCGAGTGATATATATATGTGTATGTTATGCATGTATGTTTTATTAGAATTTAAGTCTTGTGTCTTAGTTGCACCATGTTTCGAAAAGCTGTAATTACTCTGATGTGCACGAGTTGGTTTTATAAAAAAAAATATATCGTATTTTTAAAAGGCACAAGAGTTTTGTTTTTAAAACACATCTCATATAGGTTTCATTTGAGCTTGGTGTGTTGAGCTCGGTAACTCGAGCTCGGTATATTGAGCTCGGTAGCGGTCCGGAAACGGGTCGTTACATATAACATTCACCAAACGTGACTCAACCATCTCACTCTAGACTCGACTCAACTCGCTATCCATTTCCTCTCGACTCGACACTTTTTCCGGAATGCACACGCCAGTCCGTATCTTTGGAAAGTCGGTAAAGCCTTGGGATCTTCGCTCTCCCTAGGGCGATACCAACTCAGGTCCCATAGCGTGGCAACGCTTAGAAGTCCCCATAAGCGGAAAAAGGGGACCTAGCACCTCTCCGCTATCCGGTCGCAACTTCAAACGCCAACGACTCGCTAAGCTCTCTCACTCAATGAACAATTCGCCGCATACGATATTCAAAGAGTTATACGCAAGATATTCAACCGCATGTCAAATAAAAAGAGCAGGCTCAACATGAAGAAACGCAATTCAACAGCAATACACAATTCGTGGCATATATTCAATCATATCACAACACTTCATGCTCGACACAAATCAAGGAATCCATACATAGGAATATAACAATAAAAATCCTAGAATGTCTAGAAGTGCCTTTACCGATTTCCACTGCTAACACTGCTCGACAACGACCTCGACACGGCTATCTTCAATCGAGCTCGACAACGACCGCTCTCAATCGACCTCGGTTTCGTGTTCTCGTACAGTTCTCACTCTGGATCTTGTAACACCTGATGACGAGATCGACCTCGTGTCGAGACCTCGTACCAAGACCTCGTGTCGAGATCCCGTGCCGAGATCGCGTGCCGAGGTCATATGTCGAGCTGATGAGGTCGCGTACCGAGCTGAGGAGACCGCGTGCACAAGCACCCTGATCGACCTCGTGCCGAGACTGTAACACTTGTATTTTTACGGTCGTTAATTAGCGTTAATTAGTATATTTTGTTGTAATTATGCTTTAATAAAGCAATTACTTGTTCCCTAAGAAAGTGATTTAATTAAATCAAGAGCTAAAATAAATGAGAGTTAATATTTTAATATTAACTTATGGTTTGAGTGTTGTCGAAATGTTCTATTGAAATTTCGTCGCGTTTCAAATCGCCGGGCAGTTTTTGCCGCAGATAAAATTTAAAACGAGCACCGATTTCGATGAAAATCGAATCGTAACTTATTTTGAGTGTTTTGAAGTGATTGTTTTTTTTTTTATTATTTTTTTTATATAATATAATATTATCACGCGGAGAATTAATTCCTCGCGAGTTAATTTTCCGGGATTTTTCCGGCGTGAAACAATTCGGTTTTTCAGTTTCTCGTCACCGCGTTTTTAGATTTTAAGACTCTAGATTAGAGGGTAGCTATGAGAGAGTGAGATTTGATGAGATTAGAGTGGGTAAGGGAAGTATGGGCTTTGGTGTAGGTGTCACCTTTTGATTGTTTTTTTTTATGACAAGTAAGGGAAGCATGGAAAACCACACAATTGTTTTGAACCAAGTAAAATTTCTTTTGATTATATTTTTTTTTATCATTCCTTTTTGCTGACCAGCGTGAGTCTCCCCTCCCCTTCTTTTACTCATTCATTTTTATTTCCATTAAATGTTTTTTTCCCTTAGGCCAAGTGAAAGTCTATTTAATCTTCCCTTTTTATTAATTGTTGTATACAATAGTAATCCCTCCCCTATTTGGAGAACAGGTCTGCGACCCTAACCCCCATTCCCAATATTCGCTTCACCTTCACCTTCTCACCTTGCCTTTGAGTGAGAAACAAGGTACTTCCATGACTCCCACCCCTTTCTTCTCCTTGGGCGTGAACCACCTCCCATCTTACTCCTCATTTTATTTCTTCCTTCCTTTCCTTATTGATTCAGCCGAACACCCCCACTCTCTAAACCCATCATCTTCATCTTCTTCATGCCTAGAGAGAGAAGCTTCCATGTCCTCCATAGTTCCAAGCTTCATTAAGGTTTCTAGCTTCCTTTCATCTCCAAATTGCAACACTTCTTGCTCCTAGTTCTTCTTCTACTTCATCATCTTCATCCAACTATCCAAGTAAGGAAAAATCAAATTTTTCTTCCCCAAAACACTGTTCATATCAGCGCCAACAGCCCTATGTTTTTTTTTATTTATTCTTGATTTTGTTGCTTTATGTCCTGATAATTGTTGTTTTGGTTGTTGTTTGTATGTTGATTCATGATTGTTAGGAGATGAGCACCATTTTACCTCTCTAGGGCGAAAACCCTAGGCTTGAGAAAGGGGAAAAGTTGTGATCCTAATTTAAATCAACTATTTGATGTTGTTTGGTGTTATTGGAAGTGGTTTGATGTTTATTAAGGTCATAGTTTGTAATTTGCTTATGTAACTTGCAATTTTAAACATTCACCTATTCTTGAATTATGGAAATTATGTGGTTTTGATGTTAGTTTAGGTGTTTAAGTATTTGATAACATGTTTAGATTAATTCTAAGGTTATTGGAATTGATATGCATGAATTAGTATAGGTGTTAGCTTATGTATATGTAAAAATTGTTTATTGAGGAACTAGAATGACATGTAGGGAAATGATCATTTTTGTTCTTTGAATTTCCAACATGATTGTATATGATTTATTACTTTATGGCTTTGAAGCATAATTGAAAAGAATTGTGAAAAAGGGCACTAATTTAGTTGAGGAAAATTGTTTTGTATCTCCTAGCTCATAGTAATTGAATTAATTGGGCTTTGATTTTGTGAAATCAATTGTTATTCTTAGCCTATTTAATGTTGTGTTGTTGTATTGGTTAATAGTTTTGTAACTAGAGCATTCTTGAGTATTGTTTTAATTGAAAACTATTCTTCGAAAAGAGGGTTAATTGAAGTTGGGAGTGGAATAGGCTTGTCGTGGAAAATGATTGTTGTTTTGTGAAAAATGTTTTGGGTGATTTAGTTGCTATTGGAGTAGTGATGCAAGTTTAAGTATAAAAGTTAGTTTATGTTTTGTGCAAAAGTGATTTTTGAAGGATTAGAATGGCATGTAGGACTTGATCATGTTGTCTTTAAATTCTTAGCATGATTATTGGCATGATTTAAATGTTTTTGGAAACTTGTAAATTGGCTTTGAGCATGACTTGTTTTTGAAAGGAAAAAGGCTATAGAAATGGCACTAACTTGTTGTTGGAAACTGTTTTAAACCATGTCCTTAAATGTGCTTAAGTTATGTTTAGTGTTGTCTTGATGTTTTGATGCTTGAAGTGTATTTGAAAATGACTTGGAATTGATGTAATTATAAAAAGAAGTTTTTGCAAATGTTTTTTTTTTGAAAGAAAAAGAGGCTGAGGCCGTGAGGCCATGGAGGAATTGGAAAAGAAATCTTGGTTTGCTAATTTGTATAAATGCTTGTATGAATATGTGTTTAGACCTTGAAATTTATGAAAATGGTTATTTCCATGATCTTGCTTTGAGGTTCAAGAAAGATTTTTAGTTTCAAAAACTTTACTTTTCAAGTAAGTTGAGATTTCTAAATTGTTATGTGATAAGTTAATTTTCAAGAAGTGTTTTGGTTTTAAAACCTTATTTCTTTTCAAGTAGTTAATGATTTAAATGCTTGAGTGGTTTATTGGTTAGAAAGAGGGCTTAGTTGAGAGCTTAAGTTAGATAGAATTATAGATTGTGCTAAGTTGTTCGTGGTGTTAGGCTCAAGTGACCCGAGGTCGTGCGGAGCGGAAACCGAGGTCGATTGAGAGCGGTAGTTGTCGAGCTCGATTGAAGACAGCCGTGTCGAGGTCGTTGTCGAGCTCGATTGAAGACAGCCGTGTCGAGGTCGTTGTCGAGCAGTGTTAGCAGTGGAAATCGGTAAGGGCACTTCTAGACATTTAGGATTCATTTTTATGTCCCTGTGTAAGGACAACTTTGGATATGCTGGAACTCTTGCTTTGTTATTTAAATTGCTTTATTTAAATACGAAGAAGTCTGAGAACTCTACGAGTTCGAAGTTAGGGTCTTCGAACCCCTTCGTTTTGTTGTCGTGAGGTCGAACATTTATCCGAGTCTTCGTGGGCGAGCGAAAGCTGTTGCGGTTGGTCTCCTGAACCCAACCCCCCACACTTGTATGTTCCTCTCTGTTAATTCCATCGAGTTGCAGAGGGATGGATTCCTTGATTTGTGTGTCAAGCATGTGGTGATTGAGTTATGCATGTATTTAATATGAGATTGAATATATGTTGCGAATTGTGTATTGCCTGTTGAATTGCGTTTCTTCATGCAGCTGGTTTTTATTGCTTAAATGATTGAATTGTGTTTTCTTCATGTTAAGCATGCTCTCTTTATTTGATATGCGATCAAGTAATTTTATGTGTCACTCTTTGACTGCGGCGAGCTGTTCATCGAGTGAGAGAGCTAGGCGAGTCGTTATGACGTTTTTGAGCCGTGACCCGGATAACTAAGGGTGCTAGGTCCCCTTTTGTTTACGGGAGATTGACTAGGCGTCGCAGCGTAGGAACCGGGTACTGCATATCTAGGGAGAAGCGAAAGATCCCAAGGCTACGGCTGGTATGTCAGTTGATGGATCTGCGTCTGCTTTCCGGAACAATTGTCGAGTCGAGAGAAAATGAGTCGTGAGTCGAGTTGAGTCTAGAGTGAGATGGTTGAGTCACGTTTGGTGAATGTTATACATTGTCATTTGGCTTATTTCTTTATGCCTTGATTATCTTGATTTGTTGAGAAGTTGACCCTTTCCCGTGGTGCCTTCAATCAATGATGGTTACCCAGATGGTGGCAAGGACGCGAGGGACCCGACAGCGAATGGCGACGAGAAGGACCTCTTTGAGGATCCGAGCGATGACTTCTATTTGTCGTGATGGACTGTAGTGTGTTGCGAATAGTTGACTGTTGTGTGATATTTCCTTTTGGATAACTGTTATATATATCTTATGGATGACTGTAGTTGTGTCTCTTTTGAAAACAGTATGTCGTGACCAGTCGGGCAGTTATTATTTTGAGCTCAGGGTAGACTGGTGGTTTACTTTTGAGCGACCTGCTGGTGTCTTAGGGAGTAACCAGGTATGATCACCCGTAGAGGGTCGTCATACCTTAGGTGTATTTTCTTTGCATTTTATTATGTCCCTATTTTGTGTACCTTGATCAGGTGACTATCTATATTATGTATATGTATGTTGTTATTCTGTGCTCAGTCTCGAGTTTCTATGCACCATGTTTCGAAAAGCTGTAATGACTCTGAGTGCATATGCGGGAATCATTCTTCTTATTTAAAAAAAAAAATACCGCATTTCTCATACCAGGCACAAGAGTTCATATTTAAAACGCATCGCATACAGGTTTAGTGTAGCTCGGTAGCGGTCCAGAAACGGGTCGTTACAGATCCCACTGCTCCCACGTCCTCGGGTTCGCTTTCCCGCACACCTCGATCTCGGAAATCACACGATCTCGGGAATCAGACTTCCTAGTACAAGCACAACTTAGTTCTATCTATGGGTTCTAATAGCACTTAGCTCTCATTACCCCAATCTTAACTACAACCCAAGTAAATATTAAAACTCAAGAACTTAAACAAATACAACAAGAATTCAAGCATTACAAATTAACTCATTTTCTCTAAAATTTTATTAAAAACTTCTTTCATACATATCATCAGACAAAGCCATTTTTCCTAAGTACTAACTCAAGCTTAAAATCAATAACATATTAAGCACAAATTAATCAAAATCTCAGTTTATGTTTCTTAAAAATATTTTCATCAGGGTTGTTCCGCCCTCAAGTCCGCATCATCGTTTTCCGAGGTATTGTCCACTTTGGGCCACATGTAATGTGGGCCCTCATGGTTTTGTCCTTAAAAGGCGCCTCGGTGGGTTAAGGCATGTGGGTGTTTATAAACTCCCATTGGCAATGTTCTGAACAGAACTTCAGAGGATGACCGGAGGGAAGCGGTGCGGTTGTGCTCGCGACGGATGATGACGGCGTGTTGGGTGGTGTACCTGCAAACACTCCGACGCTCAAGTCAGTGTGTGTCGAGGTGAGTAAAGAGGTGGTAGAAAAATCCTTACCTCGACCGTTCGACGCGGTCTTCTTTTCATATGAGTTGAGGACGGTTACTGTCGATGTGTAACCGTCCCGTGACACCCGGAAGTCGGCATTAAATTCCTTTAATGCACAAAGCCGTTGGGTCGGCCGCGTTGAGGGAAGGCGGAGAGGCATGCGGACGACGTGGCATCGAGGGAAGGTCGAGAGGCGAGCGGATATGGGCCTGAAGCGTTGGATCTCTGGATTGGGCCTCGGCCCAGTCCGGAACAGTTGCCCCCCAAGTCGCTAGCTCGAATGTCGAGATGGTGACTTGTTGTTGAAGTTCATTGATGTCGACGTCCGACGTCTTTGTTAGTAGGAACGGCAAGCGTCGTCGGGCCGTGCTTTGTTTATCAGTTCGTTCGGAACGCCGTGTTCCACCTTTCTTTGGCGGTTCGACACGAGGTCGATCTCTTCATCAGTGCTTGTGCCAACGCCCAAGGCTTTATGATCACAGGTGCTTGTGCCAACGCATAAGGCTTTGTCACGAGCTCGTGCACGCGGTCTCGGCACGAGGTCGATCTCTTCATTCATCATTGTCACGAGCTCGTGCACGCGATATCGGCACGAGGTCGATCTCTTCATTCATCAGGTGCTTGTGCCCAGCGCCGCAAGGCTTTGTCCGCGAGCTCGTGCACGCGGTCTCGTGACGAGGTCGATCTCTTCATTCATCGGTGCTTGTGCCCAGCGCACAAGGCTTTGTCACGAGCTCGTGCACGCGCGGTCTCAGACGAGGTCGATCCGCAGTGCTTGTGCTAACGCACAAGGCTTTGTCACGAGCTCGTGCACGCGGTCTCGTGACGAGGTCGATCTCTTCATTCATCATTGTCACGAGCTGCGTGCACGCGGTCTCAGACGCAGGTCGATCTCTTCATCGTGTACTTGTGCTAACGCGACAGGACTTTGTCACGAGCTCGTGCACGCGCGGTCTCGGCATGAGGTCGATCTCTTCATCGGTGCTTGTGCCCAGCGCCGCAAGGCTTTGTCACGAGCTCGTGCACGCGGTCTCGTGACGAGGTCGATCTCTTCATTCATCGGTGCTTGTGCCCAGCGCACAAGGCTTTGTCACGAGCTCGTGCACGCGGTCTCGCAGACGAGGTCGATCTCTTCATCAGTGCTTGTGCCCAGCGCGACAAGGCTTTGTCACGAGCTCGTGCACGCGGTCTCAGACGAGGTCGCTCTCTTCATTCATCAGGTGCTTGTGCCAGCGCACAAGGCTTTGTCACGAGCTCGTGCACGCGGTCTCGACGCGAGGTCGATCCACAGTGCTTGTGCCTAACGCGACAAGGCTTTGTCACGAGCTCGTGCACGCGGTCTCAGACGAGGTCGATCTCTTCATTCATCATTGTCACGAGCTGCGTGCACGCGGTCT
Source organism: Calophaca sinica (assembly GCA_037113605.1). Lineage (NCBI taxonomy): Eukaryota > Viridiplantae > Streptophyta > Magnoliopsida > Fabales > Fabaceae > Calophaca > Calophaca sinica. Next base: position 84,632,151 of record CM073737.1, read on the forward strand.
CGACGAGGTCGATCTCTTCATCGGTGCTTGTGCCCAGCGCCGCAAGGCTTTGTCACGAGCTCGTGCGCGGTCTCGGCGAGGTCGATCCGCAGTGCTTGTGCCCAGCGCACAAGGCTTTGTCCGCGAGCTGCGTGCGCGGTCTCGACGCGAGGTCGATCTCTTCATCGGTGCTTGTGCCCAGCGCCGCAAGGCTTTGTCACGAGCTCGTGCACGCGGTCTCGCGACGAGGTCGATCTCTTCATTCATCGGTGCTTGTGCCCAGCGCACAAGGCTTTGTCACGAGCTCGTGCACGCGCGGTCTCGTGACGAGGTCGATCACAGTGCTTGTGCCAACACACAAGGCTTTATCACGAGCTCGTGCATGCGGTCTCAGACGAGGTCGATCTCTTCATCGGTGCTTGTGCCCAGCGCACAAGGCTTTGTCACGAGCTCGTGCACGCGCGGTCTCGACGAGGTCGATCCGCGGTGCTTGTGCCAGCGCGACAAGGCTTTGTCACGAGCTCGTGCACGCGGTCTCGACGCGAGGTCGATCCGCAGTGCTTGTGGCTAACGCACAAGGCTTTATCACGAGCTCGTGCCGCGCGGTCTCGACGCGGTCGATCTCTTCATTCATCATTGTCACGAGCTCGTGCACGCGCGGTCTCGACGAGGTCGATCTCTTCATCGGTGCTTGTGCCAACACACGAGGCTTTGTCACGAGCTCGCACGCGGTCTCGGACGAGGTCGATCCGCAGTGCTTATGCCCAGCGACAAGGCTTTATCACGCTGTTCCTGTCAAAGTATAGACAATTTGCAACAACTTGATGTAATTAAGTTAGCGTTAATTTTATGCTGAGTAAAGTGCTCGTAGTCAAGTTTTATACTTCCCTGTGGGAGTAGTTGATCTGGCTGTCCAAGCGGCAAGGTTGGGGTCATCAAATAATCAAGGTCAATGACGTAGCCGAGTTTAAGGTCGTCTGAATTTTGAAATTGCAGAGGTGGGCCTGGTAGGTCGCTCGAGTACTGGACTGCGTATCCACCTGTTGCAGAGGTGCTTGTGCAAGCGCACAAGGCTTTATCACGAGCTCGTGCACGCGGTCTCGGCACGAGGCTCGATCTCTTCATTAGGTGCTTGTGCAAGGCACAAGGCTTTATCGCGATCTCGTGCACGCGGTCTCGGCACGAGGTTCCATCAGAGGTGCAAGGTTTTGATAGTAAATAAATGCTGATTGTGTATTTCTTCAATCATACTTCACTGCTTCACATTTATGTGTTTAGGATACATTTGTTTCAACTATAATATTTCTTCATCTTTGCTTGTCAGTGTTACTCTGGGATTTGTCTTTGGCTTTTGATGCCATCAACTTCTCTTCGTAATTCATGAATTTCTGAGCTCGCTTCAGGAACTCGGTCAGGGACCTCGGTTTGTCGACACCAATGTCGACACTGAATAGGCTTCCTTCGACCAGGCCTTGCTCTAGCAAGTCTGACTTCATCTCGTCGAGCATTTCTTCGCCAAAATGGCTTCTTTGTTGAAGCGCTCGGCGTAGTCTCCGATAGACTCATCTTTCTTCTGAATTGCGGCGGTCTGCCGCTATCGACTGGTTGGACTTTAGACGCAGATGAAATGCGCGAGGCTGGTCGGCGAGCTCGATCCACGAACCAATGGAATTTTTCTTAAGAGTCTGGAACCAAGACAACGCTGCCTTCTTCAGAGTGAGGGGAAAGATTCTGCACTTCACCGGCCCTTGGGCGCCTCGATAGCCCATGACAGTATCAAAGCAACCAACATGCTCGTCGGGGTCGGTGGTGCCGTCGTATGAGTCCAAAGCGGGTGGTTTCTGAAGATGCTTCGGAATCGGGAATTTCATGAGCTCGGATGTAAAAGGACCAAAGGCCCCGCTCGAGTCACTCGTGTCATCGTTCCGAGGAGTTGATGAAACAGAATGAGCACGGCGGAGTGCTCTATGCACAGAGCGGCATGGAGTAGTGCCACGGTGGTGGCGATGAACATATCTGAGATTTTCAGACTCCTTCGATCTCCGAGGAGAATGAGAGACTCGATCTTTTCTGTTTTCGATTTGGGTGGCAACGCGAGCGGAGAGTTCCTTCTGCTGATTCTCCATTCGATCGAGGCGTTGATTCTGAGCATGCATCGCTTCGGCATGGCTTCGGATGAATTCGCGGAACTCGCGAATGAGGATGGCGGCGGTCTCCGTTCCGGCATCGGTTTGAGCAGCAACGATTGGAACGACGTCATGCCGGAGAGGTGGTTCTGTCGGAGCTATCGGCTGGTTTGGTGGTTCAAGATCTGCGTTCGCATGAGTGGAACTGCTAGTCGCGACCTGACGCTTCGATCCAGTCATCGTCGAGTAAAGAAGGGAGACTTCGACAAAGAAGATGGAATCAGAAACGATTCCCACAGACGGCGCCAATGTTGCGAGCGTAACTTGAGGAGGATGACCGGAGGGAAGCGGTGCGGTTGTGCTCGCGACGGATGACAACGGCGTGTTGGGTGGTGTACCTGCAAACACTCCGACGCTCAAGTCAGTGTGTGTCGAGGTGAGTAAAGAGGTGGTAGAAAAATCCTTACCTCGACCGTTCGACGGGGTCTTCTTTTCATATGAGTTGAGGACGGTTACTGTCGATGTGTAACCGTCCCGTGAAACCCGGAAGTCGGCATTAAATTCCTTTAATGCACAAAGCCGTTGGGTCGCCCGCGTTGAGGGAAGGCGGAGAGGCATGCGGACGACGTGGCATCGAGGGAAGGTCGAGAGGCGAGCGGATATGGGCCTGAAGCGTTGGATCTCTAGATTGGGCCTCGGCCCAGTCCGGAACAAGGGTCCAACAATTAAAATAAGACCATAACCAATTATGTTAAAATTTAAATCATAAAAAAAGATCAATTTCCTACATACCTTTATGATCCCTCAAAAATCCATTTTTGCACAAAAATTAATTTAACACCAAACTAATCATGCAACTTAATCCTAATTAGTCCTAAAATCATATTAAACACATAATCACATACCTCATGCATGATTCAAGCAAGATTAAACATATTTTTCCTCTTACTCAAGGTTAGGGTTTTTGATTAAAGGCTCAGGAAAAAGAGGTTATATGATGCTACAACAATTAATCAACAACAAACAACAACAAGAAGCAACATACAACAACACAGAACAAGAAATCAAAACAAGCCAAGTAGGGAGGGTTTTGGGCGCTGCCTACTGCAGGAACAGAGGAAAACAATTTGTTTTTCAAGCTCAAATAAATGGTTAGAAAGCTAGGTACTATCATGAAGAAGAAAACCTATCAATATGACATGATTTGAAAATATAAAAACTAGCTAAAAAGGAGGGAAAAAGTGGCGCTAAACAGTAGCATGAAAGGAGAAGAAATTCTGTTTTTCATACCTCAAATGATGATCGAGATGATGATATAGGTAGAGGAGATGATGAGGAACAAGATTGATGAAGAAGGTTTGTGCAAAGACTCAATAAAATCCAAGGTTCTCCAATGGAAGTTTGGAGAGGAAGAGGAAACTTGGAGAAGAAGAAAGAAGAAAATAGAAAGTGAGGATTTGAGGCGGCTGATCGTGATCTTTATCTGGTGGGAAATCGTGATATATATATATGGCGGTTGAGGGAAGGGCATTAGGGTCCTTTCTCCTTAATTAACACTTAAACAGTAGTTAATTAAAAGAAAACCATTATAAATGAATTTTTTTATAAAACCACAAATAAGTAACACATAAATACTAATTAACGCTAATTAACGACCGTAAAAATAAGTGTTACAGTCTCGGCACGAGGTCGATCACGGTGCTTGTGAACGCGGTCTCCTCAGCTCGACATACGACGTCCTCAGCTCGGTACGCGACCTCATCAGCTCGACATATGACATCGACACGCGATCTCGGCACGGGATCTCGACACGAGGTCTTGGTACGAGGTCTCGACACGAGGTCGATCTCGTCATCAGGTGTTACAGAGATCAAGCTCAAGCTGTTGAGATCAAGCTCGAGCTGTCGAGATCTTGCTTGATCTCGATAGTTTGAGATCAAGCTCAACCTAGATCAAGCTCAAGCGTTGAGATCAAGGTCAACCGAGATCAAGCTAAATCAAACTCAAGTTGTTGGTCCTCAAGCTGTCCAAGTCAAGCTTGATCCCGACAGGTGGAGATATAGCTCAGTTTGTCGAGATCGAGCTCATTTGTCGAGTTCAAGGTTGTTGCTCCTCGGTTTGTCGAAGTCAAGCTTGATCTCGGCGACTTGATCTCGATCTCGGCAGCTCGAGCTTGATCTCGGCGACGAAGACTAATAAAAGGCGGTGTGGGCCAAGAAGCGGCATACAGCAATTGTTGTTGCAAATAAAGGGGATTGATGACATTATTATTTTTTAAATTTAATTAATGTTAAAGTTTTTGCCTCAAAAAAGTAATGTTAAACTTCTTAATATGTCAATAAATAAATAAATCAATTTTTTAAATTAAAATTTGTGATACGAGATACGTGGTGGTACTGTTTATTTTCACTTCGGTATTGGTTTGAGCGAAGGTGCGGGAAGCAAGTGCGAAGGGTTTTGGAAATGAATTCGGTCTGGCGAGTGTTGAGTGCGCCGCGAGATTCAAACGTTATTCTTCGTCTTTGATGTTACTACTCTACTCGGAGATCCAAATCCCAAACCCAGTGGCGAAGCCCACGGAGGTTCCATTTCAGCCCAAGCTCGCGAACACCGTGAACCTCATCGGCAGAGTTAACGCGCCCGCTCAGTTTGAAACTTCTCCCGACGCAACCCCTGGGCCGCCACCGTCATCACTCGCCAAGACCCTTCTTCCCTTTGGATTCCAGTTATATTCGAGGGTGACTTGGCCCACACCGCCTCTCTCATCTCAAAGAAAACGACGTCGTCTACATTGCCGACAACTCAAGATCGACCCCCACACTCACAACCTAAATCCCATTTTCAGGTCTGCTTCCTTCCTTCCTTCCCTCCCATAATGTAACAACATTTTATTTTTATAGTACACGATATTTGATATCTCTTCTTCTTTAATCGTATTAGGTTATGGTACAAAGCCTCAACTTTGTCAAAGATTACCCCAATGAAGAATACATCTATAACTTCAAAGCAAAAAGTATTTTCTTAAATCTGGTAAGTCCTTGGCGTGACGCTATTTTCAATACCATCTTATGATATTTTTCTGAAAGGGCAAGTTGGGGAAATAGAATTGAAAGAACAAGTAGTGTGTTATATAGACATAACTTATTGTCATGCTTATGTCTGTGGCTTAAATTCCCTTGCAAATTTACAAACAAGCTAAAAGAATGTTTGAGAAGTTAACTAGCATCCTAGTTAGCCTTATTTATGTACATAACAATAACAGGTTATATATTGTATATTGGGTAGTTTGTTGAAACTCCAATGCAGTTGCAAGTGCTATTGCAGAGTGCTAATTCTATATTGAAATTTGGGACTCAATGGATTTACAGATATTTCTTCCTAACTTGTTTTCGTTCAGATTATATATCCGATAGGATATTTCCTTTTTACATGCTAAAAGAAATTTTATTAGAGGAAAAGGAGATGAAGTATCGTTTCTTGATTTAGCTATAATTGCTATGAACTTTGATAAGCTTTTGGTAATATTTTTTATATATCTTATTAGAAAGTGAGGAGGATGACACCAATCCATCGAAGAAGAAAATCCATTCCAAGCAAAGTGAGGAACCCGAGATAGACAAATCCTGGAATGATCTCCTTAATAATCCCAATGAATGGTGGGATGTCCGTTCAATAAAGGTTTGTGTGTCCCCCCCCTTTCCTTGATTCATATCCTTCGTTTTGCCCTTCTTCTATTTGGCAATAGTGATGCTTCCTTCAAGTTTGTTTTCTGATATTTGTTGCAACTAAATGTAGGGGAATCCAAAAGGTGCAGCTTTTGAAAGAAAGACAGATGGTGAATTACTCTTTATCGATAGCTCCACTCCAAAATGGCTCCAAGAGAAATTAGAGTCAATGACATTTAAATTGAAACCTGAACTGAATCAATCAATAAGTAAGTATACATGCATTAGCTATGTCTCTCGACTCTCTTCCTTTTTGTTCTGAACAGAACTTCAGAGGATGACCGGAGGGAAGCAATGCGGTTGTGCTCGCGACGGATGACGACGGCGTGTTGGGTGGTGTACCTGCAAACACTCCGACGCTCAAGTCAGTGTGTGTCGAGGTGAGTAAGAGGTGGTAGAAAGATCATTACCTCGACCGTTCGACGCGGTCTTCTTTAAATATGAGTTGAGGACGGTTACTGTCGATGTGTAACCGTCCCGTGAAACCCGGAAGTCGGCATTAAATTCCTTTAATGCACAAAGCCGTTGGGTCGGCTGCGTCGAGGGAAGGCGGAGAGGCATGCGGACGACGTGGCATCGAGGGAAGGTGGACCGACGAGTGGGAATGGGCCTGTGAATGCTGGATCTCTGGATTGGGCCTCGGCCCAGTCCGGAACAGTTGCCCCCCAAGTCGCTAGCTCGAATGTCGAGGTGGTGACTTGTTGTCGAAGTTCGTTGATGTCGACGTTCGACGTCTTTGTTCGTAAGGAACTGCAAGTGTCGTCGTGTCATGCTTGTTCATTAGTTCGTTCTGGACCTTCGTGTTCCACATCTGCTGAGGCAGTTCTCGACACGAGGCATGATGTGCTTGTGCAAGGCACAAGGCTTTGTCACGAGCTCGTGCACGCGGTCTCGGCACAAGGTCGATCTCTTCATCAGGTGCTTGCGCGAGGTCGATCACAGGTGCTTGTGCCAACGCACAAGGCTTTATCACGAGCTCGTGCACGCGGTCTCGGCGCGAGGTCGATCACAGGTGCTTGCGCCAACGCACAAGGCTTTATCACGAGCTCGTGCACGCGGTCTCGGCACGAGGTCGACAAGGCTTTATCACGAGCTCGTGCACGCGGTCTCGGCACGAGGTCGATCACAGGTGCTTGCGCCAACGCACAAGGCTTTATCACGAGCTCGTGCACGCGGTCTCGGCACGAGGTCGATCTCTTCATCAGGTGCTTGTCACGAGTGCACGCGGTCTCGGCACGAGGTCGATCACAGGTGCTTGCGCCAACGCACAAGGCTTTATCACGAGCTCGTGCACGCGGTCTCGGCACGAGGTCGATCTCTTCATCAGGTGCTTGCGCCAACGCACAAGGCTTTATCACGAGCTCGTGCACGCGGTCTCGGCACGAGGTCGATCACAGGTGCTTGCGCCAACGCACAAGGCTTTATCACGAGCTCGTGCACGCGGTCTCGGCACGAGGTCGATCACAGGTGCTTGCGCCAACGCACAAGGCTTTATCACGAGTGCACACGGTCTCGGCACGAGGTCGATCACAGGTGCTTGCGCCAACGTACAAGGCTTTATCACGAGCTCGTGCACGTGGTCTCGGCACGAGGTCGATCTCTTCATCAGGTGCTTGCGCCAACGCACAAGGCTTTATCACGAGCTCATGCACGCGGTCTCGGCACGAGGTCGATCACAGGTGCTTGTGCCAACGCACAAGGCTTTATCATGAGCTCGTGCACGCGGTCTCGGCACGAGGTCGACAAGGTTTTATCACGAGCTCGTGCACGCGGTCTCGGCACGAGGTCGATCTCTTCATCAGGTGCTTGCGCCAACGCACAAGGCTTTGATAATAAATAAATGCTGGTTGCGTATTTCTCCAATCATACTTCATTGCTTCACATTTATGTGTTTAGGATACATTTGTTTCAACTATAATATTTCTTCATCTTTGCTGCGTTCCAAGTTCTTGGAATTTCTTTGTCCTTGCGATGTCTCGAGTGTGTAGCGCGATTTTTGTCTTTGCAACAATGCATGCGGGCCTTCCCAATTGGGTGCAAGTTTCCCTTTGTGTGGCGTTCTTCAGGCCAACATCGGCTCGTCGAAGAACTAAGTCCCCAGGCATGAATTCCCTAGGTACAACACTTCGGTTGTATCTTGCTGCGATTTTCTGTTTTACTGCGACCTCGCTGAGTGCTGCAAGCTCCCGGCATTCGTCAAGGAGGTCGAGTTCTTCTCGTATGCTCTGACAGTTGTCAATGCTACTCTGGGGATGCGAGGTTCTCCAACTAAGTTCCCCAATCTCGCCAGGAATGATGGCTTCTGTCCCATATGTGAGACGAAAAGGAGATTCTCCTGTCGTCGAATGTGGAGTAGTTCGATACGCCCAGAGCACTCGGGAAGCTCTTACGCGATTTCCCTTGGCCTCATCCAATCTTCGTTTGGACCTCGTAAGATAACTCTGTTCGCGGCCTCGGCTTGGCCGCTCGTCTGGGGTGTTCTACCAGGGTGAAGTCTTTGTTGATGTCGAGATCTTCCAAGGTCTTTCGAGAATCCGCGATCCGTGAATTGCGTTCGTTGTCGGTGGCGACCACCACAGGAATCCGAACCTTGTCGAATATATCTTTTGAAGAACTTAATCAAGTTCTTTGCGCTTATCTTTGCCAGGGCTCGCCTCAACCCATTTGGTGAAGTAATCTACCGCAACGACCAGGTATTTCACCTGTCCGGAGCCATTGGAAAAGGTCCAAGTATATCAATGCCCCACCAAGCAAAGCGGCCATGGTGATGTCAGGGATGTTAACTCTGTAGGAGGAGCTAAGTGTAGATCGCCATGTCTCTGGCATTTGTCGCATTTCTTCACGAACGATATCGCGGAGGATTTTCTTTGCCAAGGAACGTCCTCCAAGGTGTTGCCCACATATGCCTTCATGCACTTCAGCAAGTGCATATTGCGCTCGGGTATCGTCGACGCATTTCAACAGGGGGGTGGAGAACCCTCTTCGATATAAGATACCGTCGATCATAGAATACGAAGATGCCTTTTTTCGGATTTTTGCGGCTTCCTTCTCACCATCAGGTAGCCGACCGAATTGAATAAATTCTTGAATCGGTGTCATCCAACTGTCGGGCTCATCGGGCGGATCATCGACACTTGCCTGGGAAATTGCAAAGCAGAATTTCGGAAGTTTCCTCAGTACCTCGTCATAAGTGGTATCAACCACGGCAGTAATGCTAGGCTTGGCCAGTGTTTCTTGTATTACCGATCTGTTGTTTCCTGAGCTTCGTCTTTGGCGAAGTTTGGGCGAATGTCCGCTCTGACGTTTTGTTCTCTCGGAACGTGTACGATCTCCACGGAGGTGAAGTCGCTCATTTTCTTCTTTACCAGGGCGAGGTATTTTTGAAGAAGTGGATCTTTAGCCTGGTATTCCCCACTTATCTGGGACACAACTAGCTGAGAATCGATTCGAGCTTTACCTCTTGGTAGCCAAGTCTCGAGCGGTGTGAGGCCGCCTAAACACGCCGTACTCTGCCGATTGTTGGAGGTGGGAAGGAGAATCCCAATGAAAATTCGACGACCAGCCCGTCGTCGTTCTCGAGCAACAAACCAGCGCCATCGCCCTTGGAATTGACGATCCGTCGACATGGACCGTCCATTTGGAACAACGCTCGTAGCTCAGGAGTCATCTCGGCAATGAAATCCGCCAAGCACTGGGCTTTGATAGTTTGTCTCGGCTCGAAAGTAACTCCGAATTCGGACAACTCAACCGACCATTTGATCATACGCCCCGCCAGGTCAGGCCTGTGTAGAATTTGTTTGATTGGCTGGTCAGTTCGGACCACTATGGGATGTGCTAAGAAGTATTGTCTCAAGCGTCGAGCCGCGATTATCAGTGCGAGCGCGACTTTCTCGATTTTCTGGTATCTCAGCTCTGGGCCCTGAAGTGCTTTGTTTATAAAATAGACCGGTTTCTGGTTCTCATCTACTTCACGAATGAGGACGGCACTCAGAGCTTCGTTCGACACTGCCAAGTAGAGATAAAGGACCTCCCCTGGAGACGGCCTCGTCAACACTGGCGGTTGGGATAGTATGCATTTTACCTGTGTTAAGGCTTCTTCGCACTCGGGTGACCATTCGAACTGAATTCCCTTCTTGAGTAAGCGGAAGAAAGGCAATGCATGTTCTGCAGATTTTGAGATAAACCTCGTCAAGGAGGCTAGCATTCCGTGAATTTGCTGGATGTTTTTCTTTGATGACGGTTCTTTGCATCTCTATTACTGACCCGACATTTATCGGGTTGGCCTCGATTCCCTCTCGGTTAGGTAGAAGCGAGAAATTTTCCGATTCGAACTCGAAAGTGCACTTTTAGGATTGAGCCTCATATTATGTCTTCGTACTTGACAAAGACTTCTCTAAGATCGACGACGTGGTCGACTTCTTTCGTTGTTTTTACTATCATATCATCCATATATACCTCCAAAGATTCTACCGATCTGGTTGGCGAAGACTTTGTTCATCATGCGCTGATATGTCGCTCCAGCGTTCTTAAGGCCAAAAGGCATTACGTTATAGCAGTAATTACCTTTATCTGTCATGAACGCGGTTTTTTCTTGATCAGCATGATGCATCGGAATCTGGTTGTACCCAGAGTATGCGTCCATGAAAGACAACAATTGAAAACCAGAGGAATTGTCGACGAGTTTGTCGATATTAGGGAGGGGGTAGGCGTCTTTGGGGCACGCCTTGTTAAGATCAGTGTAATCAACACACATTCGCCACTTTCCATTAGATTTCTTAACCAATACAACATTTGACAGCCAAGTAGTATATTTGACCTCCCTAATGAATTCAGCCTTAATTAAGTCTTCGATAGCTTTGGCAGCGGCTTCGGCTTTTTCAGGAGCTTGCTTACGGCGCCTTTGAGCTACCCAGCGAGCTTTGGGGTCGAGAGCGAGTTGGTGGCAGGCAATATCAGGAGAAATACCCGGCATGTCAGCAGCTGTCCAAGCGAAGAGGTCGGCATTGGACTTCAGGCACTCTGTTATTTGCAATTTGACCTGTTCAGGGAGATCGACACCAAGCTTTACTGTCTTCCCTGGGTCTTCTCCTAGTTGAACTCGGATGAATTCTCCGTCAGGTACTGGCCTTTTAATCTTTTGGTTGAGCTTTACGTCAGGAGGTCGTCTTCCTGTATCTCATCCTCGAGCTCAATCCTGGCGTCGAAATCGGTGAGATTGACGTCTGCAGCAGCCTTTGCAGGATCAAGCCTCTTGGTCGAGGGGAGTTGTTTCTCTTCCTTTTGCTCTTCGGCCTTCAAAGACAAAATATAACATCTCCTCGCAGCTTCTTGGTCGGCTTCGATGGTGACGACTTTGTCTTCGTCATCATCAAAACGCATTTTCAGGTGAACTGTCGAGGTTCTGACTCTAACTCACCGGTGTCGGGCGTCCGACGATGCGATTGTAAGCAGACTTGCATGGTAACACGATGAATTGGACCTTCACGGTTTTGGAGATTGGTTGCTCTCCAAAAATCACCATCAACTCCACATAGCCCAACGACTTTGTTTTGAACCGCTGAAACCGGTCAGTCGGACCGGATGCAGATGCGAGATCTTTTACGGTAGTTTCAAGGTTTTAAGCGGCTCGTAGAACATGATATCCGCCGAGCTCCTTGGTCTATCAAGATTCTTCTCGGCGTCAAAGTTAGCCATATAGGCTTTCACCAACAGGGGAATTAAATAGTTCGGCCTTCCATTCACCAAGTCTTCGTCGAGAAAAAGGCTAGGGGTGGTCTTCCTTATGTCGACTTGATGAAGGAAAAGCGGTAAAGCGGTCATCGCTTCTCTCAACTTTCGTTTCTTTGAATTGATGCTCGCCCTCCCTTGTCGGAGAATCCTCGGAAATGACCATGGCGACGGGATGAGGGCGAGGTCTCTCCTCGGATGCACGAATTCCTTCGCGGCCGCGTCCCGTGAGTCGAGCCCTCCTTTGAGGTCGAGGTGATCTAGATCTAGACCTTCTATCTCCAAATCTCGGTTTTCCTTTCACATATTTGGTCAACTCCGCCTTTTGGATCGGTTGTTCTATGGCGCCCTTCAGGTGAAAACATTCATCGGTCTCGTGCCCGACACACTTGTGAAAGTGGCAGTACCTCGGCTTATCAGCATTCGGCTTCTCTTTTCCCTTCTGGGGAAATTTAATTCCAGCATCACGAAATTCGGTGTTCGCGCACTCATTGAGTATGCGGTTAGGGGTAGTGTTGAAAGGGGTATATTCGTCGTATCTCTTTCTTTGGACCCCGACTTTCCTTCTCCCTACGCGACTTGTCCTCGCGTTGTCCACCAGCTTCCTCCTGGGTTTTACCTTTGGCTTTTGATGCCATCAACTTCTCTTCGTAATTCATGAATTTCTGAGCTCGCTTCAGGAACTCGGTCAGGGACCTCGGTTTGTCGACACCAATGTCGACACTGAATAGGCTTCCTTCAACCAGGCCTTGCTCTAACAAGTATAGTTTCATCTCGTCAGAGCATTTTTTCACCAAAATGCGTTCTTTGTTGGAACGCCGACATAGTCTCTGATAGACTCACCTTTCCTCTGCTGAATCGCGGCTAGGGCTGCTGTCGACTTGGGTTGGATTTTAGATGCGGTGAAATGTGCGGAGAACTGGTCGACGAACTCAGTCCACGATCCAATGGAATTTCTCTTAAGAGTCTGGAACCAAGACAAGGCCGACTTCTTCAAAGTGAGGGGAAAGATCCTGCACTTTACCGCCCTTGGCGCCCTATAGTCCATGGCGATGTCAAAGCGACCAACATGTTCGTCGGGTCGGTGGTCCGTCGTAGGAGTCCAACGAGGCGGTTTACGAAGATGCTTGAATCGAGAATCTCATAATCTTGGGCGTAAAGGACCAAAGGCCTTGCACGTGTCATCCGTGTCATCGCCCGAGAAGGGGTTGATGAGGCAGAATGAGCACGGCGGCGGTGAGAGGTGCGGCCAGGAGATTTTACTCGCCGCCTAGAAAGTGGCGGCTCTTCTTGGGGAGTGTCATTTGCTCGTGGTGGTACCTTCGCGATGAGACGGCGAGTCGAGAAGCGGCGATGGCGCGGTGGAGAGTGTGGCATATCGGATTCAGGAGAAAGACTTACGGAAGAAACTCTTACTGCGGTGTGTTTGTTCATGTCTTAGTTTTGAGGCAAACGAACCTCGGATCTGTGGCGGCGAGGTGGAGTACGATCTCTGCGAAGTGTTACGGCTTGCTCGATGCCCAGGCGGTGTTGAGTCGTGCCTCGGTGGTGGTGATGAGCGGACCTGAGATTTTCTGATTCCTTCGATCCCCGAGGAGAACGAAACACGATCTTCTCTGTTGTCGATCCGTGGTGGCAACGCGAACGGAATTTCCCTGGCGATTCTCCATTCGATCGAGGCGTTGATTACGAGCCTGCATCGCCGGCATGGCTTGAATGAATTCGCGGAACTTCGCGAATGAGAATGGCGTGATCTCTGTTCGGCATTGGTTTGAGTAGCAATGATCGGAACGGCGTCATCGATCGCGAGGCGGTTCTGTCTGAGCTATCTCCGGTTTGGTTGTTCAAGATCTCGTCGCATGAGTGGAATCAGAACGACCCGCTTCGACCGCCACCGAGCTCAATATACCGAAGCTCGAAAGTTACCGAAAGCTCAACACACCGGAAGCTCAACAAACTCTATATGAGATGGTTTTAAAAACAAAACTTCAGGTTTTTAAAAATGCGATATATTTTTTTTATAAAACCAACTCGCACATCGTAGTAATTACTTTTTCAAACATGGTGCAACTAAGACACAAGACTTAAATTCAAATAAAACATACATGCATAACATACATATATATATATCACCTAATAATAATGTATACAAAATACGTAGTAAAGAAATGTGCAAAGAAAATACACCTAAGGTACGATTTACTTTCAAAAGAGTAATCATACCCTGGGGGTACCCTAAGCAGGCACTCACGCCAGGCTGCTCCAAAGTAAGACCACCAAGCCTACCTCAGAGCAATAAACAACATCGCCTAAATCAAGTCACGACTCAACACAAAAGAAAAACAAGAATAGTCCTCGTAAAAACCAACATCCAACAAATAAACAATCACGACAGATAGAGGTCGCACCGGGTCCTCGCCGAGATCCTCCTCAAGCATCGCTTCATCAAGCCGAAAGTTACCGCGCCGACATCGCCTGGGTAACCGGCCATGGATTGAAGGCACCACTGAAAGTGGTCAACTTCAATAATTCAAGATAAGTCGACATAAAAATATAAGCAAACTTGACAAAGTATAACATTCACCGACGTGACTAATTATCTTCACTCTAAACTCGACACATCTCGCAAATCCATTTTCTCTCGACTGATAATTTTTCCTGAATGCACACGCCGACCAGTTATGTCGGAAAGTCCAGCCGAAGCCTTGGGATCCTCGCCTCCTAGGATACTAACTCAGTCCCAGAAGCGTGGCGACGCCTCAGTCAATCTCCCGTAGAACAAAAAGGGGACCTAGCACCCTCGCTTATCCGGTCACGGCTCAAAACGTCATACGACTCACCTAGCTCGCTACTCGATGAACAATTCGGCCGATAATGATATTCAAGGAGTTAAACACAAGATATTCAACCGCATGTCAAATAAAAGAGCAAGCTCGACATGAAGAAACGCAATTCAACATGCAAACACAATTCACGACATATATTCAATCACATATTAAATACATGCAAAACTCAATCATATCACAACATTTCAGCTCGACACAAATCAGGAAAATCCATACATAATAACATAACCACGTAGAATATGAAACGCCCTTACATACTATAACAAATATAATGTGAAGCGCCCTTACATACTATAACAAGCATAAATGTGAAGCGCCCTTACATACTATAACAAATATAAATGTGAAGCGCCCTTACATACTATAACAAATATAAATGTGAAGCGCCCTTACGCTATCATACTACGAAAACATTAATGTGAAGCGCCCTTACCGAACTCCAAGTTAATGCTGCTCGACAACGACCTCAACACAGCTGTCTTCAAAGAGCTCGACAACGACTTCTCTTACTCGATCTCGACACGGCTGTCTTCAACGAACTCGACAACGACTTCTCTTACTCGATCTCGACACGACTGCCTTCAACGAACTCGACAACGACTTCGACACGTACGCTTTCAGTCGACCTCGACACGTACAGTCCTCGCTCGATTCACGCTCCAGCCCTTGGATTCGCTTTCCCGTACACCTCGATTCGGAAATCACTCGATCTCGGGAATCAGACTTCCTAAAACAAACATAACTCAGATCGATCCATGGTTCTAATACATCTAGCTCTCTCATCCCCAAACTCAACCACAACCCAGAAAAATATAAAACTCAAGAACTAAAAGATATTTTTCCTCTAACACAAAGTTAGGGATTTCGATCAAAATTTCATGAAAAAGTTATCTGATGCTTCAACATGATAGATCGACAAACAACAATAACCGTATAACAAACGAAACCAGAAATCGAATGAACCAAAAACGGGTTTTTCGGGCACCATCTGCGTAAATCGAGAAAGAAATTTGTTTTACAAGCCCAATTAATCGTTAGAAAGATAGGTAATATCAGGAAGAAGAAAACCCATCAATTTGACATGATTTGGAAGCATAAACCGGGTTAAAAATGGAAGAAGAATTAGCGCTAAACAAAGAGATGATGAAAGAAAACTGTTTCTTCATACCTCAATGGTGATGGTCGATCGACAAGATATGGGTCTAGGAAGTTGATGATGAACAAAATTGATGAAGAAAGCTTGCAGGCATCTCGGCTGAACTCACGGCTTGCTGAAGATTTTTAAAGAAAACAACCAAACACAGAGCGTATGAAGGAAGAAGAAGAAGAAAAGAGAAATGAGTGAAACTATTGTGGTATACAAATTGGCGAGATAGGTATAAACGAATTCCAGCTAAAAGATGCCAATCCCATCAATCATCTACCCGTTAAATCGCTCCTTCCTATAATTACCTCTACTCGCTTGGCACAACGATGTTACAATGTAATAATTACAAACAATATAATAATAACGCTGAGTAACGCTCGAAATAATACGAGGTATCATCTCGACACGATGTCGACATAAGAGTGCTCGTGCAAACGCATAAGGTTCTAACACGAGTCGTGAACGCCGTCTCTCACCGACTTGGCGCCCTCATCACCAGACGCGACTTCATCAACTCGACACCCGACTTTCACCAAGATGCGCACGTGGTCTCATCAGCCGACAAAGATCTCGCGAACGATCTACATCACGGATCTCGACACAAGGTCTTGGTCGAGGTCTCGACACGTCGTCCTATTACGATGTCGATCTCGCCCTCAGGTGTTACAGAATCGCTAGTCGCGACCGACGCTTGATCCGATCATTGTCGAGTGAAGAAGGAGAGCCGACAAAGAAGGTGGAATCGAAACGATCCCCACAGGCAGCGCCAATGTTACGAGCGAACTTGAGAGGATGGCCGGAGGAAGCAATGCGGTTGTGCTCGCGACGGATGGCGGCGGCGTGTTGGGTGGTGTACTGCAAACACTTCGACGCCAAGTCGGTGTGTGTCGAGGTGAGTAAGAGGTGGTAGAAAGATCATTACCTCGACCGGATTCGGCGGTCTTCTTTAAATATGAGTCGAGGGCGGTTCTGTCGATGTGTAACCGTCCCGTGAAACCTGGAAGTCGGCATTAAATTCCTTTAATGCACAAAGCCGTTGGGTCGGCTGCGTCGAGGGAAGGCGGAGAGGCATGCGGACGACGTGGCATCGAGGGAAGGTGGACCGACGAGTGGGAATGGGCCTGTGAATGCTGGATCTCTGGATTGGGCCTCGGCCCAGTCCGGAACACTTTTATAATAATTGGCCGATTGGGTAGTTTCAACGTTTCAAAATATTTTTCCATTCTGATTTATTTTACAGCCAGTGCAAAGAAAGATCCAGTCTCTTTGTTGAATTCTTGGAAAGACGTTCTAAATGATCCGGCGATGGTGGGACTTAGTGATAGCAAACTCAACGGATTGGTAGTGATTGGTGACTTGTCACTTGGGGTATATTTTTCTCTTTGACTAATATATTTGGGAATCTTTTGATATGTCTATCTACTTAGTAGGTGAATCCAAGGCACCACGACTTCAAGCGCAAGGATGGCGGTGTTCCCTGCGGCTTAACACGGCACCAAAGTGGATTTTATCTAAAGCGAAAGGGTGGAATTTGACACCAGGTTGATAAATCTAAACAAGCAAAGGACAAAGGTCTGTATGAATAACTTCCTTTATCATAAAGACTTTCCTATGCATCATAATCATAATTGTGATGTGTGATAGAGTTAGTACAAAGAGATTCTTAGTGGGTTCGTATCTAATTCAAAACAAATTGATATTTTTGTATTTTTGTGACTTGGAGATGCTCTCTATTTTTATGTTTTGATCAGTGTTATTAGAATTTGGGTTTGGGCTAACTCAAACCCAAAAGCTAGCTCATGAGGTGAGGTTGCCCCATTTATAACCACTAATGTCAGGCCAATCTCATTCTTCCACGTGGGAATTCTAACATACCCCCTCACGCCAGGACTAGACAATCTGGGCGTGACCCGATAACGGTGGCTCAACAAATAGATCTATGATTGGCTCGGATACCATATTAGAATTTGGGTTTAGGCTAACTCAAACCCAAAAGCTAGTTCATGGGGTGAGGTTGTCCCCCACTTATAACCACTAATCGTGCCAGTATCTCATTCTTCCACGTGGAACTTCTAACAAGTATCTCGTGTTTTGTCTGGGCTCTGCAACTCAGATTCCCCATGTCCTTTTTCCACTTCTTTTTCTCTTCCTATTTCTGTTTTATCACTGTATTCAGTACATGTAAATTTGTCCCAACTTTGTTAGGTGATCAGTCCTGGAATGATTTGGTGCAAAATCCAGCTAAATGGTGGGATAATAGAGTAGACAAGGTAACCCCATTTTTCTGATTTGTCCTTGGGTTTTTGAATCTCAACAAGTTTCTTTCGTGCTTTATTAGATTCTGTTTATTGAGTTCATGGTTCATTTTGATTATCAGAAGAATGAAAGAGCTCCCGATTTCAAGCACAAAGAAACTGGTGAAGCACTGTGGCTTAGAGGTTCACCAAGTTGGGTGTTAGCAAAATTGCCACCCCCGAAGCCTAAACAAAGTGTGGTAACTAGCAGGAAACAAACATTGGCTTGATGAGCATTGGAAAGAGAAGCATAGAATGAAGTCATTTACCAAGTTGGATGCATCTTTTAACTCGTTCTCTCTGTTTCACCTCCATGTAATTAATCTATGCCTTAAGATTTTTGTTGTTCTGATTTGTATAATCTTAGTAACTCAGCAATTGACATAGTCTTTATCAGACAGTTATATTGGCTGTTTCTCGTGCGCATACGGTTTTTGTCAGAAGTTTTGCTGTTTTTAACCAGTATTCTACTTACGAGGGAAAGAATATTTACTCAATTTATGGCAAATTTCAATTTCCAAATAAGGAAAATTGCAATTTGGAATATTGTTCTTTTTTATCGACATTTTATTTTCAATGTGAGCAATTTGGTGCAACTGCACAAGGTTTGCCCCATTCGGACAACTGCAAGTTCGAAGTTGTCCGGATGCCATCCTCACACCAGTAATTCAAAACCCCGGGGGAGGTATCAAATTTACATACTTTGAGGAACTGCTATGTTGACTGAACAGTAAATTGGAGTCTTGCAAAGGATTATGGATTTGTTCACATTTTTCATCCTCTTTTTGACTTGGGCCATGTATTAGCTGGTGATGCAATTCTTTTTCTGCTTCAGAAATGTGTAGCCTTGTTGTTGCCTACTGCAAAAGGGCGCAAAAAAACACAAGGACAAGATAGATGGTATTTGTTAAATTTAAACATATCTTCGTCGGTCAGTCACTTGAGATACACTGGAGTCATCATGTTTTTTGAAACCATATTTGTCTTTATGTTTGTCTACTTTTTTTCTCGCATTCAAATGTAGACCTCCTTTAACTAAAACAATTTGAACAATATTTTATCTTCAATTACTATGTTGGACACAGGCACCATCAAAGTATATAACGAGTTTTAAGTTTTTTTAAATTGAAATTGCAGAGTTTTGAACGTTCATATTCAATTTAACTTTCCAAGATAGAGTTAGCTTGTCCATCCTTACTTTCGTTTGTTTTTATCTTTTTGACAGACCTTACTTTCATTTGTTGATAGGTTCATTCATGCAGGTGAAAATAATAACCATTCAGTGCTGAAAAAGAAATCATATCAAAAGCGAAATTAATTCATCACATGGAAAACTAAGGGCTTGTCTATTTTGTTTTCAAATTTTTATTTTCTGTTTTCAATAAGATACAAATACTATAACACACATTGCCAAAGAGATGATATACAAAATAGAGATTTGTGGTCTAAGAAGCAATAACATATTTGGAAATGGTGAAAATAATTTTATAGCATTTTCACAATTTTCAAATATGATACTTCTTGCCTATGTATATGATCTCATTTTGGATGTCATCTTCGTGACATAGTATACGTATCTTATTGAAAACAAAAAATGAAAATTTAAAAACAAAGTAAACAGGTCCTAAACTATCAAAGGAAATGTGTTTCAAGTGTATATTTGGAGGAGGAGAAGAATGAGAGAACATACTTTGCATAATTAGAAGAAAAGGGAAGGCCACCAACATACTCTCTTTATAGACAATCGTTATCTTTATTACTGGGTCATGGTTGTTGATCAAGTGTGAAGGGTGATTTGGTAACAGAGTTTAAAAAAAGTAGTGAAAAGAAATTACTGATAGCATTCCTTGTGAATAAATAAGCATTGGAGTATGATTGATTCGGTCAGAGGATAACAAAAAACAAAAGGAAGAATTTAAAATCAGGAATTATCTTTCCTTTCTTGAGTTTTGATTAGCAGGCAAGATGACTGACTGTCTAGGGCTTGTGAAGAACTCTTCCAGCCAGCAAAGCGGCTTCCATGACTACCTTGATAACTTCAATGACATCATCCACTTGGCAGGTGTTTCCCTTGAATGTAGGCGACCTTGAGTTCTTAAATTTTTCCATGCAGTCTATGAATGTTTGGCTGCACTGTTGGCTTAGGTAGTCATCTGCATAATTAACACCACCATCAATCAGTTATCAGTAGTTAGTGGAGTAGTTACTAAGTACTTGCAATTTGTTTTCATTATTGCAAAAATTATCAAATCTAAAAGGTTTGAGTATTTGATAAAATAGTAAAAATTAGTTAGGTAAAAGTTGTTATCACTAAAAAGTCCTCTTAAGCATATTCTTTGAGTGAAGGAGAAGGGATGCAACAAGGGTCATATACAAGGCAATTAAGTTGGCTATGTTGCTAATTTACATGTTCAGAATTAGTCAGCCAGAAATGAAGTAATTAGATGAAGGGTCATGATTAGTTTATATATATATATATATATGCTAATATACTCCCACTTGCTTTTTAGAAGGAGTATATTAACATTGTACTCCCAGTCGTGTTTTAAGCCTGAGAACCAACAGTGGAAGTCAGACGAAAAATATTTATCAATTCTACCACCGTTGGAAATCGCGTGAAAAATTGACTTCGTTAATGCTAAGAGCTACCGGCCCCGGTAGCTCTTTGACAAACAACTGTTCAGACGTCAAAAAGTGACCGAATATGTGAACAGTTATTTTTTCGAATTCAGAATTTTTTGTTTTTTTTAAAATAAAAAAGTAAATAACTTTTTGAAGAAAGTAACTAAAAACTATGTAAAAAGTGGGAGTACAATGCTAATATACTCCTTCTAAAAAGCAAGTGGGAGTATATTAGCATTCCCCGTATATATATATATATATATATATATATATATATATATATATATATATATATATATTTTACACACACACACACAACTTCATGACAGACACACAGGACCTATTATTAGTATGCTGGCCAAAAGTAATCAAGTAAAAAATCCCTATCAGCCACCAACCATCTTTGTTTCATTTTTAATTCAAGACTCTAATCTAAAAAAGATTACCTGGACTCAACTGCTTTTGAACATTGGTTTGTGCATATAATACAATACCACCGACACCACACCACTAATTCATATTTGCTTTTGCTTATAAATCCCTCACCATCCTCAATTCTCAGTCTCTCACACTCTCCAACCTAATAATAGTTACTGACTGATTAAATTTCCTGCTATATCTATTTAAATGGTGTATTTTCATCATAGCTAATTCAGTGAAAATTTCAGTGATGTGCTTCATACAAAAAGTTGTACCCAAAAAAACCTCATCAAGAAATTTTCAAAACTCAGTTTTAAGAGATACCAAACAAATTAACATGGCATAAAGAAAGAACCAAATTGAAGATCTAGTCTCTAAAGGCACTTGATAATCAATCCCACTTACATAGTGTCAGATCCGATTGAATCTGATACTGGAACTATTCAATTAAATCTGAAGCCAAGTCACGATGTAAGATGTTTATAATAAGAAGCTATTTATAGAAAGAACTCACTGTTTTTGGATGCCACACATTGGTCATGCTTCATACAACAAGAGTCAAGGCCATCACATGGTCTTTCCCCAGGGCATCCACTATATAATTATTGAAGGGTGAAAAACTGTTGATGGTGTAAATGAAAGAAATTATGGGAAAAGGGACTGTGCCTAGGCATCCACCATCATTGCCTAGGTGCCCAATTCATCTAAACAAAGAAAAACATTTTGCCATGTCGATACCTAGACACCCATCGTCCATGCCTAGGTGCCTAATTCATCTAAATAAAGAAAAGCATTTTGCCGTGTCGATATCAATGCCTAGTCGCCAATGTTACGAAACAAAAATGTGCATTTTGCTTTGTACATACCTACTCATTGAAATTCTAATGCCTAGGCGCTAGCAACCTGCACCCTAACACTTGACTTTTTGTATAAAAGGAAATTTTTTGAGCTAAGCAATAGAGAGCAGAGGAGAACGTAAGAAAAAGAACCGACTTATACTCAAGGCTCAGGGCTTGAAGAAACAAGTTCCAATAGGATTTCTCTGGCTTCATCTCCATTTCTTTGAAGATGGCTAAGAAATTTTCTCTTCTTTTTCTTGTTTCTTCTTCTTCATTTGTAATGGATTTCTAACCTCTTGAGCTAGAGTTTGATGGAACCAAATGAGATTGTGATGTAGCTGACTTCTTATCCTTATTTTAAGCTTTAATTTATGGGTTAGCTATTAAATCTTTATTTATGCTTGTATGAAGTAGCTAATCATACATAGTCCTTATGGACCTTCATGAAATTTGAAAATGGATTGTTTGGTCATGCTTCTTGGTTTAATAGTCATACTCTTTTGATTTTCTAGGGATAGAAATTAATGATTATGGGATCCCTTAGGTTTCTTTTACCTTGCTTCCTTATTCCCATGTGATTTGAATTAAGGAATTAATCTTATTATGTGGGGGTAAGAGGGATCATGCACCAAGGGATTGGGTGTGAGTTATTTTAGTAGAAACTGATCTTAAATCATGAATAAAGTGCTTTAATGAGGTGTATGTTGATTTATCACATGAACATTTGGTGAAATCTAATTCTACCCTTCTTTTAAATTACAACAACCCCTAGCACCAAAAAAAAAAAAAATTTGCAGCAACCCCAAACAGTTTAGTTTCTTTGATCAGTTGTTTTCTTTTCTATTACTTTGTTGTTTAAATTAGATCTTCTTCCAATTGAAATCGTATCCAATTAGTTTGAAATTGTGAAACAACACATGCTAAGCTCAATCCCGGTGGGAATGATACTTTACTTTCACTATATTACTTTTTACGAATTGGTGCATTTGCTGGAGGTGTGACAACGGTGCAGACTTAGTACTTAGTGTCCAGTGGCTCCAAACTCTTGGACCATTTCTTTCGTATTATTCCATTCCATCAATACAATTTACCTATCACAACAAATCCATCACTCTGACTGGCATCAACTCTCCCAACCCTTGCATCTTGCTCTCAATGTTGTCGATTCTTTTTTACTGATGTTGTAGCTGAAGTACAAGAAAGCAAAAGAAGGGAGTTGAATTGTGTTTTTAAATATTTTCGCAAAGCCTTTTTCAAAACACGTTGATTAAGACAGACATTGAGTTGTAAAACTCAGTCAACGTTTTTGTTAACACAAACACTATTTCAATTTGGCACAATAACTTTAGTGTCTGAGGGTTTTATAAATATTTTCACAACATAAAAGGAAAACTTTTAGAAAATACCTTTTCATACAACTCTATTGGAACCATACATAAGAACTAGTTAGCTCCAAAGAGTATTTGTGTTGGTGTAAAAATACTAACTTTAACCAGACGCAAGATGATTTATCATTCAATGGTTTTAAGTATTTTTCATTCAAATCCCGATTAGTATGACAAATTATAAAGACAGTATAAAGAGTATAGGGAAAAAGAGAATGACACAGGGAATTTTTGTACTAATTCCCTATCAATTTTATAGCTAAATCTAGTCTCTTCAACATTTTTTGTCCCCATCCTCAAGATTATCTCCTCAAAATTCATAATCTATTCAGCAATGCATCGGCATGGGGTCAGAAAAGACACATATTTTCTCCTGAAAATATGAAATTAAAGATCTAGCTAGGAAGGAGAGCCTCTGTCATATATATATATATATATATATATATATATATATATATATATATATATATATATATATATATATATATATATATATATATTCAAAGTGATGAAAGAAATATGTTATAGGTTGCCGACTAACTGCATGGAACTGTCTCTCTCTCTCTCTCTCTCTCTCTCTCAATCTCATATATACGCATCATGCCAGCCAGCCAGCCAACTAGTCTCCACAAACTCCTTGCCGCCTTTTTCTTTCTTGCATGGCGTTTGTTGGTGTGGGCTGTAGTTTGTATTGTATGTTGTTCCGGACTGGGCCGAGGCCCAATCCGGAGATCCAGCATTCATAGGCCCATTTCCGCTCGTCGATCCACCTTCCCTCGATGCCACGTCGTCCGCATGCCTCTCCGCCTTCCCTCAACGCGGCCGACCCAACGGCTTTGTGCATTAAAGGAATTTAATGCCGACTTCCGGGTTTCACGGGACGGTTACACATCGGCGATGCCGTCCTCAACTCATATTTAAAGAAGACCGCGTCGAACGGTCGAGGTAATGGTTTTTCTACCACCTCTTTACTCACCTCGACACACACTGACTTGAGCGTCGGAGTGTTTGCAGGTACCACCACCGAGGTCTTCCACCGGAGCTCCGAGCACCACTGTAACTGTCTAATTCTTCCACCGTGAAGCGATACTTTCTCAGGTATCTCTTATGTTCGTCCAGAACATATGTATATGGGCCTTGGTACGTAAAGGATTTTAAGTCGTGGAAATGGTGTCGGCAAATTGAGTAGTGCTTGGTTTGAAAGACAAACATAAATAAATTCAAACAAATTGAGTTTTGATTTTAAAAAAATTTCTGGCTTGACAAGCGAGGCATATTACCGTGGTTGCTATTTATGAAGAAGAAGTTAAATAAGAAATTTTTTTAGAAAAATTAAAATACAAAAACTAATTATAATTTATATCAGAAATTATTGTTTAAACTGGGTAAGTTGGGACAAAGTCTGTCAACCAAGAGAAATAGGAGGATTGGGTGTAAAAAATCTTGAAGTCTTCAATATCAGCCTATTGACCAAGTGGAAATGGCATTGTCTTAATGACTCTGGGGCGACTTGGCACATGCTCTTGTCACACGTGTATGGTTCTCTATCCAAGGGAATACTGGATGGGTACTCTGTAGATAGAAACTCGTCGATACGGTGGCGGGACTTGAGCTCGTTGAATTCTGTGTTGGCATCCAGCCAATATGAAAGCAAATTGGTGAGTCAAATGGTTGGTGAGTCAAATGGTTGGTGGCCATCTAAGATTGACACAATTTGCAAGTGTTCACACCATTCATTTCTTCTATAAATAGGGAGTGGATGGTAGAGCAAAATTCATCCCATTCACAACTAAGTGTGTTCTGAACAGAACTTCAGAGGATGACCGGAGGGAAGCAATGCGGTTGTGCTCGCGACGGATGACGACGGCGTGTTGGGTGGTGTACCTGCAAACACTCTGACGCTCAAGTCAGTGTGTGTCGAGGTGAGTAAGAGGTGGTAGAAAGATCATTACCTCGACCGTTCGACGCGGTCTTCTTTAAATATGAGTCGAGGACGGTTACCGTCGATGTGTAACCGTCCGTGAAACCAGGAGTCGGCATTAAATTCCTTTAATGCACAAAGCCGTTGGGTCGGCTGCGTCGAGGAAAGCGGAGAGGCATGCGACGGCGTGGCATCGAGGGAAGGTGGACCGACGAGTGGGAATGGGCCTGTGAATCTTTGGATCTACGGATTGGGCCTCGGCCCGATCCGAACGATTGCCCAAGTCGCTAGCTCGAATGTCGAGGTGGTGACTTGTTATCGAAGTTCGTTGATGTCGACGTTCGACGTCTTTGTTCGTAAGGAACTGCAAGTGTCGTCATGTCGTGCTTGTTCATTAGTTCATTCTGGACCTTCGTGTTCCACATCTGGCGGCGATTCTCGACACGAGGCTTGATGTGCTTGTGCAAGGCACAAGGCTTTGTCACGAGCTTCGTGCACGCGGTCTCGGCACAAGGTCGATCTCTTCATCGGTGCTTGCGCGAGGCCGATCCGCAGTGCATGTGCCCAGCGCGACAAGGCTTTATCACGAGCTCGTGCACGCGGTCTCGGCGAGGTCGATCCGCAGTGCTTGTGCCAACGCACAAGGCTTTATCATGAGCTCGTGCACGCGCGGTCTCGGCACGAGGTCGACAAGGCTTTATCACGAGCTCGTGCACGCGGTCTCGGCACGAGGTCGATCTCTTCATCAGGTGCTTGCGCCAACGCACAAGGCTTTATCACGAGCTCGTGCACGCGGTCTCGGCACGAGGTCGACAAGGCTTTATCACGAGCTCGTGCACGCGGTCTCGGCACGAGGTCGATCTCTTCATCAGGTGCTTGCGCCAACGCACAAGGCTTTATCACGAGCTCGTGCACGGTCTCGGCACGAGGTAGATCCGCAGTGCTTGTGCCAGCGCACAAGGCTTTATCATGAGCTCGTGCACGGTCTCGCGACGAGGTCGACAAGGTTTTATCACGAGCTCGCACGCGGTCTCGACGAGGTCGATCTCTTCATCAGGTGCTTGCGCCAACGCACAAGGCTTTATCACGAGCTCGTGCACTTGTCTCGACGAGGTCGACAAGGCTTTATCACGAGCTGCACGCGGTCTCGACGAGGTCGATCTCTTCATCAGTGCTTGCGCCTAACGCACAAGGCTTTGATAATAAATAAATGCTGCTTGCGTATTTCTCCAATCATACTTCATTGCTTCACATTTATGTGTTTAGGTTACATTTGTTTCAACTATAATATTTCTTCATCTTTGCTGCGTTCCAAGGTCTTGGAATTTGCTGTCCTTGCACTGTCTCGCGTGTGTAGGCGCGTTTTTGTCTTTGCAACAATGCATGCGGGCCTTCCCAATTGGGTGCAAGTTTCCCTTGTGTGGCGTTCTTCAGGCCAACATCATCTCGTCGAAGAACTAAGTCCCCAGGCATGAATTCCCTAGGTACAACACTTCGGTTGTATCTTGCTGCGATTTTCTGTTTTACTGCGACCTCGCTGAGTGCTGCAAGCTCCCGGCATTCGTCAAGGAGGTCGAGTTCTTCTCGTATGCTCTGACAGTTGTCAATGCTACTCTGGGGATGCGAGGTTCTCCAACTAAGTTCCCCAATCTCGACAGGAATGATGGCTTCTGTCCCATATGTGAGACGAAAAGGAGATTCTCCTGTCGTCGAATGTGGAGTAGTTCGATACGCCCAGAGCACTCGGGGAAGCTCTTCTGCCCAGTTTCCCTTGGCCTCATCCAATCTTCGTTTCAGACCTCGTAAGATAACTCTGTTCGCGGCCTCAGCTTGGCCGTTCGTCTGGGGGTGTTCTACCGAGGTGAAGTGCTGTTTGATGTCGAGATCTTCCAAGGTCTTTCGGAATCCGCGATCTGTGAATTGCGTTCCGTTGTCGGTGACGACCACCACAGGAATCCGAACCTTGTCGAATATATCTTTTGAAGAACTTAATCAAGTTCTTTGCGGTTATCTTCGCCAGGGCTACGCCTCAACCCATTTGGTGAAGTAATCTACATAGCGACCAGGTATTTCACCTGTCAGGAGCCATTGGAAAAGGTCCAAGTATATCAATGCCCCACCAAGCAAAGGGCCATGGTGATGTCGGGGATGTTAACTCTGTAGGAGGAGCTAAGTGTAGATCGCCATGTCTCGGCATTTGTCGCATTTCTTCACGAGCGATATCGGCGTCTGCGTTGAGTCGGCGGTGGTACCTGCGCGGAGGTTTTTCTTTGCCAAGGAGCGTCCTCCAAGGTGTTGCCCACATATGCCTTCATGCACTTCAGCAAGTGCATATTGCGCTCGGGTATCGTCGACGCATTTCAACAGGGGGGTGGAGAACCCTCTTCGATATAAGATACCGTCGATCATAGAATACGAAGATGCCTTTTTTCGGATTTTTGCGGCTTCCTTCTCACCATCAGGTAGCCGACCGAATTGAATAAATTCTTGAATCGGTGTCATCCAACTGTCGGGCTCATCGGGCGGATCATCGACACTTGCCTGGGAAATTGCAGCGTAATTTGGAAGTTTTCTCGATTACCTGCGTCATAAGTGGTATCAACCACGGCGGTAATGCTAGGCTTGGCGGTGTTTCTTGTATTACCGATCTGTTGTTTCTGAGCTTCGTCTTTGGCGAGTTTGGACAGAATGTCCGCTCTGACGTTTTGTTCTCTCGGAACGTGTACGATCTCCACGGAGGTGAAGTCGCTCATTTTCTTCTTTACCAGGGCGAGGTATTTTTGAAGAAGTGGATCTTTAGCCTGGTATTCCCCACTTATCTGGGACACAACTAGCTGAGAATCGATTACGAGCTTTACCTCTTCAGCGCCGAAGTCTCGAGCCAGTGTGAGGCCAGCTAAACACGCTTCGTACTCTGCCTGGTTGTTGGAGGTGGGGAAGGAGAATCCCAATGAAAATTCGACGACCAACCCGTCGTCATTCTCGAGCAACAAACCAGCTCCACTGCCCTTGGAATTCGACGATCCGTCGACATGGAGCGTCCATTTGGAACACTGTTCTGTAGCTCCAGGAGTCATCTCGGCAATGAAATCCGCCAAGCACTGGGCTTTGATAGTTTGTCTCGGCTCGAAAGTAACTCCGAATTCGGACAACTCAACCGACCATTTGATCATACGCCCCGCCAGGTCAGGCCTGTGTAGAATCTGTTTGATTGGCTGGTCAGTTCGGACCACTATGGGATGTGCTATGAAGTATTGTCCCAAGCATCGAGCCGCGATTATCAGTGCGAGCGCGACTTTCTCGATTTTCTGGTATCTCAGCTCTGGGCCCTGAAGTGCTTTGCTTATAAAATAGACCGGTTTCTGGTTCTCATCTGCTTCGCGAATGAGGACGGCACTCAGAGCTTCGTTCGACACTGCCAAGTAGAGATAAAGGACCTCCCCTGGAGACGGCCTCGTCAACACTGGCGGTTGGGATAGTATGCATTTTACCTGTGTTAAGGCTTCTTCGCACTCGGGTGACCATTCGAACTGAATTCCCTTCTTGAGTAAGCGGAAGAAAGGCAATGCATGTTCTGCAGATTTTGAGATAAACCTCGTCAAGGAGGCTAGCATTCCCGTGAGCTGCTGGATGTTTTTCTTTGACGACGGTTGCTGCATCTCTATTACTGACCCGACATTTATCGGGGTTGGTCTCGATTCCTCTCGGTTAGGTAGAAGCGAAATTTTCGATTCGAACTCCGAAAGTGCACTTTTAGGATTGAGCCTCATATTATGTCTTCGCATTTCAGCAAAGACTTCTCTAAGATCGACGGCGTGGTCGACTTCTTTCGTTGTTTTTACTATCATATCATCCATATATACCTCCAAAGATTCTACCGATCCGGTTGGCGAAGACTTTGTTCATCATGCGCCGATATGTCGCTCGGCGTTCTTAAGGCCAAAAGGCATTACGTTATAGCGATAATTACCTTTATCCGTCATGAGCGGTTTTTCTTGATCGGCATGATGCATCTAATCTGGTTGTACCCAGTATGCGTCCATGAAAGACAACAATTGAAAACCAGAGGAATTGTCGACGAGTTTGTCGATATTAGGGAGGGGGTAGGCGTCTTTGGGGCACGCCTTGTTAAGATCAGTGTAATCAACACACATTCGCCACTTTCCATTAGATTTCTTAACCAATACAACATTTGACAGCCAAGTAGTATATTTGACCTCCCTAATGAATTCAGCCTTAATTAAGTCTTCGATAGCTTTGGCAGCGGCTTCGGCTTTTTCAGGAGCTTGCTTACGGCGCCTTTGAGCTACCCAGCGAGCTTTGGGGTCGAGAGCGAGTTGGTGGCAGGCAATATCAGGAGAAATACCCGGCATGTCAGCAGCTGTCCAAGCGAAGAGGTCGGCATTGGACTTCAGGCACTCTGTTATTTGCAATTTGACCTGTTCAGGGAGATCGACACCAAGCTTTACTGTCTTCCCTGGGTCTTCTCCTAGTTGAACTCGGATGAATTCTCCGTCAGGTACTGGCCTTTTAATCTTTTGGTTGAGCTCGCGGGCCAGGAGATCGTCTTCCTGTATCTCATCCTCGAGCTCAATCCTGGCGTCGAAATCGGTGAGATTGACGTCTGCAGCAGCCTTTGCAGGATCAAGCCTCTTGGTCGAGGGGAGTTGTTTCTCTTCCTTTTGCTCTTCGGCCTTCAAAGACAAAATATAACATCTCCTCGCAGCTTCTTGGTCGGCTTCGATGGTGACGACTTTGTCTTCGTCATCATGAAAACGCATTTTCAGGTGAACTGTCGAGGTTACAGCTCCTAACTCACCCAGTGTCGGGCGTCAAGCGATGCGATTGTAAATGCAGACTTGCATGGTAACACGATGAATTGGACCTTCACAGTTTTGGAGATTGGTTGCTCTCCAAAAGTCACCATCAACTCCACATAGCCCAACGGCTTTGTTTTGAACCGATGAAACGGTCAGTCGGACCGGTACGATGACGAGATCTTTTACGGTAGTTTCAAGGTTTTAAGCGGCTCGTAGAACATGATATCCGCCGAGCTCCCTTGGTCTATCAAGATTCTTGGCGTCAAAGTTAGCCATATAGGCTTTCACCAACAGGGAATTAAATAGTTCGGCCTTCCATTCACCAAGTCTTCGTCGAGAAAAAGGCTAGGGGTGATCTTCCCTTATGTCGACTTGATGAAGGAAAAAGCGAGAAAGCGGTCATCGCTTCTCTCAACTTTCGTTTCTTTGAATTGATGCTCGCCCTCCCTTATCGGAGAATCCTCGGAAATGACCATGGCGGCGGGAGGAGGACTAGGTCTCTCCTCGGATGCCTGGCTGTTCCTTCGTGCTGCGTCCCAGAAGCTGAGTCTCTCCTTTGAGGTCGAGGTGATCTAGATCCAGACCTTCTATCTCCAAATCTCGGTTTTCCTTTCACATATTTGGTCAACCTGCCCTTTTGGATCAGTTGTTCTATGACGTCCTTCGGGTGAAAACATTCATCGGTCTCGTGCCCGACACACTTGTGAAAGTGGCAGTACCTTGACTTATCAGCATTCGGCTTCTCTTTTCCCTTCTGGGGAAATTTAATTCCAGCATCACGGAATTCGGTGTTCGCGCACTCATTCAGTATGCGCTTAGGGGTAGTGTTCAAAGGAGTATATTCGTCGTATCTCTTTGCTGGGCCCCGACTTTCCTTCTCCCTACGCGACTTGTCCTCGCGTTGTCCACCAGCTTCCTCCTGGGTTTTACCTTTGGCTTTTGATGCCATCAACTTCTCTTCGTAATTCATGAATTTCTGAGCTCGCTTCAGGAACTCGGTCAGGGACCTCGGTTTGTCGACACCAATGTCGACCTTGAATAAACTTCCTTCGACCAGGCCTTGCTCTAACAAGTATAGTTTCATCTCGTCGAGCATTTTTCACCAAAATGGCTTCTTTGTTGAAACGCCGACATAGTCTCGATAGACTCACCTTTCCTCTATTTGAATCGCGGCTAGAAATTTGCTGTCGACTTAGGTTGGACTTTAGATGCGGTGAAATGTGCGGAGAACTGGTCGGCGAACTCGATCCACGATCCAATGGAATTTCTCTTAAGAGTGCGGAACCAAGACAAGGCCGACTTCTTCAAAGTAAGGGAAAGATCACGCACTTTACCGCCCTTGGGCGCCTTATAGTCCATGGCGGTGTCAGCGACCAACATGTTCGCTTGGTCGGTGGTCCCCTCGTAGGAGTCCAACGAGGGCGGTTTCTGAAGATGCTTCGGAATCGGGAATCTCATAATCTTGGACGTAAAAGGACCAAAGGCCTTGAACGTGTCATCTGTGTCATCGCTCTGAGAAGGGGTTGATGAGACAGAATGAGCACGGCGGCGGTGAGAAGTGCGGCCAGGAGATTTTACTCGCCGCCTAGAGGCTGAGGCGGCTCTTCTTGGGGGAGTGTCGCTGCTCGTGGTGGTACCTTCGCGATGAGACGCGCGGTGGAGAGTGTGGCATATCGGATTCAGGAGAAAAACTTCTGGAAGAAACTCTTCTGCGGTGTGTTTGCTCATGTCTTCCGTTTTGAGGCAAACGAACCTCAGATCTGTGACGGCGAGGTGGAGTACGATCTATTGAAGTGTTACGGCGGCTTGCTCGATGCCCAGAGCGGTGTTGAGTCGTGCCTCGGTGGTGGTGATGAACAGACCTGAGATTTTCGGATTCCTTCGATCCCTGAGGAGAACGAGAAACACGATCTTCTCATTGTCGATCGCGGTGGCAACGCGAAACGGAATTTCCTTCTGGCGATTCTCCATTCGATCGAGGCGTTGATTACGAGCCTGCATCGCTTCGCATGGTTAATGAATTCGCGGAACTTCGCGAATGAGAATGGCGGCGGTCTCGCTCCGGCATCGGTTTGAGTAGCAATGATCGAACGGCGTCATCGATCGCGAGGCGGTTACGCCGGAGCTATCAGCTGGTTTGGTTGTTCAAGATCTGCGTTCGCATGAGTGGAACTGCTAGTCGCGACCTGACGCTTCGATCCAGTCATCGTCGAGTGAAGAAGGGAGACTTCGACAAAGAAGATGGAATCAGAAACGATTCCCACAGACGGCGCCAATGTTCTGAACAGAACTTCAGAGGATGACCGGAGGGAAGCAATGCGGTTGTGCTCGCGACGGATGACGACGGCGTGTTGGGTGGTGTACCTGCAAACACTCCGACGCTCAAGTCAGTGTGTGTCGAGGTGAGTAAGAGGTGGTAGAAAGATCATTACCTCGACCGTTCGACGCGGTCTTCTTTAAATATGAGTTGAGGACGGTTACTGTCGATGTGTAACCGTCCCGTGAAACCCGGAAGTCGGCATTAAATTCCTTTAATGCACAAAGCCGTTGGGTCGGCTGCGTCGAGGGAAGGCGGAGAGGCATGCGGACGACGTGGCATCGAGGGAAGGTGGACCGACGAGTGGGAATGGGCCTGTGAATGCTGGATCTCTGGATTGGGCCTCGGCCCAGTCCGGAACAAAGTGCAACAAGCATTAGTTAGAGAGAGAAGCCTTGCTTAAGAGAAAGAGTGAGAGAAAAATTAGAGAGAGCCAATTTGTGAGAGTTTTATCCACAAATTGAGAGTACAATCTTATTGTATTAATTTTGAGAGATCACCTAAGGGTGAAGTTTGTAATCTCATTATTGTTATAGTGGAAGTTTAAGCGGCCCACGGGTCCCGTGGTTTTTACCTTCAATTTTGGAGGGTTTTCCACGCTAAAATCTTTGGCGTTATTTTCATCTATTTGGTTTGGGAAATTATCCTGGGGTTCGTGGAAATTTATTTTATCTCACTTACACAGTTTTTCCCAACAAAGTGGTATCAGAGCTAGGTCTGTGGAAAATTCTTAGTATGCTCTGTGGTTTGCAGCTTTGTCGATCTTCCACATCGTAAAAGAATTATTCACCTGGCCACTATTCATTGCCGAAGAAGTTTCAAGCACAGCGAAACTTGTTGACTGCCATCAAAATGGAGGAGAGCACCGGCAATATGATAAAACTGACTGCATTTAATTATGCAATCTGGAAGCCAAAGATGGAAGATCTTTTATACATCAAAGATCTATGCAAGCCGATCGTGATGATGAAGGAGAAAGCAACGACTACAACAACAACTCTGGCAGATGATAAGACTGACGGCAAGGCAGAAAAACCAGCAAGCGCGACGACACATCGGACAACGTGGGCGTCTGAATCGGAAGTGTGCTGCTCAATTCCGTCAATAGATTGACAAGAGCATTTTTCAAATCTTTGCTAATGAACATGATGCTCATGCTCTTTGGCAAAAGCTGGAGAAAATGTATGCAAGACCAACCGCACAGAACAAAGCCAATCTGATGCGACGATTAGTCAACCTAAAGTACAAAGACGGTAGCGATGTATCCGGAACACATGAGTGAGTTCCAAGGCGTTGTAGATCAACTCAACTTCGATGAAGATGACCATCGGCGATGAGTTACAAGCACCGTTGATGCTTTGAGTTCTCTACCAAAAAGCTGGGACACCTTAGTTGTGTCGATCGGTAACTCCGCTCACGAAGGCAAGCTTACCATGGATATGGTAAAGG
The DNA here is from genome assembly GCA_037113605.1 of Calophaca sinica. NCBI lineage: Eukaryota > Viridiplantae > Streptophyta > Magnoliopsida > Fabales > Fabaceae > Calophaca > Calophaca sinica. The sequence goes on from CM073737.1 coordinate 84,665,768, forward strand.
ATAGGATGTTGAACGAGGAGTCTCGACGAAAAGATGAAGGATATAATCCTGAATCTGAAGCGCTTGTCACAGAAAAACAAGGCAAGCAAGAAGGACGTGGAAGAAGCAAAGGTAGAAGCTCTCAAAGCCAAAACTGGCAAAGAGGACGATCAAAGTCTAGATCGAGGTATAATAAGAAGTGTCACCACTGCGGCCTTCCCGGGCACTTCATTCGAGAGTGCCGAAAGTTGAAACAGTTAAAGAAACAGGAAGCAGAAAGCCAAACAAATGACACCGCAACTGTCACCGAAGATGTTACCATTGTTCGAGATGCAGATTATGTCAATCTTGCATGTCAAGACTCTACCTGGGTAGTTGACTCAGGTGCTTCCTACCATGTCACCTCAGCGGGAGTTCTTCTCAACCTACACTCAGGGTGATTTTGGACGAGTGAGGATGGGAAATGATGATGCATCCACAATTATTGGCATCGGCAACATTTATTTAGAAACTAACCTTGGATGCAGGTTATGTTTGAAAGATGTGAGGCATGTTCCTGATATACGCCTCAATCTGATCTCCACCGGAGTACTTGATGATGATGGCTACAATAGCTATTTTGGTGAAGGAAATTGGAAGCTCACCAAAGGAAACCTGGTGGTAGCAAAAGGCAAGAAAGATACTTCTCTCTATTTAACAGAAGCCAAGTTATGTAGAGGAGAAGTAAATACCAGCAAGAAAGAAGTTCCAACCGAGCTATGGCATAAGCGGCTCGGCCACATAAGTGAAAATGGTCTTAGGATTCTTTCCAAGAAGAATCTCTTGCCAGAAATGACAAGTACATCATTGGGGAAATGTGTTGATTGTTTAATGGGAAAACAACACAGAGTTGCATTTCGAAGTTCCCCACCATCTAGAAAGGCAAATCTTCTAGATTTGATACACACTGATGTTTGCATGATGAGTGATAAGTCACAAGGAGGTGCACTTTATTTCGTGACTTTCATTGACGACCATTCCAGAAAAGTATGGGCCTTTGCTTTGAAAACTAAAGATCAGGTGCTGGAAGTTTTCAAGCAATTTCATGTAAAAGTTGAAAGAAAGCGGCGGGCAGGTTGAAGTGTGTACGAGCGGACAATGGCGGTGAGTATCGCGGACCATTCGAGGAGTCTGCAGAAGTTTTGGCATTAGATTGGAAAAATCGGTGCCAAAGACACCTCAACACAGCGGTGTTCTTTGAAAGGATGAATAGAACCATCTGTGAGAGAGTAAGATGTATGCTCTCAAATGCAAAGCGCCAAACTCCTTTTGGGGAGGCAATGAGGACAATGATCGATTTGATCAACCTTTCTCCATCAGTTCCTTTGAACTATGATGTACGAGAAAGAGTCCGGACAGGAAAGATGTTTCATACAAACACTTGAAGGTGTTTGGTTGTAGAGCATTTGTTCACATCCCAAGAGATGAGAGGTCCAAGTGGATGCAAAAACAAAGCGGTGTATCTTTGTGGGATATGCCCATGAAGAATTGACTACAGAGACTGCGGGATCGGCTACGAGAAAGATCATTAGAAGCGAGGACGTGGTATTTTTGAAGATCAAACAATCAAGGATTTGAAGAAACCAGAAAATCCACGATCGGATGAAATTCGATTAATTTGGAACGGTCTCTCCACCAATAGATTACGATGGCGGGAGCTACACGGATACTAATGATGTTGATCCACTTGGTGAAAGTCGAGAACGAGCAAGCCGGCGATTGAACAAGAGTTAGTTCTGAACAGGTCCAATCAAAAGCAAAGAAGAAGAAATCTACTGCAGAGCGAAAGCCGAGTCAAAAGTATTCACCTACCGAGTATGTGATGCTCACTGACGGGGGAGAACCAGAGAGCTATGACGAAGCTCTTACTCACCAGCATAAGAATGAGTGGTTAAAAGCCATGCAAGAAGAAATGAAATCCTTGCATGAGAACCACACATATGATTTGGTAATACTACCACAAGGAAGGAAAACACTCAAGAACAAGTGGGTGTACAGAGTAAAAAGTGAAGAAGGTAGCTCACAACCACGTTACAAAGCAAGGCTGGTTGTGAAAGGATTCGCTCAGAAAAAGGGAGTTGACTTTGATGAAATATTCTCACCGGTGGTAAAGATGTCATCGATCAGAGTTGTTCTTGGCTTGGCTGCAAGTCTCAACCTAGAGATTGAACAACTTGATGTAAAAACCGCCTTCTTACATGGTGATCTTGACGAGGAAATATACATGCGGCTGACTGAAGGTTTCCAAGTCAAAGGAAGAAAGAAATTGGTGTGCAGATGAAGAAGAGTTTGTATGATGCGAGCCAGGCACCGAGACGATGGTATAAAAGTTCGACTCATTCATGGAGAAAAATGAGTACAATCGAGCGACGGCGGCGGACCGCTGCGTCTTCATCAAGAAATTCTCTGATGGAGATTTCATCATTCTTTTGCTTTATGTTGATGACATGTTGATTATTGGTCGAGACAGCGGCAAGATTAGCAGGTTGAAGAAAGAGTTGAGCAAGTCCTTTGCAATGAAGGACTTAGGACCCGCTAAGCAGATTCTTGGCATGGCGATTACGTGATAGGAAGAATCACAAAATTTGGCTATCTCAAGAAAGGTGCGTGGAAAAAGGTTCTTGAAAGATTCAACATGGACAAAGCAAAATACATTAGTTCTCCATCGGCTAGTCACTTCAAGCTCAAAGTGAGCGGTGTCCCTCAAGCAAGGAGAAGAGAATAGAAATGAACAAAGTGCCATATGCATCGGCGGTTGGCGATCGATGTACGCTATGGTATGCACTAGACCGGACATTGCACATGCGATTGGTGTTGTGAGTCGATTTTTATCAAATCCTGGAAAAGAGCAGGCGGCGATCAAATGGATACTCGGATATCTCAGAGGTACATCTAGTCATTGTTTGTGTTTTGGTAATGGAAAACACGTATTAGAAGGATATACTGATTGAGATATGGTGGAGACGTGGATACCAGAAAGTCTATTTACGGGTATCGATAACATTTGCGAGGAGGCTGTCTCATGGCAATCACGATTAAAAAGTGTATTGCTTTAAGCACCACGAAGCGGAATACATTGCAATCACTTTGAAGGTTGCAAGGAGATCCTGTGGATGAAGAAGTTCCTACAAGAGTTGGGACAAAACCAGGAAAATTATGTTCTCTATTGCGATACCAAAGCGCAATATATCTCAGCAAGAATTCGACATTTCATTCAAGGGCGAAACACATCAACGTAAGATATCCCGGATCCGTAATGTGTTAGAAAGAAAGTCACGAAAGTTGAGAAGATCCACACCAACGACAACTGGCCGAGATATGATGACCAAAGCTCTACCAAAGGACAAGCTAGAAGTCCGCAAAGAAGTTGCAGGCTTAATATCAACCCCATATTGATACGAGGATATTTCCCGTTGGTGGAGGGAGATTTGTTGGCATCCACCAATATGAAAGCAAATTGGTGAGTCAAATGGTTGGTGAGTCAAATGGTTGGTGGCCATCTAAGATTGACACAATTTGCAAGTGTTCACACCATTCATTTCTTCTATAAATAGGGATTGGATGGTAGAGCAAAATCATCCCATTCACAACTAAGTGCAACAAGCATTAGTTAGAGAGAGAAGCCTTGCTTAAGAGAAAGAGTGAGAGAAAAATTAGAGAGAGCCAATTTGTGAGAGTTTTATCCACAAATTGAGAGTACAATCTTATTGTATTAATTTTGAGAGATCACCTAAGGGTGAAGTTTGTAATCTCATTATTCGTATAGTGGAAGGTTAAGCGACTGCGAATTAAAGTGGTTTTTACCTTCAATTTTGGAGGGTTTTCCACGCTAAAATCTTTGGCGTTATTTTCATCTATTTGGTTTGGGAAATTATCCTGGAGTTCGTGGAAATTTATTTTATCTCACTTACACAGTTTTTCCCAACATTCTGCTTGGTTTAATGACATTGTGTCCATAAAATTGGGAGAAGGAGAAATAATCAGATTTTGGGAGGACAAATGGTGTGGTACCAATGTTTTTAAGGTATGCTTTCCTAGATTGTATCACCATGCAATTGATAAAGATATCACTATTATAGATTCTGGGGATTAGAGGGATGGTAAGTGGGAGTGGCGTTGGGCTTGGAGGCGCGGTCTTCTGGCTTGGGAAGAAGAGTCCCTAGAGGAATTTAAATTGTTGCTAAATGATATTGTTCCATCTGAATCGGATTCGGATGCATGGATATGGAATTTACATTCTTTAAAATCTTTCACCGTCAAATCGGCATATCGGCATCTCTTATTGCTTGACAGTAACAATATCGGCGATCAAAATCTAACTATGGCATACAAAGGAGTGTGGAGAACCTCTATACCATTAGAAGTTGCAGTGTTTATTTGGCGAGCTATGTTGGAGCGCTTGCCTACTCGGTCCGCTTTACTACATCGAGGTATTCTCCAAGATAATCACAACACATGCTGTGTATTTTGTTTTCAGCATTCTGAAACTGTCAGCCACTTGTTCTTTTCTTGCTGGTTTTCATATAATGTTTGGCGATTCATATACGCCTGGATTGGTCTGGATGGTGCTTGGCCTATGAATTGTGTTGACAATTTCCTATAGCATGTAATCCTAGTTAGAGGGGAAAATGGTGCAAAGATTAGACATCTCTCTTGGTGCGTGACGTTGTGGTCTCTCTGGTTGCTACGAAACAGAATTATTTTTCAGTCAGGGGAGGCAGAACACACGGCTATTGTATCACAAGTAAAGATAACTTCACGGGGGTGGTTTAAAATGCGGGAGGGTAGACACTTATTTAAGAATTATTCTGACCGGTGTATGCACCCTGTGGGGTGTCTTACCTCTCTCAATTAAAGGGTCTTTTTTTATTGTTACGGGTTAGAGTACCCTTTGTATTTCTTTTAATATAATTTTTGCTTATAAAAAAAAGTTATTGTTTAAACAAATTGTTAGTAGTTTTTTTTTTCTAATAATTTTTTTCTAGGTGTTTGCCAAGAAATTTATGCAAATTAAATGACTCTATTGTTGTTGTTGAACTTAATTGCATCAATTGTATTTATATAAATAGCTAGCACTCGAAGTGCTTACACAGAAGTGGAATGATTTTTTTTTCCAACAAAATTCATTTTGGTTGGCTTCTTAATTAAGCCATGCATACTTATAACGCTGTACAGTAGTTTCAGTAGTATTCAATCAGTGATATGAAACCGATCGAAAGATCACACTTGAACAGAGAGAGAATGGGTGAATTAAATTGAAGTGGTTGTTGCATGGGTAGAATTGACGATAAAATATTAGTAAATCAGAATTCAGAGGAGTTTCCATGCCTTGCCTCCATCCATATTGAATTTCTTGAGCCTTCCGAACAACATAACGAGTATGAGAATGATCTTTCCCTCATCACTCCATTTTCCCACAAATCCGATCCACCTGTCTTCACAGTTTGCCTCTGGATGCAGCTGTCTTGCACAACTGTATCCTGTGCTAAATCCTACGTTCCCATACGCGCTGTTTACGTCATTTATATATGCACCCAAACACACACATATGTATAATGTTAGTTATTATACAATAAACAAGTTCATGAGCAAAGCCCACAAAAAAATGAATTCATGTTAAAAATGAGTTTATTCAAACTAAAATTAATTATTATGAAATTATATTGTAAAACTATTAGGTCATCTCCTAAAAAAAAATTATTTGGTCACTTTTTTTTTTTTGGTAAACTAAGGTATCCTCCACGCGTAACTATAGAGACTAATCCTTCAAGATAATTGAGATTCATTTAAGGGGTTGACCTCTCCCAACAGATATTTTTCCATACGCATCGGTTAGAGATCAAACTCAAGACCAAATAGTTAAGAGACCCAAGTATCTGGTCACTTTATTAAACTTCATTTTATTTTTCCATAACTAATTTTATATTGTTGTTGGTTATTTTTTTTAAAAAATCAATAATTCTACATCAATAGTTACGTTTAGCGATAACCAATTCTAAAACTTCAACTGAATAGTTTACGGAAATTATTCACCAAAAGAAATTTTTTGTGTACTGTTTGAATAATATCTAATAAAATTAAAAAAACTATAAAATTTTATTTGATAAATATTTTAATATAATAAATTCTTATATTTATTAATATTTAGAATTTTAGAAATTGTTTTTTTTTGTTTTGATATAAGGGTGGCCCGAAGGCCACGACATAACATCACTGGGACATTGAGAGAAGGGAATTGCTAAGGGCACCCCCAAATTGTTTGGGACACTCTATATTGAACTGTATTGATTATTATATCCCTGGTTTTTATTTGTTCAACTCGCAAAAATAATTTTTACAGGTGATCAATTTTTTTAATTTTAATCACTCGCAAAAACTATTTTTGTGAGTATAGTATTTTTTTTAAACTCACAAAAATAGTTTTTGTTAGTTGAGTATTTTTTTTAAGTCACAAAAATAGTTTTTGTGATTTTGTTTACTCGTAAAAACTATTTTTGTGAGTTAAAAAAAATTTTCACTCGCAATTTTGTAATTTGCGAGCAGCCCTTTTTTTTCCTTCGCCAATCACTTTGCAGCACTCAAAATTGACCAGTCTTTCACTTTGCAGCCTTCAAACAAAATTTTCACGCAGAATGAAACGTGGTCAAAGATGAAAAGGTGGTCAATGAAATTGAATGTGGTTGAAACTGTCAGGGGAATTGTGGCAAATTTGCGAGTAAAAACAAGGAAACGTGCTATCGCAAATTTGGTCAGCAATGGGAAAAAAAAAAAAGTTAACTCGCAAAAGTGAAATTTAAGAGTGAAAAAATTTTTACTCCAAAAAATGGAATTTATGAGTGGATAAAAATTTTGTTTAATCGTAAATTTTATTTTTGTGAGTTAAAAAATAATACTCAACTCGCAAAAATAATTTTTACGAGTAAACAAAAATTTTAATTTTATTCACTCATAAAAACTATTATTGAGAGTTAGTAAAAAAAACAAGAGATATTTTGAGAAATAAAGGGTGTCCCAATAATTTTGAGAGTGCCTTAACAATTCCCATGCGAGAAATGCCCAGACCACATACATCATGTCAAAGGCTAAGAATACTACCACTAAGAGGTGAATCTAAGAACCCGTCAAATTAAATTTTTTAAAAATAGAAAATTGATTTTAAAAATTACCTATTAATTTTTAAAAACAGTTTTTAGTTTTTAAAAAGTGTAATCAAATATTTCTTAAATTGATGTTAGTTTAATTTTTTTTTGTTAAATTCTTCGGTACCCAAAAAGAAAGGTGGGTACGATACCTGTCCGTGAAACAGACAAAAATAATTTCAATAAAACAAAAAACCTTAGTTCAAACATAAATTATAAATAACAAAATAAATAAAACCAATAAAAACAAATTACTCTAAATAAAAAATAAATGGTTAATAGTGCTTTTGGTCCCTGTAATTTCAGGGAAATTCAGTTTTAGATCCTGTAAAAATATTTTTTTTAAAATGGTCCCTATAATTTAAGATTCTTCCACTTTTAGTCCTTGTAAAATTTTTCGTTTAGATTTAGTCCCTGTAATTTTAAGATTCTTCCACTTTTAGTCCCTGTAATTTTAAGATTTTTTCACTTTTATAGGGACTAAAAATGGAAGAATCTTAAAATTACAGGGACTAAATCTAAACAAATTTTTTTACAGGGACTAAAAGTGAAAGAATCTTAAATTACAGTGGCCATTTTAAAAAAAATATTTTTACAGGGACTAAAACTGAATTTCCCTGAAATTACAGGGACCAAAAGCACTATTAACCCAAAAATAAATTGAAATATTAAAAGAAATTGAAATCGTATATAAAATAAGTAAAACAATAGAAGAAATTGATAAAAATATAATTTTATTACTAGAAATAAAATAAAAATGAAGAATAAGGAATGAAATTAAATAGTTTACGTAAATATTAGAATATTATCTAAGCAGAGATCCAAATAACAGAAATAGAGAAAGAGGTATTATAAAAAAATAGAGAAAGAATAAAAAGACTCGTTAGAGAAAATAATTTTGTTTTAATAAATATAGAAATTTTTTAAGGAATTTCCTCTACACTAACATGTATGAAAACTAAGAATTTAATTTCACTTAAAACAAAGTTAAAAAATAATGTGACATTAAATGATTGATCATTAGATATCATACCCAATAAAATTTTAAGGTACCGGAGTTCTCAAATTTTTTTTTATTAACCAAGAAACTACATATAGTACAGAAGATGATTATTATTGTTGTTGTTATCGATATGCAACTACCAACTCAACTATGGGCCTGTTGGGCCCCATTAATTGTTATGGACTAGTATAGCTCTTAGAGCACCACAGCCGGCGAGCACTAAATATCCATATCTTACATTGTAAAATGGGCCCAGTCCTACATTCAACGCCCGGTCCTAATTTTTCAATGCCATTATTTGTTTATCATGTTTTTATAACGCAACGCAAGACCAAATTAAAAGAACGCAAATTAACTTTGTTCTGCCACATCAGCTTTGGAAAAAACACGTGTGCTTCCGAAATTTAGCAAGCGCGTTAGTTGACTGCGCTAATATTGCTCTTAAATCGTGGTGTCTTATATGGATAACGTGTCATGTTTTTGACGTGACCAGGTAACATGCATCTGCCACGAGGCAGAGTATATACTCTCCATCGCCGGGTGCATGATGTTGTGATTTGAATTGCAGCAAATAATGGAATAATAATCTCAATAAAATACAACATTATTGAGCTTCGTCTTTTAATTTTTCAGCATAAATTTGATTGACTATATCCGACTATATTTTTATCAATAATGCATTGTTATATAATTATTGAAAGAATTAAATTATAATTAATTATTATAATAGTCAACCTTTTAATGATGATTTTTTTTTTGACGACAACCTTTTAATGATGATATACATAATTAATAACTGTGTACAAAAAACTTACATAAAGAATTACTTTATTTTCTAGTTTAAATAAAAATTGAATGAAGCTATATACCTTAATGAATATTTAGAGACAAACAATATTTTAAAGAATTTTACGTTGCTTTCAAGAACCTGTTATGTGAAGGTTGGAATTAATAGAAATCTATAGAAAAAAAAGAATTAATAGAAAATCTAACCTGATAACTTCAACAGCAATATTCAAGACGTTAAAATTGAGAGGATCGTTCTTCAATTTTTCCTTCTCAGTTATGCACACTAGTATGATGAATAAAACTAAATAGGAGAGTTGAGAGAATATCAAATTTTGCGTCACTTTTCCACTTCTCTTTTTCATCATTTCGCAGCTTTCTGAATTTTGCTTGTCATCTTTCAATGGAAGGAAAGATGTGTAAGGAGGAAGGTACCTGTACGTACAAACGCAGGTAGATATATCAGTGGTTAATTATTTAATTTATTAACCTGCAACAATACAATATTATATTTATATACACTGGTAAAGAAAATTGTAAATACACATTTTTTTTTTCATGCAACGACGATGTAATGATGGAAATAATTGCAGCACATTTTGAGCCATCTTTCATTTAGGAATAATTGCACATTAAATTAAAGTAACAATAATTGGGTTTTAAAATATTAGGGTAGACTAAATAAATATTTTTTTAAGAAATAAGAGAAAACCTAGGAAGGAGAAGTCAAATTATGCCAAATCAAAATAATTAAAAAATGGAAATGATTAGGAGAGTGCATGACAACATATATCCTAGGAGCTATTCTTTTGAAATAAATGAGATTAACATTATTATATATATATATATATATATATATATATGACCCGCTGCTAGCATGCTGCAATAATGCAGTTTTCAAAATTAACGTCGGCACATGCAGGGGAATGTTCAAGTCTGTCAAAAAAAAAAAAGTATGTGACTTCAGTTTATTAGTATTTTGTCCCGGTTGATTCTGGGAGGTGGACTGGGCCAGCGTATATCTGCAGCTTTGAAGTACTTGACTGTATTTTTCTAGGATTAATTACTCCATATGTCCTTAAATTATTTAAAATTTTTTAAATAAATCTTTGAACTAAAAAAAATTATAATTAGGTCCTTGAATATTTTAATAAATTGTAATTAGGTCTCTATATTTTAATCGACACCCTGAACTTTTAAATAATTTGTAATTAGGTATCTGGACTTTTAAATAATTTGTAATCGAGTCTCTGAATACAGGGACCTAATTATAAATTATCTAAAAATTCAGGGACCTAATTATAACTTATTTAAAAGTTCAGGGCCCTAATTACAAGTTATTTAAAATGCTTTAACATGCAGAGACTCAATTACAAAATGTTGAAAAGTTCAGGGACCCAATTACAATTTTTTTAGTTCATGGATCTATTTAGAAATTCTCAAATAGTTCAGGGACCTACAGAATAATTAAACCATATCTTTTTACAAAGAAATATTTTATAATTTTTCTAAAAATTACTACTACTTCATAGAATATATGTATAAAAAATCGCGTTTGATTAATTATTATTTTTAAAATAAATTTTGAAAGTTAAAAAATGTCCGAGAGTAGCATTGATAATGATAGTCGAAGCAACATGGAAGTGGTAGTTGTAATAGTATAATTTGAAATGAGTAAAGAATCTATTAAAACAAGTTAAAAATTAAAATTACAAAAAATATGTTTTTAACCTTTTTACTAAAAATTGTCAAAAAAAAAACTCCAGTGTATGTTTATTTTTTTTTTAATTTTTCAAAAAACAATCTTCAAATTTCTTTTTTTTTTAAGCATTATGTTGGTTTTTTAATGCTTTCACCGTCCAAAAAACAGAGAGAAGTCGTAATTAGAAAGGTTTCTTCTTCTTTTAGTCTATATAGTATTTATTTATGTAATTAAGAAGTACATTTTTGTTTACTCTTTCTTTCTGCATGACCTGCCTTGCTCTACTTGAAATTACGTCTTGGAAACCCGAATAAACATTTTAGTGCAAAAACTTAATCCTAAAAAAAAAAAAAATCAACTCGAATTTTTATGCTTGAATTGAAGAATTCCACTACGTATACCTGTAGGGGAGGTATTTCAAAGTAACACTCAAAGTGGTCCTAGAAAAAAAAAAGTTTATAAAATCTTGATTTTTTAATTCAAAAAAATTAACAAAGCCAAAATGTGTTGCCTCATTTCTCTTTCAAATTTGCACTTGCGTTTCAAATTGATATTAATTATTCGTGGAGGGGAAAAGAGAAAGAGAGAGAGAGAGAGAGACTAACATCATGACCACAAATAAGACCAAGATGGCTTGAGATACGATTGAGAGGTCCACAATAGTTTCTCCCGTGTGTCTGGAATTCACGCTTTGGAACAACACGCCAACCAATTTCTCATACGCATTCAACCCATTCAAGGCTTCGGAATTCCAATCCATTACGCAAAAAAGAGCAACTTGAACCACAATAAACCCAAAAACAGTAGCCACCAAAAAAAGAGAGTGCCGCCTTGATAGCAAGTGTTTGTACCCAACCTCCTGTGCATTTTTCAATAGGTACCTACACTCTTTCTTTTTATAAAATTTCCCCAAAGCCCATATGCAAAACCGTAAACAAGAAGGGTACAGTGTGTTCCCAACAAGTACTTGAGGAATTAGCATCAGAAGCAGACCCGAATTCTTCCTAAAAACAACCATGTTTTCGTTTGTTGGAATAAAACCACAGCTAGCAAATGTTGACACTACGGTAAAAACAGAAAATGTCAACATTTTAAGGCCCTTATTCTTTATCACCCGTTTCGCACTTGGAATAACCGCAAGGTAAAGGGACACCCCAATAACACCTAACACGTGGACAACTAGAAGATAAACAAGAACAACAAAACCCAAATATTTCATAGACAAATACCTCAAGTTTTCATTAGTGGTACTCAAAGACTCGTGAGATTTATTGTGAACACTTGAAGTCAAAGACTCGTGAGATTTATTGTGGTGTGGGTTAGAATTTGTGATTGTGACCATCCCTAGTTCAAGTTCAATTTGATCAGCAATAATGGGGTTAAGAGAAGCAAGACGGGCATGAGAAGAAGCGATTTTATCTAACTCGGTTTTGAGTCTGGATCTAATGAAATGAAGTCCTACCATTGAGGTAAAAACCTCACCGCCTATGAACATTAAAATGGTTATGAGGATTAATTGAGGGTTAGAAAAAACCTCCATTTCAACGGTGGACATGCTTGACACTGTAGTGGCTGAAACAGAGGTGAAGAAGAAATCTAAGTTTTTAGCTGCTTTTGGATTCAGGGCCTTGAGAAAACCAAACCCCAAAAATGAAATAGACATGAAATAGACAATTTGAACCCATAATGGATTTGCCCTTAAGAGGACGAAGCGACAAAAACATGCTGCTAAGAAAAAAATTGATTTGCTAAGACAAGCAACTTTTTGACATGAAGAGCTACAAAGGTGTTGCAACTTTTTACCATAACAACCTATGATCTCCATCTCTCTTGTCTTTCTTTGCTTTAATTTCCAGGTAAAGATTTGTTGCAATGAATTCCGATGCAAGAGAGGGTATTTATACAGTGAAGTACTTTCCATGCCAATTAATTGCTATCGCTGACAACATCTTTATTTAAATGTCTTTTATTTTTCTATATTGTTTTTTAAATCGTCTGCATTTTTTCTTATTATTTTCAGGAGTTAGAATTCATAACTCAAGGTTAACTCGTTATTTTATATCTAGACAAATGTTTTTTTTAACTGATATCTAGACAAATGTTAATTTATCTATTATCTATTTAATAAATTTAACTACAATAAAAACACACGGTAAAAGTCAATTTTTTCGTTTTCTTACCAAAAGCTATTTGGACAAAACTTAAGTTCATTACCTTATGTGAAGTTAGACCTATTCCTCTCTAAAAATATAATACTTATAACTATCAAAATCGTCTCAACAGATGTATTAAAAATCTAAGCAGCTGCATCTTTTCAACAAAAAAAAAAAATTGTTTGTTTGTGTCTAGCACATGATGAACTAGACTATTAGAACTTGATGCAAGTTTTGTTTAAACTATTTTTTCACAAAAAACTTAACTACACGGTTCCTTTTTTTTCTTCACACCCATGCTCAACATGGGTTCTCTCGACTAGTGGTGTTAAAAACTCAAAATACAGGGTTTTAGAGAGAATGAACATGTTTACATTCATTGAATTTTTACAAAATGATTACGAGCCTCAACTGAATACATGGGTCGTTATTTATACAATCAGTGAGATTAATCCCAACTAACTTAGCAGTTAAGAACTAACTTAGCTTAAATGAAGCTTTCTAACCATTCAATACATATTTTCTGATAAAAACTCATGTTAATAACAGGGTCGATATATATTAGAATATTGTTATTTGTTTTTTATCACACTATTTGATAGGTAATCAAGTAAAAGAACACACTTCAACACATTCTTTTTATTGTTATTTTTACAGGAAAATATTAGTGAGATTATTAATTACAATTTTGGTCCTATTCTATTGTATGTGTGATTTTCATTTTTTAATAATTTTTTACTCAAATTTTTAAATTCTTATAATTATGTCCTTTTGTTATTTTCCTTCTCTTGAAATACCTCGATATCCTTATTTTTTAATACTCAAAATCTCTACAAAATAAATCTATGAATCATTTTAAACCTTCTTTTATTTCAAACTCATCAATCAAAACGTTATATAATTTGTCATCCAACTTCTGAACTCTCTCCGAAATTTGGATCTGGATTCCCTGTATTAGGAAATCACACAGCTTCACACAGTCAAGGCTTTTTACACCTTTGGATCAACTTCTGGTATGGTCTCCGCCCTTGGATTTATGTTATCAAAAAAATTAAAAAAATAGTGAGAGAAGAGAGATATAGAAAGAGGTTACAGCAGCGAATCCAAATCCCTGAAATTTACACCTTTTCCTTGACTACCAGTAGTAGCACTTCTCTGCTCTTTGCTGTCCATGCTGCATTCTTTTTCCTGCCGCACCATCTCTTTCCGCATGCCACTCCAAGGCCCACTCATATATATTCCTTTGTATTCAAAGCAGCCCCTGCTCAAAATGTGTATGCTTCACCGTGCCCTGTTGTTGTACATGTGGCTCAACCTTTGCTTCTTTAGATATTGAGCTGTTGCATAATTTTGTTTTCTTTTCATTTAGTCCACTCCTTGCAAGCACACTATGGCACTCAGGTTACATAATTGCAGAATTCCCACCACAGCATTATTAATATCAAGAAGCATGATAGTGTATTTCAATACACTACTTTTTACGGCAAGTGCACCAATCGCATCAAGTAATATAATAATGAGTAGAGTATCGTCTCCACGAGAATTGTGACGTTTATCAACGAAAACAAGTATGTAATTACTTTGAACGAGAATGATATGGGTATTTTGAAATCAACCGTAACTCAGACAAAGTGAAATTAGAGTTTGAAATGAAATATCAATAGGTAAAAACGACTAGGGGTTGAATCCTCTTGTTTCCACTCTCATGCAATTAGTTCAGCATTAATTTAAGCAATCTCATACAAATTGAAGTTCGAATCAACTAAATTAGTTTAAGGACAATCTCTTGCCTCATAAACCCTTTACTCTAACCAAAACCCCTAATCCCTTAGGTGATTTATAGTTAGATTAAGCAATAAGAGTAGTGATTCATAAGAACACATAATCACAAAGTTATATTCCTATACTCATCATGATTATGGCTACGAATCTCTGGTCAAGTTCATTCATCCAATTTTTCAATTAAGATGAAAAACCTAAAATCAATGCAATAGTGATCAAATATTGAAAAGCATGAAGCATAGAGATTGGAAACTCAAATTACATGAAATATACTTGTATTAATATAAGAGAACTAACTACATAAGAGTTTCAACAAGATTTATCTCATCCTAATCTAAAAGATTTAGCTACTCATAGCAGTAAAAGAGAAAAACAAACATAAGGAAGAAGAAAACTTCATTGATGATCCAAAACCTTGTTCCCAAGATTTAATCCTCCTTGAAGATGAAGAAAAATGGAACCCTAGCACTCCTTGTCACAGCCCACGGCGTTTAGGGTTTCAGAAAAAGTCCCATCCCCCTCAAAATATGAACAACACACTATTTATATGAATTCTGCAGAATAGGGCGCTCCCAGCGCCTCTCAGGTGCGCTCCATACGCACAGAGTCGGTGGCAGAAAAGTGACGATGCGCGTCACGCGCATCTTACATGGTCACAAGTGCGCGTCACGCGCATAGAAACAGAGAGCAAAAATCTGAAATGCGCACCACGCGCAATCCAATGGCTTTAGCAGCACGCCACGCGCTTCAGCTCAGATACTTGGCTTTTTTCGTGTATTCGGATGCGTTCGGATCATAGGCACTCAAGAATTCTCTTCTTTGCCTTCCATTGAGTTCTTGAGAGTCATTTCTTTTGATCTTGTTTTCATTCCTGATAAATCAAGTGTGACAACACATGAGAATAATATAGAACTTAAATTTACAATCAATCACTAGAGTGTAAAGAATTTCACATGTTAAGCTCAATATTTATTCAACTCTCTCAATTTATCATGCATTTAATTCAATTAAGCACTCTAAATTCACATATGATGAAAATTTATCAAAGCACAATTGCTATTTGCAACAGCTGATAAATTCAAACTTTTGCACCTTGGCATCCTTTCCACCCAACCTTGAAAAGCCTCCACCTTGCACTCTTTCATAAAAGCCAACTGCTATAGCAGCCCCTAGCCCTCCCCCACATTTTACCTTCCACTTCCAGTGTTCACTTCCATTTACTCTCTTTCCTTGTGACCCTCTGCTTCATCATACACTCCCTTTGAATTTACTTTCTATATATTCTGAATTTGTCGTCAACAATCATTACCTATTGATTTAAATGGCAAGAAGCTTGATTGTCCCAACTAAAATCTCATGTTTTAACATTCTAAATGGAGCTCAATTTTAGATTGTGTGTTTGCTGCTGTAGCTTTCCCCCACTCCTAATCTGCATTATCCAAGATTGCTGTTAATGTTCTGCTTTGAATAGTTTACGGAAGAATATTTAATTTGTTTTTTATTAGCAGGTTAGGTCAAAAGAATACTTCACACCATTAGCAGGTCTGTTCAAAAAAATAAAATTACTTCACCCCATTTTTGTTTTACATAGCCTGTAGCAGAGTCTGAGTGGACTACCTTGAGCTTGGCTGTGATTAGGATATGATCACGAAGCACTTTTTGAATTAGTCAAAACTTTAATATTGATAGACGTGAAAAAAATGTTAAGTCTTTTCACAGAAGAAAAAGAAAGATTTCAAAGCAATTACAATTTGCAAAATCATTTTCACTATATTATGTGGGAAGCATACACAAGAACTAATAAGTTTCAAGGAGTATTTGTGTTAAGTTAAAAGTATTAACTTCAACCAGACATAATATGACTTCTTGTGTAGAGATTTTAAATATTTCTATAAGATAATTACAAAAACCTTTTTAATGAATTCAATTCCCCATTTAGTATAATAGATTATAAAAACAATATAAAGAGTATAGGGAAAGAGAGAATTATACATAGTATTTTTATACTAGTTCACTATCTACCTGATAGCTACATTTAATCTAGGGATGACAATTTTCACCGGTGTGTGGGGATCCCTGCGGGGACTACCCCATTCGGGGCCCCACGGGCGGAGAATTTTTCCCCTTGGGGACGGGGACGGGGGAGAAAACCCCCCCACAGCCGATTAGGGGATGGGGACGGGGATCACACCCCCCGCCCCGTGGGGTCCCCGCCTCGAACATATTACATAACTATCCCTAAAAAATACATATATATGTATTATAATGATTGGTTTTTTGGTCTTTTTATGTCTTTTTTTAATTTTTAAAAACTATAATGGTTTTAGTAAAATAAAACAAAAGAAATGTCATCATTAATCAGATTCACAAATCATGATCATAATGACTTCACATGTTGGACTAGACATGGAAAATTGATTTTGATATTGTAATTTTGAAACTTTTTCATACTTTTATTTTATTTTTTTCAATTTTATTGAATTTCAGTGTTTTTATTTTTAAATTTTAGGTCCCAGTGAGACTTGAGGATCCGTGGGGACTGGGATGGGGGAGAAAAACTCCCCATGGCGGGAATCGGGGACGAGGACGGGGGAAATCTGGGGGGCGGGGCGGGGAGCGGGGGAGCACTCCCCGGTATCGCCCCGCCCCGTTGTCATCCCTAATCTAATCCCTTTAACATAGAAGGATTTTCCACTATCAATCACTATCAGAACCTTCTTGTTTAACTGACCGTTCCAATAGTATCATGGTTATAATCGTCTCTACTGAACCATCTAGTTAAATTGACATGTTCAAGTAGAATCCTGATCAACTGCCTCTACTGAGCCATTTGGTTAATCTTAACACGCTCAAGTAGAATCCTGACAATGCCTTTACTAAACCTTCTGGTCAACCTAATACGTTGAAGTAGAATACTGGCATCCACAAGAACATTTTGGTCAACCTAAACATTCTTACAATTACAAGCTATTACAAGTGGAAGAATATATGTTATAGAATTAACGCAACTCTCAATAACAATGCTGCTCAAATAACTCTCATGAAGAGCAGCATTATGTATTGAGAGCAGCATTATGTATTGTATTTATATAGAAAATAATGAAATTGTTTAAACTTTAATTGTTAATTAATAATTTTTTTAATTAATAGCCATACCATTTCTTATAATTTTTTATCACTTCGATAGAGTCAAATATTTTCTTAAAGAAATCTCATCTGTCATTACTGGTTGAATTTATTGCATTAATTTAGCTGAAGTATAAGCTCTTAGTGTAGGACTTGGACCTGTTGGTTAGTTTATTTTTCTGGTGCATTGACCGCATATCTATTGTAAATGTAATCATGGAGTTATTTTTTTTTGCTAAAATAATCATGGAGTTATTAATTATTAGTAATTGGAATATAATCCTCCCCGCGTCTAAACCGTGTCCAATTATTGGTTATTATGTTATATACACACCGAATTAAAGAATAGAATAAAGATGACTTGGCAGTTGGCACTGAGTACTTGTTTACTCTTTGGGGTCGAAGAATGGATTGGACCGTGCAAATACATGTACTAGGGACACATAATGCTGTGCCATGTTGCACATGGATTGAATCAAAGAGTAAACCAAACCTTCAATATATTAAACAGAAAGGAAAAATAAACAATAATGTGATTATTTAAATATTAAATATCACTATATTGATCATTTAAAGAATAGAATATTAGCACCAAATCTATCAACAACAAAAAAAAGAATATTAGCACAAAAAAGAATAAAATATTAAATAATGATTATATTATAATAATATACACTGATTTTTTTTTTGAATAGAATAATATACACTGAATTAAATAATAGAATAAAGATGATTTGGCATTGACCTGATATAAACACCAGTTTTGCTTTTCCATAAGTCTTTGAGTACCTATTTACTCTTTCGAGATCGAATTAAATTAATAGTGCAAGTATATTTACTAGGGATACATAATGTTGTGCCATGTTACACTACAAGAATAATCGTCATTATCGACGGCTAAATACCGTCAGTAAATTGCAAAAACTGTCGGTAATTGTGAATTACCGACGGATTGAAAACGGCCGCGTGCAGTGGGAGATTTCTTTGTTGGTAGTCAGTTACCGACGGCCAAAAAAAGCTGTCAATAATACCGACGACTATGCCTCTCATGCCTGTCGAGCCTCCTCCTACGCCACCTTTGCTCACTGTTCGATTTCCACCATCTGTGCAATCACATCGGCGGAGTACTGAGTCAAGACCTGACTACTTCCTCCAGATGCACAAGACTCCTAGGTCAGAGAGGAGATACCTGACTTGTAATGGAAGGAAATGTCTCTAACTCCGTAGAGATGTCCCCGAGTCTTACCCCCAGCAAATTGGACCCATAATCTAATCGAGTCGCGGGGTCAACATCATGGGAGCCACTACCAGATGTCTCCTCTCCCTGAGAGGCCTGTTGCAGTTTTGCCTGAAATGAATCTTGCTCAAGAAAACAACATTATACTTGGTTAAAGTATCTTATTTTTACAATAAAATCAAATAAATAATAAATACAACGAATTCACTTTTCCTTGGCTCTGTCGTCCACCCAGGATGAGTCCTTCTTCTTGGTATGAGTCTTTAAGAAGATCTCATCCACTATGGGATCTCTACCCGACTCTTGAACCTAAAACATTTAGGAACATATAACAAATAATGAATGAGTTAAACTTTAAACAATCAATGTTTACGTACCAGACGTATGACTGCTTAGTGATAGATATGGATCCACCTGTATGTACAGATTCACCCTCAGCAGAAACACAGTTCTGCTTGGCTATAGTGGATTTCTCCTTATAGGTTGCAAACTCCAATACCCCTTAGAGGGTTTCCCAAGAACCCTCGCCTATCCAGGTTAGGTGTTGGTACTTCTTCCTCACCTCCATCAGCATCTCAGAAAGACGCTTTGAGACCTTACACTTAAAGATATTCTTGATCTGGTGCTCATGCTCAGGCATTCAGGCTACTTGTTTCTGCAATATTATATTACGAATAAGTTAGAATAAATTCATTATTAATCTCAACACATAATAACCGAATTTCGTTAATAAGAAAAGTAAGATAAACTTACCCTAAATTTCTCAAACCAATGATCCACCACCTTCCCTGGGATCTCTCCCCAGGTAGGGGACGAATCGCGAAACTTTGACTGAGTGACAGAGGTGAGGGCCATGGAGGCCACGCTACACGGTATCCAATTACAAACAAGTTATAAACAAAATTTCAAATACACTATGGAAAAATAAACATATAGCAATGATAAGTTAAATGAATCAATTTCGTACCCTTGGGCACAAGGATAAAAGTATGGTCTTCCATCAAGTGTTGTCTCAGGTGTCGTCCCAGGGTCATGATGGGGTGTCGTGACTTCTGCGGTGTTGGACCACTAGATATAGGCACTGAAGGTCCTGCATCATCCTAACCCGGAGAATACTGCTATGAAATGGACGTCGATGGTGGCAATGGGTCAGGAGTAGTCGAGGATGGGGAAATGTGGTCGTGCTCGAGGGGAGGTACAGTACCAAGTGAGTTAAAACTTGGTGTCAGAATCATCAAAATAGGCTGCTCAGAGGGATGTCCCACAGCCTGCTGGGCCGGTGTGCTGGCGTCGTCGTTCAATGGTGACTGTATAGCTCCTGGTTGTTGGTGCTAAGCCGCCTGTGTCACCATGTGAGGGAAAATCATTCGATTCCTCTTTGGAGGAATTTTGTTCCTAGTCTTGTCTTTAGGAGGCATCTTTGTTAATGAAGCTTTCTCAACAACATTCACGAAAATTTTAACAACAATATGCATTCACGCAAACATGGGCTCAGTAATAAAGGTATATATGAAAGGACATTTTCAAATGCTTCATAAAAATAAACATTAACTCAATGAAAGGACACTTTCAAATGCTTCATAAAAATAATTAGTATGGACCTGCACGTGGCACTATTTTTGCCTTTATCCTTCAGTAGCATTTCTTCAATAAAACGCTAGTAAAAGTTTTCTACCTAATTTTAAGTAGCACTTCAATAGTTAAGCACTATTTAAAGTGGCGCTATCTTTTAAAGAATTTGGCGTAGTATCCATAGTCAATTCCAGCCTTTTGAAGGAATACCTTGGCCATTAACCTGACCTTGTATTTGGCTATCTCACCATTTGGATTCGTTATCACCTTGTATACCCACTTCACGACTATTGGCTTCTTGTCAAGTGGCAATGTGACAAGTTGCCAAGTTTGATTCTTCTCAGCGGACTTCAGCTCATACCTCATAGTTTCAACCTACTTTGGATCCTCCATGGCTTGCTCAAACTTCACTGGTTCACTCTTAGCAAATAAGGCTAAGTGCACTAGTTTTCCTCCTGAGTCTATTGCTGCATCAGACACAAGTTCATAACCTTCTAGCCTTGAAGAGATCTGTCTTGTTCTCTGTGACCTTCTTAGCCCAACACCTTGAAATGGCTCACATTTGGCTTATGTCCTGACCATGCCTCTTCTGGAGTCACTCCCTTCAGCCTTTTAGTTGGACACTTGTTCAGAATGTGAGTTGCGGTGGACACAGCTTCACCCCATAGGTAGTGTGGCAACTTCTTGCTTTTCAACATGCACCTCACCATGTTCATAATTGTCATGTTTCTCCTTTCAGCTGTGCCATTGTGTTAGGGAGTGTATGGAGGAGTCACCTCATGCACTAAGCCTTCTTCTTCACAAAATCCCTCAAGCTCATTGCTTGTAAATTCACCCCCACCATCTGTTCTAAACCTTTTTATGTGCATACCACTTTGCTTTTCAACCATTGCCTTAAACTTTTTGAATATTTCAAACACTTCATTCTTTTGCTTCATCAAGTAAACCCGCATCTTACTTGTAAAATCATCTATGAATGATACAAAGTACCTGTTTTTGCCAAGTGTCTCTGTTTGCATAGGTCCACAGACATCTGAATAAATCACCTCCAATTTTTCCTTTGATTTAGACTCCACAATTGCTTGAATGCACTCCTGTGTTGCTTGGACTTTAGGCATTCTTCACACTTCATTTGGTACTTGAACAGTAGGTAAACCACTCACCATACCTTGCTTGTTTAGTTGATGAAGGTCTCTAGAGTTCAAGTGGCCAAACCTATAGTGCCACACCCATTCTTCTCTACTCACAACTGACAACAAACATTTGTGTTCCACCACCTCAATTTCAATCTTAAATGTTCTATTATTTGAAAGAGGTGCCCTGATCAACAATTTCTTCTTATTGTTAAGGACCTTCAGTGATTTATCTTCCATCACCATAGAATAGCCCTTTTCAAGCAACTGCCCTAGGCTTAGCAAGTTGCTCTTTACACCAGGAACATACAACAAATCTGAAATTAAGGATTGCTTCCCATCCTTCCTCTTAATCAGCACTTTCCCAATTCCTTCTATAGGCAATGTACTGTCATCTGCAAATTTAACTTTGCTCTTGATTGAATCATCAAGACCCACAAACCTATCTTTCCTTCCTGTCATGTGTGTGGAGCAACCTGTGTCCAAGTACCACTGATTCCCTCCATTTTCTTCTTCCTTGGCGGTTGCCATAAGCAGTACTGGATCACTATCTTCATCTTCATGTGCAAACTTGGCCTCCTCTTCTTGATTTTCTTTCCTGGGGGCATAGCATTCATCTGCAAAATGCCCCCACTTCTGGCAATTATAGCACTGGATGTTGCTTTTATCGAATTACCTTCTGCTTCCTCCTCTACCTCTAAAGCTACTGCCCCTCTTGAACCACTTGCACCACCACGCTTTTGGTTTTTGCCATAGGAACTATGCTCATTATTTCTATTGTAATTAGAGTTATGATAACCCCTACCTCTACCACGTTTGAATTTTCCTTTCCCTCTCTTGTTCTTGTTTGCTTCTAATGTGTGCTTTAGGTTTAACTGAGCCTAAAGTGCTACCTCTAATTTCTTCTCTGCACTCCTTTCATCCAACCTCTACTCATGGGCTTCAAGTGAGTCCTGCAAATCCTCAATCTTCATAGTCACAAGATCCCGCGATTCTTTCATAGCACATACAATATGATCAAATCTTGGAGCCAAGGTTCTCAAGATTTTCTCAACAATGCTATGGTCAGAGAGCCTTTCACCATTTCCTTTCATCTGATTTATCATATTCTACATTTGGGTGAAATATGCAGAAACACTTTCACTTGTTTCCATTTGCAGGAGTTCATATTTTCTTCTTAAAGTTTGCAATTAAACCTTCGTAATTTTTCAGCACTAGCATATGCATTGCTTAGGATATCCCAAGCCTCCTTCCTTGTTTTGGCCAAAGAAATCCTCTCAAAATTCGATGTGTCCACGCATTGATGCAAGATGAACAATGCCTTGCAATCCTTTTTCTTCGCATCTTTGTATGCTGTCTTCTCTTCCTCAATTGCTCTTGCTCCAGGCTTATCAATCCCTTTGGTCACGATTTTCCACACATCTTGAAATCTAAGAATTGCCTTCATCTTCGTGCACCATTGGTCATAGTTCTTTCCATCAAGAAACTGGTAGTGTTGCAGGGAAATGACCATTTGTTGTGGCCATTGTTTCTCACTCAAGAAACAGAAGAAACCTCTATTTTCTCCCTTAACCTTGTTCTGAATACCAGATGATAGAACAATAATGTTCTATGCACTGAATTTGCTCACTTACACCCGGTGTTTCACTCACACTCACAATGGATTACTCACTGCAATTTGAAGAAGATGAAAATGGAACAAAATGAAAGACACACACTAATAGAATGAGCAGAGAAAGATGATCACAAATTGCAAATTTTATTCACGCACACTTATCATCAAATGATACAACATTGGTTTTATATACATCACAACAAGTCCCACATCAGGTAGGATTGACTACAAATCACTTAACCACTAACTAACATAACAACACTTCTCAACTAACAACTAAACACCTATTACCTGAAATAACTAACTCCCAATAAGATATGTTATGACAGGTGCCAGGCTTTTCCCCCTTTCATATTGAATTTCTTGAGCCTTCCAAAGAACATGACCATGATAAGGATGAATTTGCCTTTGGTACTCCACCTACCTGAAAATGCAACCCATGAATCTTTGCACAAAGCATCGGGTTTCAGTTGCCTTGCGCAGCTATATCCCGTTGAGAACCCTACATTCCCGTAAGCACTGCACACATTTTATCAAAATGTTATTAATTATTAACTAGCATTTAAATCATATCTAATTAGCAACAATATGTATTAATATTATGCGTTATTGTTCTCACAAGCCTTTAATAATGTAAAAGTTGTACAGTTTTAATTGTTATGATATATAGTTGATCCAAAATATTTTCATGTGCCGGTCAAAAACCCTAATTACGATGGTTTATTGAAAAAAAATATTTTTATACACGAAACCTGGTATACGTTGAGTTTAATACTATATAGTGATAATATAAATAAGTTTTACACATTTAGAACCATATTTTCATCATATTGTCATATTATAATAATATTACCTCTTAAAACCTATTTGTATTACACTATTAGTATATAGTGTATATGCTTATTAAAGTATTATATATTTGTGCAGAGACAGACTCTTTTGCAAAGTAAAAAAGAAACAATATAATATAAAAAATATAAAAGAATATATAATTTTTAATTAATCAATAAAAAGTATTCTATGGCAGAGAAAAATCGAGAGAAAGAAAAGAGAGTAGTTACTTGCCTGATGACTTCTAGGGTGATGTTCAGCACATTAAAGTTGAGGGGATCCTCCTTCAAGCTTTCTCTCTCAGTGATGCAAATCAGAATAATGAAAATAACCAAGTAAGAGAGTTGAGAGAATACAAGACACTCCACTAGGCTTTTTTCGTCTCTCTTCGCATCATTTTTGTGGCCTCTCACAGGTAAAAATGTAGTGTATGGTGGGAAGTACCTGTTAGGGAAAGAAAATTTAAATTAACAAAAAAAAAAAAAAAAGTCTCCGCAGACTACATTACTGTATTTTTAACAGATGCGATGTTCATGTCTAGGTAATTGATTTGTTTCTTGGATAAAAAATTATTAATGGAAAGTATTGGATCTCATATATATTGCTGCATTATCAAACAATTTTTTATACAAGGAGGAAATTTCAGATAATTTATTAAATTCTTATTGATTTCACAAACACACAATTGTAATCCTGTTGTAGTATGTGCCGAAGTGGTAAATCACATCTCAGGATTCCTTTTCTGAGTCATCAAATCAAAGATTATATTCTAGTTCCATCTTCCATGTAAGTGGGAAGATAGAATTTATGCAAAGCAATTGCCATTTCATTGAAAGAGAAATACTAGTAAGATATATATATATATATATATATATATATAGAACAAATAAATTTTACACACATGTTCATAATTATTCTGCTCAGAAGGTTGATGTGTAACATATGTATGATAAGTTGATAACCATTATATGGTTTAAGATAAAAACAAGTAATACATATCAAAAAAAAGATAAAAACAAGCATTATTTCCTATGTAAAAATATTGAAACTAACAATCTCTTTTTTTTTTATCCGTAAAAAATACAATATTTTTTTTTTGTCATAAAAGCAAACCTCTTTTTATTTTTTTACGAAACAACTAACAATCTCTATTACAAGATGTAAATGGCAAAAGGTGATTTTGCATTAATCAAAATGAGGTATATATATACAAGCTACCAAAAACAGAGAAATTAACTAGAGCTAAGCTAAACTAGCTAAACTTAACTAACAAGGTGAGTTACATAACATTAACCCCAGTTAATTTAATCTGATAATCTCAAAAGATAGAAAATAAGCAGATGTGGGAGCTGGCCGCCGTATGCAGCCGATCGAGCAATGTGATTGATGTCTACTAAGAGCACCTTTAGTGGTGTCAACTAAGTTTTTGTCCAGGGTTTCTTAATTTTTGTTGGCTGATGTGGCAGTCAAATATAATAGAGGATTGCTTATTTTTTGGTCAAATCAACTCTCTAGTTTACGCCATTTTACTGACACAAGGAGAGAGTGAGACACATCTACTCTGTGTTATTTTCTTTTGTGTCAGGGAAAGAACGAAGCGAGCAACACACGTTGCTGATGCTCTAAGAAATCACACATGACAAATTAATCGATGGGACTGGAGCCTTAATTTCATCAGATACTGTTTGTATATTGGAAAACAAAGAGTAGTGCTTTCCCGACATTGAATTGATGAAAAACCATTAAAATTTGTCGTTAAAATGTACTCCCTCCGTCACTTAATGCAAGTCTCATTTGATCAAAATACACAAATTAAGAAAATTAGTTAACTAATTTAATTTGTCTACAATGAGTATTGTTTTCCAACACTACCATTCAATTATTGACTTAAGAGAGAGAAATACTCACTCATTTACTATTGACTATAAAAAACATGTAAATTAATTAAATGTATTCTTGTAAAAAAATAATTAATGCATTTAGTAATTTAGAAATGAGCTTATGAAAAGAGACATTTTTTCCCCCAAAAGGGGCTTATATTTTGGGATGGAGGGCATACCATACTATATATTTAATGAGTTTAATTTATATATGAGCTCCTGCTACTTACTCAAATACCTTTTGCAGGTAGGTGTTGTGACTTGGAGTCATTTGTTTTGGAAAATCAATGGAATAGCTATGCTCTTCCTAAGATAGTTGCTTTCTCGTGGCAACTTCTCTTGGATAGGCTCTCGTCTCGGGTTAATCTGTTCCATAGGGAAGTGATACTCGATATTGGAGCTAGATGCAGGTTGCATACTATGTGGTGAGTGCCAAGAGATAGAGGTGCATTTAGTTGCTAGGCGTGACTTTTCTATCCAAAAATGGTAGTGGTATTTAGGTGGCCGGGGTTGGTCATAGTGTTTCCCCCAGACCTCCTCACCCGATTCTCGGTTATTAATCATGGGGGCATCCCGATTCGAGATAAGAAAAGTGTGATATCATGATTTGACATGTGCTACTATGGGCTATGTTGGGATGCCAAGAATGAGTTTATCTTCTCTAATAAGATCCTATATTTTTCCGAGATTTTAGACAACATTAAGGTGCACTCATGGAAATGGTTTTTGGCAAAGGCTAAGTCTGCCATTGCCTTTTCTATGAATAATGTGTTGACCATTGGATTGCATATCTAGGATGTAGGACTTAAGAGCTTGGTGATTTGGGAGATTGGATCCTTGTGCGTGGGGTTGATTTTTGGCCCTTCTTGGAGATTTTAACTCTCTTGAGATGTTGAATTATATTGGAGTTTTGATGTAATTAATGGGTTTGAGCCCCAATACTCATTTTTTAATATAATGCTTTTGATATAAAAAAATGACTAATTCCGTGCACTGTATTGCTAATTTTATTTTCTTTGCGAGACAAAATAAAGTTTTAGATACTTACTTTGTTAACTTTAGAATTTTGCCAAAAAAAAATTATTTTATTTTTTATTATTACATAATTGATATTTGGAGTTTAACTATATATATATATATGTGCATAAAAAAAGCTTGATTTTATTAAAATGGATTAAAATGAGTAATGTTTGTAATTATGTGAATTAGTACTTAAAGAATTAAGATAATTGAGATGCTGATTTAAGACCTTAAACTAGGTATGCAAATTAAGCAGCAATGTTTGTAATTATGTGAGTAGTACTTAAAGAAGCATTACTGGTATTGATACTCCACCCCGGAGCAAACTAAAACTCTGTTTGGTAAGGTCATTTTGCGAGCTTATAGTTGATAAACTTGTGGAAGGTATTTGGTAATATTAGCTTATAGCGTTTTTTTCACTAGCTTATAACGTTTTTTCAGACGTTACTTGAAGTAGTGTCTGAGCTTATAGCGTTTTATTTTTTCTCTCATTTTCACCCTTATTATTTTAATTAAATTCTTTGTTTATCCTTTATTAAATTATTAACTCATGTATTCTGTCTCTCATTTATTACAAATGCCCTTTTATGTCATTTTATATTTATCAGCTAGTTCAACCGCTAATTTTACTAAACACTTTAAATTCAATTTGTTAGTTTATCGGCTATCTCTGTCCGTTATAAGCTCGTCCGCTATCCGCTATCAGCTAGCTTATCCGCTAAACGGTATTTTTTATCAAACAGAGCCTAAGTATTTTTTTTTTAACAGATAGCCTAAGTATATATATATATATATATATATATATATATATATATATATATATATTTTACTTGATTATAAATGATTATGATTATGATTATGATGCATTTCTCTCTCATTGACCGGTCCCACGCAGCAGGGAGAGAGAGAGATTGTGGATTCTGATGCAGCACATGCCAAATATAACGAAGCAAACAAAGATAGCATAGCAACTTACATCATGACAACAAAGAGCACCAATATGGCTGAAGAGATGGTGGAGAGATCAAAAACAGATTCACCAGAATGTCTCGCGTTTGTAACTTGAAACCAAGACGCAACCACTTTCTGATACACATTTAGACCCTCCATATTCTTGGAGTTCCACTCCAAAGAGCAGAACAACACAAACTGCATCACATTGAACCCAAACACAGTAGCAACCAGTAGCCGACAATGAAGAGCAGAGAGCAAATGATCATAACCCATCTCCTTAGAATTCTTCAACAAATAGTTGAATTCGTCTCTCTTGGTAACATTTTTCAGAACCGTTATGACAAGCCTCAAACATGGTGGGTAGAGGGTATTTCCTAGTAAAACATGTGGGAGGATAAGAAGTAAAAGCCCTGAATTCTTCTTGAAAACTATCATGTTCTCATTGGTAGGTACAAAACCACAACTAGCAAAAGTGGAAACTATGGTAAATAATGAAAATGTCTCTATGTTGATGCCTTTGTTTTTCAGCACACGTCTCACACTCGGTACATAGGTTATGTACAAAGAGACCAAGCTAGTACCAACAATTTGAACCACCATAAGGTAACCAAAAACTACATGACTCAGATACCTAAGAGAGTTATACTTGAGTAGTTTATCTCCATTGTTATCATTTGGAACATCAATAATACTATCGCTCTGTCTATTGTTTATTTCTGAATGAGGAATATTAGAAACTAAATCAAGCTCAATTTGATTGGCCTTAAGTGGAGGAGGAGTGGTACTACTACTATTATTATGTAAGTTTTTGAGACAGTACTTATTTGGGGTGAAATTGAACATAGCAAATAAGAGTTCAAGCATGGAGGTAAAAACTTCACCACCTGCAAACATAAGAAAGGTGAGGAGAATGAGTTGGGAATTGGAGAAAACCTCCATTTCTATGGCTGTCATGCTAGACACTGTGGAAGCAGAAACAGAGGTGTAAAACAGATCAAAGTCATTTGGCCTAACAGGGGTTCTTGGCTTTGAGACCTTGAGACCCATGTAACCAAACAGAGAAAGGATGATGAAATACAAGAGTTGAATGAAAAAGGGGTTTAATTGGAAGGATCCATGGAAGAAGAAGTTGAAGGTGTTTGGAAAGGAAATAAAAAGATGTCGTAGCTTTTTACCAAAATAGGCAATGCTCTTCATTATTGTGATTAATTAATTGAAGAACAGACTTTGCCTGGACTTACACTTGAAGGCATTTATTTATAAAGCATTAGGAAGGGTGTGGTATCTGTAGATGTGGGCTCCCTCTCTCCAGTATTTTCATTGCTGTGAGCCTGTTATAGGCGGTTATGCAAAAGGAAAGGCATGTAAGCATGCATATAAGAACGCTGATAAGAAAATTTAAAATAAAAAAAAAAGAGTACTAGCTCTTTTCGTTCCATTAACCCGAGTAAAATTCAGTTTTAGTCCCTGCAAAATTTTTTATTTGTTTTTGGTCCCTACAATATAGAAATTTTTGTTTTTAGTCCTCGTTGTTTCGATTTTAATCTCTGTAATAATTTTTCACGATGACTCTAGTCCTTGTAACATGTAGTCCATGTTAATTTTAGTCCATGTAATATGGATCATATAAGGACTAAATCCAAAGTAAACAAATATTATAGTGACTAAAATCGGAACCACAAGAACTAAAAACAAAAATTTTTACATTATAGGGACTAAAAACAAATAATTTTTTTTATAGGGACTAAAACCAGATTTCGCTCATATCACATGGACGAAAAATACCATTAACCCTAAAAAAATAGTGTACTTCAGGTGAAGCCACTAGAGAAGAAATTAGATACTTGAGAGAGCAAGAGAATATATAAATTAAAAGTTAGAAATATAACATTAAGTCTTCGAAACACAAGATTTTAGCCCAAGCAAAAGTGAAATAGAATATATGAAATGCATGTTTAACGAAAGACAAGTAGGGCCAGAGACAAGTTAATGTTGTCGCTCATACACTAGCAAGGGCGTCAATATCTTTTGTTAGTTGCCAGATCTTTGATTTTAGTCCAACTTGTATCGAGGACTTTGTTATGTTTGAAATGAAGTAGTATTTTTCCGGTAAAAAAAAAAAAGTAGGGTGGGGGGAATAGAGAAATAATGTGTATGTGTGCCCACGTGATAGAAAAATAGCTCTGATATTTAAAGGATTTTTTTTTTTTGAGAATAGAAAAGTTTAAATTAGGGGAGGCTTACCCCCGTGCAGGGCCAGTGAGAACCACCAACCTGAGCCAAGATTTATAGTGGAATTTACGTATCGCCCACCAACGCAGCCACCTGGAATCGAACCCAAGTCACAGTATATGTGAGCGAAAGGTCGAACCAGTTGAGCCAAGCTACGTTGGCTAAAGGAAAATTTAATGCCTTAGGGCGGATCAATTGAATGTTGGATAATAAAAAGTCGACAAGAAAATAAACTTTAAGGGCGTATCAAATAGATGAAAATGTTAGCTGTAACACAAGATAAAATTAAGAAATAAAAAACATTAAACAAAATCAAATTGTAAACACCTTGCACGCCCATAGCTATTTGGGTATGGTGCGTGGGTAACATAATGTGTGGCCCAACAACAAATCTAAAATAAGTTTTGATACCATATTAGATTTTGGGTCAAACTCAATATTATAAAATAAATTTATAAGGAGTGTTTAAGTTTTGTAAACTCTTTTATGCCTTATTATTAACCAATGTGAGATATGAGTTTTTCACAATGACCTTATAATAGAGAAGATGATGGAAACTCCACTTAGGTGATTTCAAACTAAACAAAACTATAGGTCTAACTTTTAGAAGTAAATTATATATCTTTAAACGTAACAAATGACCATACTTTTAGTACGATTATATCTCATTTAATAGGAAAAAATTTAATTGTTTTATATGCATATCTCTAAAAAAATTGATATATATATATATATATATATACACGCATACAAATTTGTGTATGTGTGTGTACAACTAAAATTAAGCATATTGTGCATCTTCCTCTTTTCACGCAATCATCACGGCCGGCCAAATAATATTCTATAGTGAATGAGGCCTAAAACAAACTTTAATAGAGGTCTTTTTAAGTTGAGGGTCCCTAGTGCTATGCTAGGGTTAGGTTTTCCTGCTTGTGGAAATCAGGTCCTGCAAAGGTGTGCTTGGCAACTTTTCCTCTTAGTGAGTGGAGCTTTTCATGCTTTCCTTTTACATTTCCCTGGTTAAATTCTGAGCTTCTACAGTGCCCTATTTGAGTCTGTTTTGATTTGTTTTTCACGTTTTTTATCATGTTTGCCACCCTGAAGGGTTGCTGGCCGCAACATTTCCTTTTAGGGTCTGTCCCGTTTCTTTTCCCTTCTCCATATTTCCACCTGCTTATCCTTTGCTTTTCCATCAACCTCTCCTTTTCATCTTCCATCGTTATTCTATCTCTTTCTTTGTCTTCGTGAGTCAGTAAATATCAGCTTCCAGTTTGCGAAAGTTATGTTGAGTCAGTGTCCTTCATTCTCCCTTTCCCTTGTGTTCATTTTCGTTTGTTTCTCTAATATGTTTTTGTCACTCTATTCTCAGTTCAGTTGAGCCAGTCTTTTGTTCCTTTTCTCTGGTCTTTAGTTGTCTCCTTCTGAGTCCTGTCTGTCCTCTCTTCTGTGTTTGGTGCTGTTGTCCTGTGGGGTCTTGCTTCATGGGGTCGAAAAAGCATCCAGCAAATGGAGTTCCCAAAAGATGGGCTAGCTAAAGTTGTTAAAATACAGAAGAACCATATAGATAAAGAGGAGTTATCAAAGAAAGCACTAGTTGGAAAAATCATCTCTGATAAATCTCTTAATAAACAAGCTGTGAATCTATCTGTTGGAGCTCTTGGCAATAATGTTCAGGTATGAGTATTACAGATATGGGAAAAAACATGTACTTGTTTAGTTTAAAAAATGCTACTGATGCTGAAGTTATACACTCAAAAGCTCCCTGGTTTGTTATGAATCAGTTGCTTAGTCTGCAGTTTTGGGAATCTAATATAGCCTATTCAGACATCAACTTTGATTTTGTGCCATTTTGGCTTCAAATAGATGGATTGCCATTGGACAGCTTTAATTCTGAAAATGTAATGGCTATAATTGGGAGAATTGGTGATGTCATGGGGATTGAAAACCCAATAGTTGAAGGGAAAATCCTTAGACATTTTATTAGGGCTAGAGTGAAGATTAATATCAAGAAGTCGCTATGGTCTGGGTGTTCGATTGCTGGAGGATTGACAGGTAAGAAATGGGTTACTTTTAAATATAAGAGGTTGCAGGGGTTTTGTTTCAACTGTGGTATTTTTGGACATGAACAGAAGACATGCAAATTACCTAGGGTAATGGTTGTGGTGAATAGAATGCTACCAAAGTATGGCCCTTTTCTTAGCACCCCTACACCAACATCAATTGAGAAACTCATGAAGGAAAGGTCTAATACTTCCAACTCGACAAACGGTAATATGGAAGAAGAGTTAGAACCAGAAAAAGAGCCCACAATTCATAACTTTCTAGCTCAGCATACAGTGCAACAGATCCTAAATAGTACTAGTGTGGAGCAGGAGCAACAATCTGTGAGTCAAGTGGTATGGAATCCTTCTTTTGATTACAACAGATACAAGAGATAGCTTTTACATCAGGATGTTCCTACATTATCTACAGAAGTAGTTAAACAGGGGCTGAATCAACTATGAATTCTAAAGGTAAGGCTCCTATGGAAGAAGAAATGAATGTCTATAATAAACAGGAGGAGGATAGAAGAGATATTATAAGAGAAAAAGGTTATGCAGCTGATCCACCTATTTTTATTTTCCATAATAATTCTAAGGGTGTTTGCATCAAAGAAAGGGCTGAGGATTCTGAATATGCAAAGGAGAGGTTTTCTATGGAGAAGATGACTAATATGGGGGTTTCCAAACAGGCTTGCCATGCTGATGTTAATAATAGTGAAGAAAGGATGGACAGCACTCAAACCCAGTCACCTAGTGTCATTAGAATTGATTTGAATAGTAGGAGGGTAAGGCCTGGGTTAGGCCCTTCAAGGATTGAGGATCTCCATTTGATACCCGACTGCATTGGTCTTAAGGAGCCAACAATTTCTTTGGACTTTTCAGGCCCCACTGACTTGAAGGTGAAATATTGGGGAATCAATTTAAGTGAAGCTGAAATTCAAAAGGTCAGATCAGCATGCTCAAAGATTGATAATCCAGAATGTTCTGTTTTAATGCAGAATGCAGATGACAAAGAAGAGCCTAAAACATATTATACAGCCCAAATGCCTTTAGATGATGAATAGGAATCTGAACCTGGGTAGGTTAGCCTACAAAAGGTTGAGGAGATGTCTCTAGTATTACACATGAACCAACGACTTCTGATTAAAAGATCCAGAAGCCCATTAACACCACATGGAGTCCCTAAGGATGGTTTACCAGAATGTAATACCCCATTAAATAAAAAGCAAAGAGTTGAGAGGTGGTATGATGAGTGGGGCAACCTTCTAACTACTACACTTGTTACTGATGATGATTGCCCTGATTATATGGCTGAGGAGGCGGGCCTTACCATGCCCCCAACCTCCCCATGACTTGCATCAGTTGGAATTGTCGGGGTTTAGCTGTGGCCTCAACGATTGTTGAATTGCGCTCTTTGTGCAATACACACTGGCCAGGTCTACTCTTTTTAATGGAGACAAAAGCCCAAAAAAAATAGAGTAGAGAC
This sequence comes from Calophaca sinica, assembly GCA_037113605.1. Classification (NCBI taxonomy): domain Eukaryota; kingdom Viridiplantae; phylum Streptophyta; class Magnoliopsida; order Fabales; family Fabaceae; genus Calophaca; species Calophaca sinica. Next base: position 84,699,479 of record CM073737.1, read on the forward strand.
CTTGAAGCGGAGATTAAATTTCCACCACTCTTTTTGTGTTGAGGCCAGGGGCTTTTCAGGAGGACTGGCTTTACTTTGGAACAACCGTTACATTATTCAAATATTGCATGTAGAACTCATGCACACAGCTATCTGTGACAGACCTCCTAATCAGTGGTTTAAGTGTTCCTTTGTCTATGGCAATCCTACTTTTCAGGAAAGAAAGAGGCTCTGGAGTAGAATTCAGCACTTGTGTCCCAATTTGAATATGCCTTGGTGCTGTATGGGGGACTTTAATGAAATGTTATATCCCCATGAAAAAGTAGGCTTGGGACCTATTGATCCTGGTAGACTTGAACTCTATCGGAATTTCCTTCATGAAACTGGATTAATGGATTTTGAACTCAAAGGGTGTAAGTTCACTTGGATGAGTAATCCTCGGGATGGCTTCGTTACTAAGGAAAGAATTGATAGGATTATTGCAAATTGGGAATGGAGATGTATTTTCCCTAATGTTATGGCTATTGCTCTCCTAATGATCTATGTTGTCCATTCTCCCATTCTATTCCTCGTGACTCCAACAACTAGGGGAGAAAGATCCTTTAAATATGAAGTGTTTTGGGAAGAACACCAGGAGTTTCCACATATTATTCAGCAGGGTTGGAGGCAAGGACTTTCTGAAGAAGTAAGAGGCAGTTGGGCAGACTTAATATCCAGGTCTAATTCTTGTAAGGCAACTTTATCCAGGTGGCATTCTGACACTTTTAAAAGGGCTGATTTGGAGATCCTCAAGCTGAAAAATAGATTATCCAAGCTTCAGAATGAAGAGCAGCTGATTAGGAAACCATAAAGAACTTACAGAAGGAGATTTCAAGATTATGGAGACAGGAAGAGGCTTATTGGGCTCAGAGATCTAGAATTAAGTGGCTTAATTATGGGATAGAAATACAAAATTTTTCCATGACTCTGCATTGGTGCAAAGAAGAGATTTTAATAGAATACAAAGACTAAAAACAATGAAGGACAATGGATTCAGGGACAAAATCAGATTGAACATATGGTGTTTAACCACTTCCAGCAAGTTTATCAGTCTGAAAGAATATCTAATCCGCAGGAATGTTTGACTAATTGTCTTAAGTTGGTTTCAGAGGCTTTCAATGAAGCTCTCCTTGCAGATGTTTCAGATACAGAAATCAAGAAGGCAGTGGATAGCTTGGGTGCTCTGAAAGCTCCTGGACCGAATGGTTATATTGGGAAATTTTATCAACATAAATAGGAAACTGTTAAAGATAGTGTGTGTAAAGCTATCAAGTGTTTTTTTCAGGAAGGAACTCTCCCAGTGGCGATCAATGAAACTTTGGTCACCCTTACTCCTAAAGTCCCTATGCCAGAGAGTATTCATCGGCTTAGGCCTGTCAGTTGTTGCAATTTTATCTATAAAGTCATATCCATAATTTATGTCCTAAGAATGAAGCCTTTCATGAATGACATCATGTCCCCTAATCAAAGTGCATTCATAAGGGGGAGACTGATTCAGGATAACATTATTATAGCCCATGAGGTGTTCCATGCTCTCAAGAAAAGAAATAAGGTAGGGATGATTGGTATTGCTACCAAACTGGATATGAGCAAAGCCTATGAAAGACTTGAATGGTCTTTTTTGGAGGAGTCTTTGCTTGCCTATGGTTTCTCTCCTATTTGGGTATCGAAGGTTATGACCCTGATTACTACAGTTTTTTATAAATTTAAGGTGAATGGAAAAATAGGAAACAGACTTGTGCCATCTAGAGGGCTCCCGTAGGGGGATCCTATATCTCCTTACTTGTTTATCTTGGCTTCTGACATCTTATCCCATATGCTTACCAATGCTATTGCAAACCACAAAATTCAGGGAATCCAGCTGACTACCTTGGCCCCTACTCTCTCCCATCTGCTCTTTGCAGATGATTCCGTCCTCTTTGCTATTGCAAAGGAGGAAGAAATCTTCCAGCTCATGTCCATTCTTAATTGCTACTCTAATGCCTCTGGATAACATCTAAACCTTACTAAATCTGGTCTGGTTTTTGGAAAATTTGTCCCTGCCACTATGAGAACTAACATTATTGCAGCCTTGTCTATTCCCACTTGGAATCATCCAGGGCAGTACCTTGGTCTTCCTAGTGAATGGGGAAGGTCTAAAGTTTCTGCTATCACTTGGATCTCGGATAAAATCCTAAATAAAGTAGAAGGGTGGAAAGAAAGCCTTTTGAATTAAGCGGGCAAAGAGGTTCTCATCAAAGCTGTCATACAAGCCATACCTTCCTATGCTATGTCTATTCTCAAATTCCCTAGGACTTTTTGTAAAAAGATGTGTTCTATAGTGGCCAACTTGTGGGCCCTTAAGAGTCAATCTAAGGGGATTCATTGGAAAAAGTGGAAGGATTTAACCAGGAGAAAGAAATATGGAGGCATAGGTTTCAGAAACTTTGAGGAAATGAACCAAGCACACCTAGCTAAGCAAGCATGGAGGATCATTAATAACCCTCAAGCCCTTTGGGTGAGAACTCTTAAAGCAATTTATTTTCCTAACTCTTCTTTTTTGCAGGTTTCTTCGAGTAAGGCTGGCTCTTAGATGTGGAAAAGTCTTTTCTTTGGCAGAAATCTTATCAAGGATGGTGGGAGGTAGGCGGTAGGAACGGGAGAAAATATTAGTTTGATGCAGGACAAGTGGTTATTTGATGGGACCAAAGTTGAGACACTAGTTCCTATGAAGGATAGGAATGTGGCTGTCCTTATCAATCCTTCCACCGGTGATTGGGATTTAACAAATCTCAGGCAGTTTCTGACTCCTCCTTCAGCCATCAAGACCATCCAAACTCATGTGAGTTGGTTGAAGGGAGAGGATACTCTTTACTGGCCCCAAAACCCAAATGGGGAGTATTCTGTTAAATCTGGATATGCAGTGGTCAACAGTAACTGTTTGCTTCCTAGTGCAACACCTTCTACCTCAAATACCCACCCTATAGCTTTATGGAAAGAGATATGGAAGTCACCTATACCTCAAAAGATTAAAATCTTTCTTTGGAAGATTAGTCACAACATTCTTCCCACAAAGGAAAACCTGTGGAAAGGAAAATTAACAGCAAGCCCATTGTGCCAAATCTGTGATACAGAGCCAGAAACCTTAGAACATTTTTTCCTCCTCTGCCCTTGGACTAGATCTATTTAGTTTGCCAATCAGTTACAATGCATACCTAACCCTATGGTAATCTCCTCTATTAATGACTGGCTTTTAACTAAGCTAGATGCTCTTTCTGTTTCTGCAGATTATAGAGTTTTTGGTTTTTCCTCCCTGAGCTTTACTCTTTGGGAAATATGGAAGGCTAGGAATGGACTGGTATTTGAGAACAAAGCTATTAATCCTTCAGAAATCATAGCTCAGATTAATTTCCAACTTTCTGAGATTCAGGCTTTTTGGTCCAAACGGGTAAGGATGAAGAATAGTGCTGGAACTACTGCTTGCTACTGGAGGCCACCCCCTAAAGAGATCTTTAAGGCTAACTCAGATGCTAGCTATAATCTGGTAGCTCTGGAATTATTGTTAGAAACTACCTTGGTAATACCATCGCGGGTGCAACAAGAAAGTTTCCAGCTTGTTCTCCCATGGTTGCTGAAGCCTTGGCAGTGATGGATGCCCAGACTCTTGCACATAACCTTCAACTTGCTCGCATCATAATAGAAACAGATGCACTTGATGTCATAAAGTGTTGTTGAGGTGAGATCAGTAAAGGAGAAATCCTTCAAATTATAGCTGATATTCAAAAACTCGAAGACAAGTTCCTAAGTTGTGGGTTTATCTGGACTGCTAGAGAAGGGAACCAAGTTGCTCATATCATTGCGGACAAGATTAGGAATGGTCACCTTCCATCGAATTGGATCCTTACTCCCCCTTGGAAATTAGACAAGCCTTGGATCGTGATAAGCAACGATGTCAACCCAATAAAGACATTAACAGCCAGGAAGTCTTGAACTTTGATATCGATTTCTCGGCTCAAGCTTTGTTTGCCTCTCTTAGGTTGCACTCCTCACTGGTTAGGTAGCCTTCGACCGGCTCATTTACTGGCGTTTGGAGGTAGTCTTTGTACTTTGCTGTTGGGTTGTGCTGGATCTTTGGTGGCAAGATGCGGTTCAATTTCGGATCTAGGGTTCTTTTGGGAGATGAAGTCTTGAGATAGTCTTTAGTTTTGTTTGTTTTCTAGTTCCTTTGTACTTGTTTGTGTGTTAGTAAGTCTTGTTCCCCTAGCACGTGTTGCTAAGTTCTCTTTGTCTTATCTTGGGGAGTATTGGTTAGTGGCTGGTTTGTGGTCTTAACCTGATGTTTGCTGTCTGGACTTGGCCCGTATTGTTCTCTCTTGTGTGGGCTTGGCCCCTTTTTGTTTGAAATCAAAATACTCTTTGACCAAAAAAAAAGAAGTTGAGGAATGCTAACAACACACTATTTAACACTCTTTTCCTAACACTCACTTTCTTATTAGTTGAAATTCATGTGGGTCCCACATAAATTTGGTGAGACCATATGAATTTCAACCAATAAGTGAGTGTGTGTTGAAAAGAGAGTATTAGAGAGTGTCTTTTTAGCATTTCTCTTTTATTTTAAGTGAGAAAGCTTAATATTGGGCATTTTTGTCAAGATATCTGACATTTTTACTTTATAAAAACTAATGACAAATAACTTTTTATTGGTATGTTTAAAGCAAGAGCTTTAGTAGTCTTACTTTTGGGCCGGCCTGACACTCATATATAGTTTTATACCGACAATTGTCGTTTGATGGTGTGCTTAATTTGTCTATATATATCGATGGTTATGGTCCTCTGAATAATTTGATTTATACTAGTGGTTGTCCTCACAATCACATAACAAATTTATATAAAAGGCTTTGGACTCGATCGTTCTCCCTTTTCTTGTCTTACTCAAGATAAAGTTAATTAAATCGATCAGATACTGAATAATAGAACTTAATTACATACAAGCTAAACGATGAATGGGAATGTGCCATGTCATGTGAAAGCTATAGCAATTAATGACTTCCCATGGTGATACTAAAGAGGACTAATTAATTACATACAAGCTAAACGATGAATGGGAATGTGCCATGTCATGTGAAAGCTAATTAACAAAGTACAATAATAACTTACTTAATTACTATTAACTAAATAATTAAGAACTGAGTATTGTTCTGGACTGGACTGCGCGGTTCAAGTATATTCTGTAGTGAATGTCTTGGATTCTAACAATCATACAATTACCGTCTCTTACTTCCACCAGGAGTGTTAACTATATATACTAAAGAAGAAAACCAGATCAAACCCTTTTTTTTTTTGAATAGCAAATGTTAGTTGTTAATTGTTATGTTAGTGGGGTAGGGAGAGATAGAACCCTGGACCTCTTACTCCTTCAACTCCTTGGTATCATTTAGCTCACCACTTGAGCTACCTAGCTGGGACAGATCAAACCGTCTAATATACGATCAAACCATTAATTAGCCAAAGAAATGTGTTGATTATCAAAGGAGGCCGGTAACCTTCCTTCAGCACAGCACAAGGAGTACAAAAGGCTAGCCAATAGGTGTTTTGATTTGATACAACCGTCCACAAGTGGTATTAACAACCAGCAAATTAAGAAATAAAAAAGAAGAAATTAAACCAGATACTCCACACCAGTGAATGACAAAAACCAAAACAAAGTCTAGCCTAAACCAGATTTCTGTTATTGAATGACAGGAAAAGAGAGAATTGATGATTTGGGGTAGGCCAACCGCAGGTGAAGTGATACATAACTAGGCAATCGATCCCTTTTCACTTTTGAGAGCAGAAGCAAATATGTACAGTGCCATTGTCATTTGCTTCTGTTTTCTCCAGAAATAATTTATATATATATATATATATGGGTAGGGATCAAATTACACCGGTGTGATACTTAGATACTGTTACACCGTTCAATAACTACGTAATGGATACCTATATTACAAAACTCACCGTTAGATTGAAAGATAGTATTAATTAGATCATATCTACAAAAGTTTGCATTAATCTAAAATCATTTGAAATGTTATTGAAATGGTTCAAGATTAAAATCTTATGCATTTTTATTAAACGGCGTTAATCTTAACCATTTCAATGACATATCAAATGATTTTAAATTAATGCAAACTTTTGTAGATATGATCTATGTGATAGTATATTTCAATCCAACGGTGAGTTTTGTAATATAAGTATTCGTTACAAAGTTATTAAACGGTGTAACAATATTCAAGTATTACACCAGTGTAATTTGATCACTCCTCATATATACATTCACTGTGTCAAAATAGGAATCTTCTCCACTTCAAAAACTCTGGTTGCGGTTCAAGATAGATTTAGCACGAATAAACATCTGTTGTCCCAAAAAATGGTGTCTCCCTATCTCCCACCAATCAAAACCTAGATATATGCATATGTGTTAATAAGTTATAATTTTATTTTATTACATAGCAAATTGTCATTGGTGGGGGACTGAGAATGTGACAGAAAAGTGAAATAGGAGATTTTCATTCATTTAGCACGTACAAGTCAGAAGAAAAGGCCAATTAATTCGGCGTTGGAGTTATGAAGACCAAATTAAGAGCACGTACGTACAGTTCTAAATTGCAATTCACAATTGCAATTACTTGCATGTAATTTTTTTTTGACTAAATTATGCTTTTGGTCCCTTATGTTTATTTTAGGTTTCATTTTAGTCCCATATATATTAAAAGATTCATTTTGGTTCGTTACGTTTCAAAATTTATAGCACGTTCGTCCTTTCCATAACAGACCCATATAACGTCGTTTACTGTTTCTTACGTGGCTGACGATTTGTCTATGTGGCAAGTCTTTAGGGTTCTTCAGTGAGGGCAATAACCACTACAAAAAAATCAGTTTTTAGTGACCGATTTTTCGGTCGCTAAACCTCTAAAATCGGTCGCTAATCGAATTAGCGATCGATTTAGAGACCAACAAAAATCAGTAGCTAAAACGCTGGTCGCTAATTTTAGCGACCGATTTAGTGACTGAATATATAGCGACCGATTTAGAGACCGATTTTAGAGACTGATTTAGTGACCGATTTTAGAGACCGATTTAGCGACCGATTTTAGAGACCGATTTAGAGACCGATTTTAGAGACCGATTTAGTGACCGATTTTAGAGACCGATTTAGCGACCGATTTTAGAGACCGATTTAGCGACCGATTTTAGAGACCGAATTTGACTAATTTGATTTTATATTTTTATAAACCGGTCTCTAAATCGGTCCCTAAAATCGGTCGCTAAATCGGTCTCTAAAATCGGTCGCTAAATTGGTCGCTAATTTATGTTTAGTTTAAAAAAAATTAAACTTTCAAAAATCTATTTTTCAACACATTTTATCTGATTCCTTAATCTTTATCACCTTTTTTATAATCACATAAATTTTATTAAAGGTCAAACCTTAGATATAACTTTATTTGAATAAAAATAAAATAAAATTCATCACAATGTAAGATGTTACAATACATCAGTAATTTCATTCAAACTGAACTATTACAAAATAATATAACAGTAATTTCATTCAAACTGAACTATTACAAAAAATAGTACAATGTCAACATGAGAACCTTGCACACTAGTGTGTTTGGTTACGTGTCTTGTCCTCAGGTTTCACTACTCCTCCCAATGCATTCCTTAGCCTGGTTGCATGCAGAAGTATGTCTTCCGGATCCATATTCGTCACACATATCACTCGCTGGTTTGTGTCATCTACTTCCAACGGCTGCTATCTTAGCTTCAACAGCAGCAAGGTTCTGACTCCTGAGTGAGCTTTATATTCTGAGACTGCAAATTCTTGATCAAACTCTCACTAACCTCAAGCTTCTCCAGCAACTCCTTATTATGGTTCTCACCTATAATATAACACACATAAATAGTCATAGGATAAAGAGTCAACACTTTGATTCAAAGTTTTATAGAAAGAAAACAATCCTCCTCAGATCATGCACCACACATCCAAATTTAATCAAACATTTTCCTAAATTTTCCCAAAGCTTAGAACATATCAATACAACCATAAAAATCAAGATTGCCACAATTTTTCCTTTCCCAAATCCCATGGGGCTCGCGGCCCTCTCACACAAGTTGGAGGCAATTTGCAACCTTTCAAAATAAATTAGACAATACCATTTCATATGACACTTTTTTCACCAAACAACAAACTATTACATAAGGGGAAACCCAACCAAGTTTCAAAAAAATGTTTTTAAATCTCTCAAAGAACAAAGTTTTCACACATAAATCACTAACTCGCTTACTTTTACATTTCCAACAAACACAATCACAATTATACTAGGCTCTATATAAGAAACATGCTGAAAACCCAGGCCTACAAAATTAGTGCCACCCACAGACAGCAAAAGTTCACAATCTAGCTATGTTGGAGGTCATATACCAAAACATAAAATCAAATACCAAAAATATACATTCATTTCCTTTTTGGGCTGAAACAAATTTCAATTACTACACACATCACAAGAGATGCTTAAGTCACTGTTGCTAACTTGTTGTACTACTAACTCTAATGACATGCTGCATACTCCAAATAGCAACCAATAACATATATTTGAATTTTAATACAAAAAACATACCAACACCCATCTCCAAAAATATCTCTTCCTGAATTGCAGTGGTCACACCAGCAGCTTCCTACTCATCAGTTATAATTCCAGAAATAATGAAAACAGTACACATTACAAATTGACTTCTATCACAAACATAAAGGGGAAAAGTATAATGTGAAACAGACTTGCAAGTTTATTTGATATCCAATATTCATATAAGTCTCTCCATAAAACTAAAGCTCAAACCCACACACAGATGCTAGCCAAAACGATAAAACATGAACACAACCCCCTCTGATCAGTAACCACTTGCCTTCAAATTTGAAAATCAGATCAGAAATCTCAGAAAAAGGTTCTAGCTATGCAACTCAGCTGACACTCGTTAATGAATTCAAATAAAAGAAGTTAACTGATTACAGAAACCAACAAATCCAGTTACATACTTAACATTTTCCCCTTCAAAACCCATTATCAATTGCAAAAAATAAAGAACAGGTCTGGAAACTGAAATATATTGTCTAGTGTATGTATATAGTATACTACCGTGAATAACAAAGTCACCTAATATTGAACATGAGCATTCCAAATTAAACTGAATTCAAACCCCAATCAGAGAAAAAAAAGAGAGAAAAAGAGAAACAAATGTCCAGAAGAAATTCACACGATTATCACATGCAGCGTATGCAATCCTTCTCTTCACGTCTTGATTACATACAAGACCAAATTGAGAAGAAATTAAAAGGGTTGGGGAATCAATCATTCATTTCAACACGTAATGAGAAATGAGAAATTTGAAACAAAACAAAGTACCAGGTGTGATGTAAGGGAAGGTGAATAGTGTTGTCCTTGATTGCGCGTTCCTCTCCTTTGTTTCGTTTTGTTGTATTTGTGGCAAGTTGGTCTTGGCGGAACCACCGCGATCTTCCACTCTGTTCCCTCTGTTCTCGTTCGCGCACCCCCTCCCCTTCACGATCTCTCTCTCGCGACCTCACCCTTCTCGGTCTCGCCCTCTCTCTCGCGATTTCTTCTCCTTCTCAGTCTCCCCCTTGCGATTTCCTCTTCCCTTACTCGCCTCCCCCTCACTCGCGGGTCTGCTCTCCAGCGCCACGGCCTGAGCTTCCTCCCTCGGCCAGGTGCGGCTACGTCCAGGCTTCCCTTTCCTCCATCGCTCGCCTCTTTCTCCCGTGTTCTCTGCCTCGCTCTCCCTCGTCTTCTCTCCGGCGCGGTGGCACGCCGCCAACCACTTGTCCATCGCGGCCTCCCCCTCTCTTCCTCCACCGTCGCGCCCTTTTTCCTTCTTCCCCTTCTCTTCTCTTCTCCCTCTTCTTTCCTTTTTCTCCCTGCTCCTCGTTCCTTCCTTCTCTTTTTTTTTTCTTTTCCAGCTTTGCTTCTTTCTCACGCAGAACAAAAATAAAAGGGAATAGGGAGTGCTAGGAGTAGGTAACGTTTAAGTGTGGTATATGGTGGAGTAGACAATGATTTATTAAAAATTAAACCAATCAACTCCCATTTAACTATCATCAGTAATAAAACAAGTGAAAACACTCAAAAATAATCTTAACAAATTACGATTCGATTTTTATCGAAATCAGAGTTCATTTTAAATTTTAATGCGGATAAAATTTACCCGGTGATTCAAAACGCGGCGAAACTCCGTTAGAGTTTTCCGACAATTTTCGAACCATGAATTAATATAAAATATTAATTCTTAAATTTAATTCCATCTTGATTTAATTCAATCAATTTCTTAGTCAACAAAATACGCGTTACCGCGTCACACCGAAAACTTATATAAAGTTTAAATTGATGAATTCACATTAAAGCAGCATACGTCTACGCTGTCTATTAATTTGAATTGACATCATGAATAATAATTATTTATAATAAATAAATTATTTAAAATGAGTCAAAATAATTCCACGTACTCTTAGTAAATCATTGAGGTGATCAATCTCTATGACTTATTTTTCGAGTATTCAGGATTTTATCACAAAAATCACTTTTCTTAAAAATTGGGATGCTACATTCCTCTTCCTTCTCCATCGCTCGGCCTCTCTCTTTCTCTTCCTCTCCTCTTCTCTTTTCTTCTTCCCTTTCTTTTGTTTTTCTTTTCTTCTTTCGTTTGTGTTGCGGCTGCTGCTCATCGAGTGAGGGAGGGAGTATTAGGGTTTAGTGCGGGTACTAAGGTGGGACTAAGTTAGTCACGGTGTAGTGTGGTGAGGCACTTATGTGTATTCTATTAAAATGAGACTTTTTTTTAGGGAACTAAAATGAGGCTTATAAGTCCTATTTAAAAACCCGTTGATCCTTAAATTAGCATTAGGTAATTTTACTCCCAGTTTAAGACATTTGAGTTGTGACAGCTTGGAGATTTTAAATCTTTAAAATATTTAAAATCAATCAAACACAAATATTTTCTAGAAGAATTACGTGACTTTTGAGTCCTCATTTCACCGGAAGATACGTAGGAGCGGGTCAATCCCGTCAAGTCAAATTAAATTTTTTCCAATTTAGTTTCTTTAATTTTTTTATGTTCATTTTTGTACTTAATATTACTTTTATTTAATTTTGGGTTGAAACAAATTTTTTTTTTTTGAACGAGAATGAGTGAGTGAGGGTTTAATAAAATAAACTTAAGCTTCAGCACCCAAAAAAAAAAAAAACTTAAGTTTAGCGACCGATTTTTCGGTCGCTAAATATCGGTCTCTAAATTGGTCGCTAAAGCTAGAAAATAATTTTTTAATTTTTGCGATGCAAATAAAAATCCGATTTAGAGACCGATATTTCGGTCGCTAATTATCGGTCTCTAAATCGGTCGCTAATTTATTATTTGCGACCGATTTGGCGACCAAACATTTTTTATCAATAACTCAAAGAATTCGGTCTCTAAATCGGTCGCTAAATAGCTAATTTCTAGTAGTGAACATTGTTCATCATCTTCCCCAAATTAAAATTAGGGTTCTTTTCCTCCATTCCTCTCCTCCATTAATCTTCTCCATCCTGCATCTTCAAAAAAATGTCAGATGTACCCATTCATCGACTGCGAAACTTCCAACACTTGCCATGCTTCTTCGCCAGAAGCGGTTGCATCCATCTGGGATTCCACCACCGGAAAAAAGCTGATGCTGCCAACTTTAGGAATAGGGTTAAAAAATTGAGGGGATTTGGGTTTTGGGTCTTGAAGAGGAGGGTCAAAGGATTTGGGTATGCCACAAATGAGTGGATCCACTCATTATCGGCAACTTGCATCTTATAATTGTTAGGGTTCAATTGAAAACAAAATTCAGTTTGACTGAAATGAAAACTATGATGATGACATTGTTTAAGTAGTAATGTTCTCTAATCAATCATAATCATATTTTGGTAAAATTAACTCATTTTTCCCCAAATAACTCATGCAGGTTTGATAAACCCGAAGTCCCCTCTCTTGCATTGACTTCACACATATTTTTTGGGCTTCTTTCTTGCATCGACTTCACGCAGGTATGGTCAACCCAGTGTCTCATCTCTCTGTATCTCAGGTATTGGAGATTTTGCAGTGGGTCAGAAGAAGGGGTTGGTGGTGTTGATGATGAAGCTCTAATGGAAGAAGATGATGGTGATGGTGAAAGACTTGCCATGTCACCCGTCCATTCACACTAATATTTGCCACATCACACTAAAGACTTGCCACATAGATAAATCGTTGGCCACATAATACACAGTAAACGGCGTTAGAGGGATTCGTTATGGAAAGGACGAACGTGCTATAACTTTTAAAACGTAAGCAGATCAAAATGAAACTTTTAATACATAGGGGACCAAAATGAAATCTAAAATAAATTTAAGGGACCAAAAGCACAATTTAGCTTCTTTTTTTTTTACAATACTTGCATGTAATTAATTAAGCTTTTTCACATTTCCGCAACCACATTATGCATGCATCGTTGCTATTATATACGATGGCATGCATTAGTTAGTTGCATTTGTCACCAACGTTTTGTTATAAGGATCGCGAATGTGACCCCAACCGAAATTTAAATTAATCATGCTTATAAAGAGATTAGAATCATAGCTTAAAATGTGTTGTTGTTGTGTGATATTGTCCATGTGTTGAAGAATATCATTGCTCAACCCACTTTGTGGGGCCATTGGACAAGACATGTCTAGTTATTTTCGTCCACACGTGAATCGGTTTGGTTCTTCATACACCAACAATAAAAAATTTATCATCTTTCCAGCAAAATTGTGCCATAGTACATTCAATTAATTATTAATTAATATAAGTTTAATTCTGAATAAATTAACAAATCACAAAACATATATATACTTATCCATACGTGCTTTATAGTAGTGGGTGCATGGTGGTGATGAAAGAGAGAAGTGATAGATTCCAACTGCGTGATGGTTTTTCAAAAGTTGATTAAACATGCAACTTGTGCATGCCGGCCACACTCACTAGCTTGTTGCTTCTTCCACTTAGAGTATCTTTAGTGCAAATCAATTAAATGGGTTGTTTAAATTGTTTTTTGTGGGCTCATATTGCCACATAAGATTTAAGCAACCCATAAGCAACCCAACTACAATTTGCTCTAATGGTGGTTTCTTGGAAACAACTCATCTTGACCTCACATGTTTATATTATTTTATTTCCACTTAATTTTTTATCCAAATTTAAATATTAATTCAATTATTTTAATTAATACATATAAAAATATTAAATATTAAAAAAATAGAAATTTTGGTTTAATTAATTTTTAACATAATAAATTTAAAACAATAAGAAATACATAATATTAAATAATAAAAAACGATGTGAAATACATAAAGATGAGAAGTACATAATATTACATTTTAACCGAAATACAAAATATTACATAAAAATTTAATTTTAATTATTTTCATGTCCAAACTGCTCTCAAATATGCTCCACCAAGTCGGCTTGAAGTTGGCGGTAGTTTTGTCTTTCATGAACATGTGCTACTCTTTCAAACAATGTTGTAAAATTGGGATCAGGACCATGCGATACTTCAGCTGTTGAGATATCATTATCTGTGTGGTCGTAATCAAAATTATCAGCATACGTGTCTCGCTCGTCTTCAACAATCATATTATGCAATATGATGCATGCCAACATTATATGCTTCATTGTGTTCACGTGCCAAGCACGCGTGGGCCACGTACAATCGCGAATCGAGATTGGAGCACTCCAAATGCCTGTTCCACGTCCTTTCTTGCTGATTCTTGTCGTTGGGCAAATAGTTTTATAACGGCTAGTTTTTTTATAACGGCTAGTTTTATAACGGCTAGTTTTTTATAACGGCTAGTTTTACAACAGCTATATCTTGGATAAATAAGAATATATTTTCATAACTAGTACATAAACTTTCAAAGCATAAGCTACATAAGTCCTGCTAATTTCTTCTTAATAATTTCACAACAAAAATTATGATTTTCAAGTTGTGCATCATCCATCCCTGATACATCCTTCATGAGGATTTCATACAATGCTGGTATGCTCTCCGCCTCCTTTACCTTGCACTCTGCCTCCTTTACCTTGCACTCAGCCTCCTTTGCCTTGCTAGCTGCCATAATTGCCTCGCTCTCTGCAAGCTTTGCCTCAGCTATTTTTGTCATGGCAATATTTTTTACAGATATAGCAGCTTTCATTGCAGTCAAATCTACAACGGGTGTTGCTATTTCCTTGCTCTTCCTTTTTGCTGCCTTTTGTCCAATTGGGCGATCTGTTGGGATTGATGAGTCATATTCTTCACAACTAATTGGCGTTTCTGGATTCGATGATGATGAGTACGTCCGATCACCTGTCTTTGATCTCTTTGAAGAGTTGTTCATTGATTCTCCCTTCCATTTAGGCTCACTTCTCAATAACCTCCATGCATGCTCAAATTTGAAACGCTCCTTTGCTATTTGAGAATAAAGCTTACACGCCTCCGCCATGACATCATTCTCTGATTTACCGCTTGTGTTGTCTCTATGACTATTTTGTAGCACCCGCAAAACTTTTGTCTTGAAGCATTCATCTTATGCCATCGAGATTTCAGGCACTGCCTCCTCTCTACAAGCATGCGATAGTTATTATAGTTATCTCTTATTCTTGCCCAAAAGCTATCTCGCTTTTGGTCAACTCACGATTGGATCTTTTGAAATGTTGAGCCATGTGCGAATAAGCAACTCGTCTTACGGTGATTCGAACTCGACACGTTTGTTCTTCTTAGTAGTACCTCTTCTTCTTCATTGAGCGTAATGTTTTCGGTTGAGTGGAGAACTGTGGGACTTGAGACTCAGAAATGGATCCGATTGGTGATTCCGGTTCATTGTTAGGAGACTCCATGTTGCTGCTGGTACCCATTGGAGGCCTAAACCACATGGTGGGATTCGACGGCTGTTGTGGTGGATACATAAATCGGTGGGGATTTTGAGAATTGTCGCCGGTAGGGGGTTGATTTTGCAAGTAGTTCATATAGGCTCGATATTGGGGATTTTGAGAATTGTCGCCAGAAGGGGGTTGGTTTTGCAAAAAATTCATGTAGGCCATATATTGAAGATGATTGGGATCCATTTGACAAAAAATAAACAAGATTGAGACTTGATAACAACAAAAAAAATAGAAGTGAAAGATGACAAAGTGGGTGCAAAATGAAGTAAATAACCCTACACATTTATATATTAGACCAAATTATGGCCGTTAGATTTGTCCGTTGGAGATCACAAACGGCTCTTTTTTGTTTTGGAGATCACAAACGGCTCTTTTTTTGTGAAAAAATGGGACAAAAGTTGAAAGTTTTATTTTTATTTGTAATCACAAACTGGGTCAATTGTGTTCCAGACGCTTCGATTGTGTTCCAGACCTCCAGACCCTTCCATTGTGTTCCAGAACCTTCCAACCCCTCGCATCATCTCCTCAATCTCTCATCTCCCTCGCCCTATCTCCCTCGCCCTGTTCCCCTCGCATCATCTCCTCAATCTCTCATCTCCCTCGCCCTACCTATCATCTCCCTCGCTTGATTTGCCTCAATCCCTGGTCTACCCCTCATCTCCCTCGTCCTACCCCTCTCGGCCTCACCCTCTCATCTCCACACCCTCACCCGTTTTGTTTTTCCTCCAGAATCTTCCTCACCCTCTTCTCTGCGATCTCACTCTCCTTCGTTGTCCACCGCTTCTCTCTCACACCACTACTTCTCATCACCGCCACCCTGGTCTACCCCTCATCTCCCTCGTTCTACCCCTCTCGGCCTCACCCTCTCATCTCCACACCCTCACCCGTTTTGTTTTTCCTCCAGAATCTTCCTCACCCTCTTCTCTGCGATCTCACTCTCGTTCGTCCAAGAAACGTCCAACACTCCCACGATGATTCTGCGATGGTGGTGGTTCCATTTCTGCAGATCTGTTTCTCTTCTCCCTTATGTTTCAGATTACTTTTTTTTTTCATTTTTTTGTTCTTTTGTTTTTTAGGATCTGAAGCTTTTTATTTTTATTATTTTCAACCTTGTAATTTCTTTTTATTTTTTTGCTTCATTCTGTAATTATTGTAATTGTTTTTGCTTCTCATCTTGATCTGATTACAGTTCTGCCGTTCTTTGAGACCATTTTTTAATTTTAATTTTTAATTTTGGGAGATTCAGATGTGTTTTTGTTGTGCTGCTGTTCGTGTTTCTGTTCTCTGTGATTCAGATTCAGTTTTTCTTCCCTCCCTATCTTTAACCGTGAATGAGAAAAAAAATGATATAATATGGATAGTTGCCGTTGTCAATAGAGTGAACGACAACTAAATTTTGATGAATTTCTTTGCCACGTAGATCAACTACAATGGGAGATTTTTGGAGTTGCCGTTTCTTATAGTTTAGCAACGAGATAGTCTCTCCCGTTAAAGATGCTCTTAGGAGTATTGGCATTGCGATCATACATGCTGCAAGCAATACACCTCCATTCTATATATGCCGTGGATGCTAGTATTTTTTACTAATTCGTGAGAGATTTCCAAAATAATAGAATCTTAAAAATCATTTTAAGAACAATATATTAAGGATACTTTGAAAGACATTAAAGATGTCTCGGGACGCCTACGGAGTGTCAGGCGCTAGAACGAAAAACGAAAAACCTAATAGCAAAACATGTGGCGCCTGGTGCCTTAGTGCTAGCGCCTGGCTTAAGTCTGCCGGCGTCGGGCGCCCTGGATCAGCGTCGGGTGCCCGCTATGCATTTTTCTATAGATTTTCTACAGTGTGATGTTCAATTCTTGTTCCAAAAAGGTGTGTGATCTCTTCATGGGTTTGTGATTCAAATTAATAAGGTGTGCTCTTCTTTCATGATTGAATGTGTTTATTTGATGAATAAATACATCATTTTATTTGAATCAATTCATGAAAGATCATAATTCTTTATGAAGAGATGTTTTTGCTCATCAAGTGGTGTAGAAAAGAATACGAAATTATATATCACCATCTCATCTATTCCAAATCATTCTTTTCATCTCTTATGCGCACAAAGGGAAATGAGGAACTATTTTTCTATCATCTACCATTGTCAATATACTTGAATTGGAAGGGCAAGTCAATTTAAGGAACTTCATTGTATCCTGACAGGGATTCGTTATTCATTCTATTGCATCCAATCTAGAGTAATTGGGGGCAAACTAATCGAATCTAAAGCTTAGTGTTTCGCACATGTTTTAAAGTTTTATGCGCTTTCATTTTCTTCTTTCTTTAAGTTACTGCAGCATCCTCGGATCTGGATTCAGTGCAATCAGTAAAATGGTCCAGTCATGCAGTCACTCAAATCTCAACCATTGGATTCATCCAACGATTACGAAAAAGCCATGTCATCTATTTATTAAGTTCTACAATTTTTGCAGCACGACATATCCCTTCCTACACTTCCGACAAGAAATTTTTGGTGTTGGCAAATGTCAAGTAATGCGATGGCAACGATGGGCTGGCCAAAAATATGCTTCTTCTTTCCAAATGTCTTCCTTCCTAAACACGCCACAAAAAAAATTCTATTTCTTTTTCAATAACTCAGTGTTGTCTTGCTTAAATCTTCAATTTTTAGCCTTCGCAAAAAGGAATTCATGTAACTTGTTTCATTTTGTGGGGTTATGCATAAGAAGTTTAACAAATTTTGTTGAATTTTTCTGCAAAGCTTGTGCTTAATTTATGGATTATTGTTGCCTCTGAGCATTTGGGTAAGAAAAGGAATCACCGGAGAATCATGCTGCCGCCATTGCCAAAATCGTCATTGGTGTCATCTTTAAGCTTCAGCTCCGTTTCTCAGGAATCAACACCGGAGAGTCGGCAATTCAAGGATCTCAGAGGTTTGTAGTTGCGTATTGATGCGTTCAATATAGCGTATAGTTTAGTATTAGTTTTGCATCGCATCTTAGTCATTTAGTAGTTTTAATCCATGTTTTTCATGCATTTTGCTTGATATGAGTAATGCACTTGGTTTTGGTTCAGTTGTGCAGAAAGGAAGGTAATTGGCCTAGGAAAGCGGAGCAAAAATCACTCAAACGGACAGTGGGACCAAATTCAGAGGCAAATTCCTAGAAGGGGGCAACATTTGAGGTGACACGGCCTGGTCGTGTTCTGTGCCACAATCGTGCCTTGGTTGCTGATCGCAAAGAACAAGTTTCCATCAAACAATGTATTCCATGGCCAGGCCGTGCCTGGTGGCACGGCTGTGCCCCGACTCTTATTTTTGTGCATCATGTTCTCAAGAAGACGGCCAGGCCGTGCAGTGCACAATCTGGCCGTCTTCTTGGTCAATTAGACTTTGTAATTTTGCGTTTTTTTAACCCGTTTTGGCTTAATTTTTCACTCCTTTTTAACCTAGCTATAAATAGACTTTGGAAATACTGAGCTAGGGGTTCAGAATTTTTGGAGATTAGAAGAAACTCAAACGTATTTGACGATTAAGGCGAAATTAAGGAATCAATGGAGTCTCTTCCAATTCTCTCATCTCCATGGATTAGTTTCTCTTCTTTCACAAGGAACTAAGCCTCCTAGACTAGGGTAAGATGAATTTTGTAGATACTTTTATGTAATCGAATTCAGAAGTTCAATGCAAGTTAATCTATGTTATTTGATCCTTTATCTCTTCTCTTAATGCAATTTGATAATTGATCACTATTGAATTGAACTAGGGTCTTAACATCAATTGGAAAACTGGGGTTTTAGACTTGCTTTGAGATCATTGGACATGCTTAATAGGGTTATAGGAATATAATTCTTGTAGTATGAGTTTGTATGAATCTTTGACCTTTATGCTTGATTCAATTAATTTGAACCTAAGGAATTATGGCTTGTTAATTTAATCAAAGGGATTAATAGGAAAGGGATTTTCATTAATCTAAAATTGTGGATTTAAACTTCAATTATATCATAGTTGCTTGCATTGGATTTGAATTCAACAGCATAAAGGTGAAAACAAAAGGATTCTATCCCTAGTCGTTTTAAGTTATTGAAATATAAATAGTGCGTTCTTGTTATTTACTGTTTTCGTCTTTCGATACAAGTCACAAAGATTTTAAACACCTCATATTATTTCAATAGTTCAAATTATTACAAGGTTTGTTAACTTAAACAATCAATCTCAATCCCTATGGATTCGATGTTTTATTACTTGATGACGAAATCGTACACTTGCGATTTTGCATAACAAGTTTTTGGCGCCATTGCCAGGGATTGTTAAATTGATTTTTAACAAGGCAATCGAGTACTTTTTGAACTATTTTTATTTATTTATTTATTTTCTGTTTATAAGAAAAAAATTAATTAATTGTTGCTTTGCTACTTACCTTTTCTTTTAGTTTTATGCATGCGAGGTAAACAAACAGGTGAGCTGTTGTTCGACCCAGAAAACGAAAAGACCGCAAAGGCATTAAGGAAGAAGGCAAAGGAAGCAAGACAACGACAAAAATATTCCTCTGCATCTACTTCTCAAGTCATAACTCAAGAAGTGATGGGGGACTAACCACGTACTTTGGGTGATTTTGAGAGAAGGAACAACCATCCAAGGGCTGTCATGGCCTACCAACAGGTGGAGGCAAATGCTAATTTTGAGATCAAACCTTCACTGTTGAATACTCTCAAGCAAAACCAATTCACTGGGGAGGAAATTGAAGACCCAAATCAGCACTTGTTAACTTTCTATGAAATCTGTGACACCTTCATGCTGAATGGAGTGACAGAGGGGAGCAAGAAACTAAGACTTTTCCCTTTTACCCTGCGAGATAGAGCAAGAGATTGGTTGTACACCTTGCTTACAGGAAGCATCGCTACTTGGGATGATTTGGAGGATAAATTTATGACCAAATTCTTTCCACCCTCCAAGTTCATCAAAAGAAGAGGTGAAATTCATGGGTTCCAGCAGAGTCAGAGTGAAAATTTGTATAAGGCATGGGAGAGATTCAAGCTTCTTCTAAAGAGGTGTCCTGGCCATGGGTACGATGAATTTAATCAGATGCAAATGTTTTGTAATGGGTTGAGGCCAAACACAAGAATGATGTTGGATGCCTCAACTGGAGGTACAATTAACAACAAGACAGCTGCAGAAGCGAGAACTTTAGTGGAGCAAATGGCTTCCAAAGAGCAGTTGTGTCAAAATGATAGAGGAACACAGGGTAGAAGAGGAGTCCTGGAGCTAGAAACGCAAGATGCACTCTTGGCTCAAAATAAATTGGTCTCTCAACAATTGGAAGCTATCACAAAGAAGCTGAAAGCATTGAAAATGGGAGCCTCTACTCCCGCTCAAATGAACCAGTTGAATCAGACCTTGAGATGTGATTTTTGTCAAGGGCCTCATGAGAATGGAGGTTGTGATGCAAAGGGAGATTCAAATGAGCAAGTTAATTACATGGGTAACTTTCAAAGTCAAGGAGGGAATCCTTATTCTAACACCTATAATCCAGGGTGGAAGAATCATCACAACTTCTCTTGGAAGCAGCAAGATAACCCATCATCCAGCAAACCTCCTCAACCTCAACAGCAGGGGAAACCTAGTGACTTAGAAGAAGCTCTTACTCAGTTCATGAAGATGACTCAATCCAACTTCCAGAATCATGAGTCTCATTTCAAAAACCAAGAGGCTTCTATAAAAAATCTGGAGAATCAAATTGGACAACTCTCATAGCAACTTGTGGAGCAATCAAAGGGTAAGTTTTCTGCTAGCACAGTAGATAATCCCAAGAATGAAAATTGTAGCGTTGTTACTTTGAGAAGTGGAAAGTTGTTGTCTGAAGTAAAGAGAAAGAAAAAGAGCGGAAAAAGTGAGGTGGATGGAGTTGAAAAAGAGAGAGTGGAAGTAGAAAAAGAAGTAGAAAGAGAAAAAGACGGAGTTGAAAATGAGAGTAGAGAAAATATTGAAAAAGAAGAAAAAAGAGAAGGTGAGGAAGACATAGTTGTGACTGACAAGCTGCAGGTACAAGAGAAGCCCAAGGTGACTCCTCCATATATGAAGCTTCCTTATCCTCATCTGAGCAAGAAGAGCCAGAAAGATGAACAGTTTGCTAAATTCATGGATATCTTCAAGCGCCTACAGATCAACATTCCTTTCGCAGAAGCTCTAGAGCAAATGCCCACATATGCCAAGTTCATGAAGGAATTGCTGACCAAGAAGAGAAGATTTAAAGAAGATGAGACAGTAGCTTTGACAGAAGAGTGCAGTGCCATCATTCAAAGAAAGTTTCCTCCAAAGATGAAGGATCCTGGAAGCTTCACAATTCCTTGCACCATTGGGAATTTACACATTGGCAAATCTCTGTGTGACTTGGGAGCTAGTATCAATTTGATGTCCCTATCTATGTTGAAAAGGTTGGGAGGAGGTGAAGTCAAGCCCACTAGAATTTCAATTCAGTTAGCGGACCGATCAGTCAAATACCCATATGGGATATTGGAGGATGTTCTGGTTAGAGTTGACAAATTCCTTTTCCCAGCTGATTTTGTGATTCTTGATATGGAGGAGGACAAGGAGGTTCCTCTTCTTCTTGGAAGACCTTTCCTAGCTACAGGGAGAGCCTTGATTGATGTCCAACAAGGTAAATTAATTTTGAGATTTCAAGAGGAGAAGGTAACTTTTAATATTTTTAAAGCTATGCGGCATCCTGATGATACTGAAAGGTGCTCTAGAGTTGATATGATTGATGATTCAGTTGGGAAATTTTTTAAGCAAGACCAACCTTCACACCCCTTGGAGAAAGTAATAGTTAATTCCATTGAGGAAATGGATCAAGAGATGGAGGAAGAGATAGAAAGATGTCTTACATAACTTGAAGCTCTACAGGTTGAAGATGCTATTGTTAAAAAGAAAGAAGACTTGCGGGGTGGAGAGATAAAGAAGAAAGCTAGCCCAAAATTAAAGCAATTGCCCTCACATTTGAAGTATGTTTTTCTTGGGGATGATGCTTTTAATCCGGTGATCATAAGTAGCTCCTTATTGAAGCTTGAGGAGGAGAAACTTGTGAGAGTGCTTAGAGCACACAAAGAGGCAATTGGATGACCTATCTCAGATTTAAAGGACATCAGTCCAGCTTTTTGCATGCATAAGATAATGTTAGACCAAGAGTTCAAGCCAGTGGTTCAACCGCAGAGAAGGCTCAATCCGACTATGAAAGAAGTTGTGAGAAAGGAGGTATTGAAACTTCTGGAGGCGGGAATGATCTATCCTATTTCTGACAGTGCATGGGTGAGTCCGGTACATGTGGTTCCAAAGAAAGGAGGAATGACGGTGGTGAAAAATGAGAAAAATGAGTTGATCCCCACTAGAACTATCACAGGTTGGATGATGTGCATTGACTACCGAAAACTTAACCAAGCCACCCATAAGGACCACTTCCCCCTCCCATTTATGGACCAGATGCTTGAGAGATTGGCTGGACAAACTTACTATTGTTTTCTTGATGGCTATTCCGGTTATAATCAAATCTCTGTCAACCCAGAAGACCAGGAGAAGACTGCATTCACTTGCCCATTTGGGGTTTTTGCTTATAGACGAATGCCTTTCGGTCTTTGCAATGCTCCTGTAACCTTTTAGAGATGTATTGCTGATATGATTGAAAAGTCTATTGAGGTTTTTATGGATGATTTTTCTATGTTTGACACTTCTTTTGATGCTTGCTTGGCTAACCTAGAGGGTGTTCTTAAAAGATGCATGGAGACCAATTTAGTATTGAATTGGGAAAAATGTCATTTCATGGTGAAAGAAGGAATTGTGCTTGGTCATAAAATCTCATCTAAAGGTATAGAAGTGGACAAGGCAAAAATTGATGTAATAGAGAAGTTACCTCCTCCGTTGAATGTGAAAGGAGTGAGGAGTTTCCTTGGGCATGCCAGTTTTTATAGACGATTTATCAAGGACTTCTCCAGGGTTACTAAGCCGCTTTGAAATCTCCTTATCAAGGATGTCTCATTTGATTTTGATCCAGAGTGCTTGAAAGCCTTTGAGTTGCTAAAAGAGAAACTTGTTTCAGCTCCTATAATAGTTGCACCAGATTGGGATTCACCCTTCGAGTTAATGTGTGATGCTAGTGACTATGCAGTGGGGGCTGTTTTGGGGCTGGGAAAAGACAAATTCTTTCATGCCATTTACTATGCTAGCAAGGTACTAAATGAGAACCAAGTCAACTATGCAACCACAGAGAAGGAGTTGCTCGCTATAGTGTTTGCTTTAGAAAAATTATGTTCCTATTTGATTGGTTCCAAAGTTGTGGTGTTCACTGATCACACGACAATTAAGTATCTTATGACTAAGGTTGAATACAAGCCAAGACTCATTCGGTGGATTTTATTGTTGCAAGAATTCGACCTTGAGATCAAAGACAAAAAGGGGAGTGAAAATGTGGTGGCTGATCATTTGTCTAGGCTGGAGAATACTGAAATTACAGCCAAAGAGTTGGACATTCTAGAGGAGTTCCCAGATGAGAAACTGTTAGCTGTGACTGAGAGGCCTTGGTTTGCAGATATGGCAAATTTTAAGGCTGCTGGTGTGATACCAGAAGAACTCACTTGGCAACAAAAGAAGAAGTTTTTCAAAGATGCTAACTATTTCATTTGGGATGATCCTTATCTTTTCAGGCAATGCCCAGATGGATTACTTCGAAGGTGTGTTGCACATGATGAAGCGCAGAAAATTTTATGGCATTGTCACAATTCACCATATGAAGGTCATTTCAATGGTGAACGCACAGCTGCGAAAGTGCTTTAATCCGGATTTTATTGGCCTTCAATTTTCAAAGATGCCTATGATCATGCAAAGAGTTGTGATAAGTGCCAGAGGACGGGAAGCATTTCCAAGCGGAATGAAAAGCCCTTGAACTCCATTTTGGAGGTTGAGCTTTTTGATTGTTGGGGCATTGATTTCATAGGGCCATTTCTCTCTTCACTCTCTAACCAATATATATTGGTAGCTGTTGATTATGTTTCAAAATGGGTAGAGGCAGTGGTAACTCAGTCAAGTGATTCTCAGACTGTTGTGAAGTTCATTAAGAAGAACATATTTTCCCGGTTTGGGGTCCCTAGAATGCTAATTAGTGATGGTGGATCACATTTTTGCAATTCCAAATTGGAGGCTGTGCTGAAAAAGTATGATGTGAAACACAAAGTTGCTACTCCCTACCACCCTCAAAGCAATGGGCAAGCTGAAGTGTCAAACCGGGAGATTAAGAAGATACTTGAGAAAACAGTGAGTGCATCAAGGAAAGTCTGGGCCCAGAAGCTTGATGATGCTTTGTGGGCATACAGGACAACTTATAAATTTCCAATGGGGTTGTCTCCCTACCAGCTGGTTTATGGCAAAGCATGTCATTTGCCAGTTGAGCTTGAGCATAAGGTGTTTTGGGCCTTGGAGTTCCTTAATTTTGATTCAACCTTGGCAGGACATAAAAGAATTCTGCAGCTGCATGAGTTGGATGAGATACGTTTGCATGCCTATGAGAATGCCTCCATTTACAAACAGAAGGTTAAAGCTTATCATGATAAGCACATCGTGCAAAGAACCTTCTATCTTGGGCAGCAAGTGTTACTCTTGAATTCACCCTCTTCTCAGCTGCCCCCCCAGCCACCATCATCCACATATTCTCCTCACCACACCGCTGCCCCTCCACCATCTCCTTCAACCACCAACACTTCGCTCATTCTCCTTCAACCACTGCGACCTCCCTCCTTCTCCTCACCACACCGCCGCCCCAGCCACCATTATCCACATATTCTCTTCACCACACTGCCGCCCCTCCACCATCTCCTTCAACCACCGCGACCTCCCTCCTTCTCCTTCAACCACCAGCCGCGCCCTCCCTCTTCTCAGCATCACCCCCATTTTCTTCTTTCCCCAACCCTGTGTGCTTTGGTTGCAGGATAGTATGGCCTCAAAAAGGCAACGGGGTCAAGCCTCGGGCTCCAAAGAATCAGTTTTGTCAAAGGGGCGGGGAAAGGGCAAGAAGAAGGCGTCCGAAAATCCATATGGAATTCAGTTCCGGGACGACATTCAAGAGGCAAGGTATAATTCTCTTGCCACAAGAATAATTGTTCCCACCCGTTACATGGATGAGCCTACTCTGTTAACTCTAGGATTGCTAGAGGATGTAAATTTTTTATTTGCGAATGTGGGCTGGACAAAATTTGTGGGAATAAAACATTTTACTTACGCAATAATCACCCTGGAATTCCTATCATTTGTTAATGCAAATGTTTTATATGCGGAGCAGTGGTCAGAGGATCACACTGACAATTTGATAACCTTTCGGTTATTCAATATTGAGCATAGTATTTCATTGAGTCAATTCAATGCCATTTATGGATTTCCATATGGTGGTCACCGGAGGATCCCCAACGAATTTTCTGCCAGAAGGTTTTGGAGCCAACTTACAAAGTCTGACACTTATGATTCTTCCTCGTCAAAATCGTCCAAGTTGCGAAACCCTTGTTTTCGTTATGTTCACTGAGTGCTGTCAAACACATTGTTTGGACGTGGGGATAGTGATGGAGTTGTCCGTCAGACTAAACTACTATTCTTATGGAATATGTTGCACCCTGAATTTCAACTAGATGCATGTTCCCACGTTATTACCCACATGGTCAAAGTGGGGAAAGCTTCAGCTGGAAAAATTGTCATCGGTGGTTTGATCACCCCCAGGTTCGTGGGAGCAACCGTTTAGATATCGAGGCCTGCCTTGCAATGAAAATGGTAGTCAAGGAAGGCCAATGCTATTGGTTGGTGCTCCCTAACAACTCGGAACCACATCCTTTGCCCGACTAAGAGCATACCAATATCAGAGACCCGAAGAATTGGAATTTCCCTGGAGGCCCCCAGCCTGAGCCACTTCAAGAAGATATCCCCGAGGCGCCCTTTGCAGGTTCATCACCTCCACACTTTGCTCTGCCTCATCAGCCACCCTCGGCTCTTATGCTGCATTACAAGTAGAGATGGCTGCTCAAAGGGTCCAGCTGGATGGATTAGACCACACTGTCCACAACATCCAGGACATGGTCTCTGCAATGTATAACTGGCGCCTTCAGCAATATCATGGCCAGTTTCCTCCTCCTCCCCCTCGGTGAGTTCTTTTTGTCATCCCTATCTCAATTTAATTATTTACATTGGGGACAATGTAAATTCTTAAGCTTGGGGTAGGCGTTTTAATTTTGCACAAAGTATTTGCATTTCATATAGCCTTTGCATATCCTTGCATGTTCTTAAGCTTGTGTTGTTCGCATCATTTTATCCCTCAAATTGTCATGCTATGTGTGCCACAATATTGTTGGAATGTGAGATTGCAATGATTTGGAACCCAATTAATTTCTCTTGTGATGGGCTTGAAGGTAGTATTCTTAATATATATAGGGATAATCTTGTGATAAGTTGATGATTAGCATGTGGCGCTCTGATTTGATGTCTTTCACTGATTTAAACTTCTAAATGTGAGACTTGAGTTTCATTTGGGGCTTGTACTTCATCATTTTTATGCCCCTTCTCCTTGTATGAGTGTGTCCCTCTTGATTGTGCTCTCTAGAACTTGACTTGAAACCGTTTCAAAACTTGAAAATTTTTGATTACACACTTGAATACGATTAAGGCATTTTAGGCATGTTTTCAAGCTTCTGATTTTTTAATGAAAGCTTCCTCTAGTTGCCCCTTTTGAGCCTTAACTGAAATAAATTTTCTTGGTACCCATGCCATTGTCAAATGTTTATGGTACCTTTTAGAGCATGTTTAAGAGAGCAATTGGATGCTTAATCTGTGAATTGTTTTGATGCTTGAACTTGGGATCTCTTCTATTGTTTAATTCCTCCCCAA
Organism: Calophaca sinica; assembly: GCA_037113605.1. Classification (NCBI taxonomy): domain Eukaryota; kingdom Viridiplantae; phylum Streptophyta; class Magnoliopsida; order Fabales; family Fabaceae; genus Calophaca; species Calophaca sinica. The sequence goes on from CM073737.1 coordinate 84,726,385, forward strand.
TAATTATTGCAAAATCTCAAAAGAAGGGAGAATAAATAATAATAAAAAATAAAAAATAAAAAAATAAAAAATAAAAAAATAGAAAAGGAAAAAAAACAACTGAAGAGGAGCACAATAAAAAGGTTTTGAAAGCAAAAAGGGAAAAATGGATTGCTTCACTTATTCTGCTTTAAAATGGTTGCTTTAATTGATCATTTTGAAAGCCTTTGAATTTCCCTTTTCTTGTTTTATCCCACCTTACATTCCATATCCCATGGCCACGTTACAACCTGTTGAAAGACCTTTTGATTCTTGTGTGTTTTCATTAATTATTTGCTGAGATTTGGTTAATGGTCAACCCTATGGTAGAGCACTTTCATTGATGGACTTGAGCGCATTGTCTTAACCGTTATACACTTTGAGAGTGGTAAGGAGAGTGCCCTATCAGTGAGAGACATGATTTCTGAGAGCCTAAATTTCTAATTGGACTTGATATTGATTGTCACTATTGTCTTTGTTAGCCTTGAGCCTGTTACTTGATCTTGCTTTTATCTCGGGGTCTTTATCTGTTGCATCACTTATTTTCCCTTTTCATCTTTGGCCACAGCAATTTCTTGAGGACAAGCAAAATTCTAAGCTTGGGGTAATTTGATGCGTTCAATATAGCATATAGTTTAGTATTAGTTTTGCATCGCATCTTAGTCATTTAGTAGTTTTAATCCATGTTTTTCATGCATTTTGCTTGATATGAGTAATGCACTTGGTTTTGGTTCAGTTGTGCAGAAAGGAAGGTAATTGGCCTAGGAAAGCGGAGCAAAAATCACTCAAACGGACAGTGGGACCAAACTCGGAGGCAAATTCCTAGAAGGGGGCAACATTTGAGGTGACACGACCGTGCCTTGGTTGCTGATCGCAAAGAACAAGTTTCCATCAAACAGTGTATTCCACGGCCAGGCCGTGCCTAGTGGTACGGCCGTGCCCCGACTCTTATTTTTGCGCATCATGTTCTCAGCGCAGCACGGCCAGGCCGTGCCAGGCTCCACGGTCGTGCTGTGGGTCAGTTAGACTTTGCAATTTTGTGTTTTTTTTACCCGTTTTGGCTTAATTTTTCATCCTTTTTAACCTAGCTATAAATAGACTTTGGAAATAATGTGCTAGGGGTTCAGAATTTTTGGAGATTAGAAGAAACTCAAACGTATTTGACGATTAAGGCGAAATTGAGGAATCAATGGAGTCTCTTCCAATTCTCTCATCTCCATGGATTAGTTTCTCTTCTTTCATGAGGAACTAAGCCTCCTGGACTAGGGTACGATGAATTTTGTAGATACTTTTATGTAATCGAATTCAAAAGTTCAATGCAAGTTAATCTATGTTATTTGATCCTTTATCTCTTCTCTTAATGCAATTTGATAATTGATCACTATTGAATTGAACTAGGGTCTTAACATCAATTGGAAAACTGGGGTTTTAGACTTGCTTTGAGATCATTGGACATGCTTAATAGGGTTATAGGAATATAATTCTTGTAGTATGAGTTTGTATGAATCTTTGACCTTTATGCTTGATTCAATTAATTTGAACCTAAGGAATTATGGCTTATTAATTTAATCAAAGGGATTAATAGGAAAGGGATTTTCATTAATCTAAACTTGTGGATTAAAACTTCAATTATATCATAGTTGCTTGCATTGGATTTGAATTCAACAACATAAAGGTGGAAACAAAAGGATTCTATCCCTAGTCATTTTTAGTTATTGAAATATAAATAATGCGTTCTTGTTATTTACTGTTTTCGTCTTTCGATACAAGTCACAAAGATTTCAAATACCTCATATTGTTTCAATAGTTCAAATTATTACAAGGTTCGTTAACTTAAACAATCAATCTCAATCCCTGTGGATTCGATCTTTTATTACTTGACGACGAAATCGTACACTTGCGATTTTGCATAACACGTATAAATCTTGGGGTTTTGACATCTTATTTAGCTTCCATTGGTGATCTTTGGTGAGAGGATATAGATTGATTTCATTTATTTCCATTGGAGTACGGTATCTAACGCTAGAAAGGATAATTCCAGGCTGAACCCAGCAGATGACGTGGCTTTTTTAAGAGCGTTAAATAAATCCAAATGTGTATATTCATGTGACTGCATGACTGCACCATTTTACCGACTGCACTAAATCAGGATCCAACAGTCACTGTATCGATTAATGAGGTGGCATCGTTTTCCGAGATATTATCTGATTTGGACCACATGTGGGTCTTCACCCAAGCAATGTGGGACTCTTGGTGTGCCGAAAAAGTAGCCCCGAGTCGAGGCTAAGGGGCTAAAGAGCCTGTCAACTCTCATGTTGGCTTAGGCCCTCTTTCTAGCATCAATGTTCCGACCTCAAGTACGCAACATCATTTTCCAAGGTATTATCCTCTTTGGGCCACATGTGGGTCTTCATGATTTTGTCCTTAAAAGATGCTTAGGTAGGTTGAGTTTATAAACTACCCTTAACCTCGATTCCCAAGCATGTGAGACTTTTGGTGTACCGGAACAATAAACCATATGTTTCCAAAGGACCAATTGATTTTCTTAACAAACGAAGACATGTTAATGCGCAAATTTGCATGTGATAAATTAAAAATCTTTTAATTTGAAGAGCGAGAATGATATATAATAATTGAACTCTAAATTACATTATCGCAAAAGTTTTGATATAATGGCAAGGTGCATTTTGGATCGGCGTCTTATGAACAGTTTATTTGAGTTCATTTATTGACATAAGTACTTTTGTGAGTGTTTGAGAGAGCTTATAAAAATAGCTTATGACATGTCCATAAGCCGTTTTTCGTTTATTTTAATAAGTTCTCGTAAATAGCTTATGAAAATAGTTGTACAATTTATATGAAAATGGTTTAATTATTTTTTTCCATCATAAAAATAGCTTATATTCTTTATTCAATAAGCACTTAATTAAGTTGACTTCCAAAGATATCCAATGTTAATTAATAAGAACTAATGGTTTTGAAAATTGAAGTTGACTAGCGAACACTCGTGAATAACTTTATATGCATCATATGTGACTCAGCTAATAATGATGATTGACCATATATATATGGCAGATAATCCACACTAGAAGGGAAAGAGCGTTCATAAATATTTTATCCCCAGTGCCAGGTACATGTATATTAGTATCATATTTACTGTTGTGAATGGAGGGGTCAATTCTCGTTCTCTTTTTAATTGAGTGAAAATTTGTCACTTTGAACCAATCATAAAATTGTTAGATATGTTAATAGCAATATATATGCATCCACTATATATATACTTTACCAATCTGCAGATTGTATGGCTAAACAAGACTCCAAAGATGACTGGTTGAAAGTGTTGTCAATTGTTCACTCCAATGAAGGCAGTAGTTGCTTTTTGTTTTATTTTCTGATGTGCCAATTAAGAAAAATAAACTACTATCACGGTCATTTCCTCCATTAATTCACTTCCCACTTATCTTCAACTCTAGACAGTAATTCTCACTTAAAGCAGTGGGGGACACTTATTTTCCTAAATTGACATAAAATGATTGTGGATATCCCACTTAAAGATAGTGGATAGCTCGTATCAGGTGGAACAAACATGTGTTGTCCCAAAAAATAGTGTCTCTATGTCTCCCACCAATCAAAGATTGGAGATATGCATATGAGTTAATAAGTTATAATTTTATTTTATTATGTGGCAAATTATCATTGTTGGTGGACAAAGAATCTGACAGAAAAGTGAGACAGATCCGTATCAAGTGGGCTTCTTCGTCCAATTTGTTTCAACATATTCCCAAACTTATCAGCGAAATTGGTATGTAGTTTATTTTAGACAAATTAATGATCAGTTTTTTTTAACTTTGAGAACTCATGAAAAAAAGAAGATGCATTCCTCATAAGTAATCACAACGAAACTTAAAGTCAGTGTTACAATTTTTATTTTATATATCGGGAAGCTTTTTGCCAATTAATGTACCAAAGACTGTTTTTTTTTTTCATAGGTTTTATCCACCGAACATAATTCTGTTCGAAATATTATCAATCACTAAACGTAGACATCTCTTTTAATAGGGATTCGGACACTGACTTGTCACATTGTGAAAAATTAACCTCTTTTACTAGACCCAATTTCGTTTGTTACCGAAGGCTTTTTTTATTGTCACGTGAAGATAACTCCTCAAATTTGAATGATAAAGGTGTTTGATCAACTAAAATGTGCTCTTTATACAAAGAGGATGGGTGGGCTTGAAAACATTGCCATTTCAAGGCATTTTCGGTTATGTTTCCCTCTTAAAATTATTTTGTATTATTATTATTATTAGAACATCTCATCTCAATTAATACAAGTGGTATATCAATCATTGTTCTTCTCAATCACCAAATATATATATATATATATATATATATATAATTATCATTCCTCGGTGATAGTTTTTTCTTTTACAAAAATTTTAGGATAAAAGAATGACACCTCAATCCAAGGTAGGGAACCTTTGGGTTCCACTACAAGAAATAGCGGGCATATCGACGGCCTATTACCGACGGTCACTACCCGTCGCTAAAAAATTGGCCTTTCCGACGGCTATAACCGTCGGTAAATCTCGCTAGTCGCACGCTTAAAGTTACCGACGACTTGGCCGTCGGTATCCCTGCTTCTGTATTTTTCGACGGCCTTAGCCCGTCGGTACATTGACAACTTTTTAGATTCCCGCTGATTTTTCAAATACCGACGGGATATCACCGTCGGTATTTGAACGCGGCCGTCGGTAAGGCCAAGTAAGTTTACCGTTGGGTTTAGACCGTCGGTAACTTAAATGAGGCCGTCGGTAAAGTCCGAATACAACCAGAGGACGAACCCTTCTTCCCCATTCCCCACTTTTGCGTTCGTCCTCTCTCCTCTCTCTCTCCTTGCAGCGCCGTTGCCTCCACCGCGTCTGCCTCTGCGTCGTCCACCCCTCTATTACTGGTCCTCCACCATATCTCTCTCTTTCTCTCTCTCTCTCTCTCACTGAAGTCGGCCACCGTGACCGCCACCTCCACCACTCCGCCGCGCCACCATAGATGCGACCGCCGCCCAAAAATCTTAAGTAAGGCACCACAGCACCTCTCCTCTCCTCTGTTCCACCGCCGCACAACACCACCTCTTGACCTCTCTATTGTTCCACCGCGCCACCTCCCCTTGCACCGCCCTCTCTCTCGCACTCTCTCTTTCTTTATCTGCCAAGCCACCACCTCGCACCACTAGCGGCCACCAACACTACTGCCTCATTCTCTCTTTGCCAAGCCACCACCCCGCACCACCAACTGCCACCACCATTACTGCCAAGCCACACCACCACTTCTCTCTCACGTAATTTGAAATTTTTTATTTCGTATTTTGAATTTTTGCTGTGAAAAAAATCTTTATTTATTTGTAATTGGCTGTGAAAATTTCAGGGACCTGTCGGGATCGTTGTGAGATCGTTGCCGTGTCGAGTTCGGTGTTGTCATTGCTACTTCTCATTTTGTTGGACATATTTTGTGATTAGTGATTTTGTGCTTTAATTATAGTCTGTATGATCTAGGAAATGACGTGTTATCAAGGTATTAAAAACCGGACCGGGCATTGAACCGGAGAGGGCCTGGGTTCAGGGTTTTTGGGTTCGACCGGGGTCGAACCGGGTTCGATTAAATATTATTAAAAAAATATTTAATACAATATATAAATAAATAATAAACAAAAAATAAAGTGATATTCATAACTTTACACCATAAAAATTATACTTCACTTAATATTTTCTTAATAAGTCGACATATAACAAAAAATTACACATTCATCCATCTCAAATATGACATAACTATTACGTTCAATAACACAAAATATGAAAAATGGCGCAGGTAGTCGAGTTTGAGAAGCAAAATAGCGCAGGAAAAAAAAACAGTTAAAATATAAAATGTGCCCTTAATATAAAAATAAAAATTAAAAAAAACTTTTTTTGTGAACCGGCCGGATCGGCCAAAAAACCCGGTTTTGGCCGGTTTTGACCCGGTCCGGTCCGGTTCTTAACCGGTTTATCAACAGACCCGCCCGGTTCTCTGCGAACCGGTTTTATAGGGTGGATCGGACCAGACCATGGCCCGGTTCCCGGTTCAACCAGCCGGTCCGGTCTGGTTTTTAATACCTTGCGTGTTATAGTTTGTATGATCTAAGGTTTATCGAGATATAGTCTGTAATTAGTATAAGTTTTTATTAATTAGGTAAGCTGATTTAAGGTATATTGATTGTCCCCAAATTATCTGATTTATGGTATACTGATTGTCCCCAAATGATCTGATTTATGTGAGCTGATTTATGGTATACTGATTATGATTCAATGAGTATGTGAGCTTAGATATGGTATACTGATTGTCAGTTGTAGTGCATAGACACGGTCAACGGTTTTTTCAACTAAATAAATAGGTGATTTTTGCTTGGTGATACTTAATTTGATTTTTTAATGTCCAAAAAATAAATATGTATTTGAATTAATTCATGTTGGTATTGGAGTAGGTAGAATGGAATACGAATTTAGGTTGAGATGTCAAGAGGATTAATTGTGTATTAAAAAAGGCTGTTAAGGTTTTGAATGATTTTGTAATCAGTAGTAATGGACTAATGGTATTCCTGATGAGAAATTGAGCTCTTTATGATTTTGTAGTTAATTTTTGCATTGTTGGATTTGATTTTGAATTTGTATATGTATTGAAATTACTTCATTAAGCTCCAAACTTATTTGGTCTGTTGTGTTTGGGATATTTTGCATTTGGTTAGGCAATTTCTTGAGGATTAGGTGTGTTGTTTAGATGTTTTGATATTCTGGTGTGGTTTTGATATTCTTGTTTATAGCTTATTAGTTTCTGCTAACAGAAGAAGCTCTGTTTCATAGGCCTTTGAGATCGCCACCTCCACCAATCCGCCGCGTCACCACAGCTACCATCATCGCCCGTGCCTCTACCACTACTCTGCGATCGACGTTGATTCGCTATGAGTTTTTATCGTGCGAGTAATTTTATATGATTAGGAACCGTAGTTTAATTAAAATTTTGTATGATTAGGGACTGTAATTATAATTAGAGACTGTATGATTTGTGACTTTTATGTTAATAGATAGATAGATGCATGTTTGAATATTTTTCTATCATGCTTTGATGCGTGAAATGTCGGTTCTTTTTGGGTGGAAAAGGGTTGGCTGTTGACCCCCACACCGACATATTTCTTTGATTTCCTTCATAGTTCTCTCCACAGAGGGAATTTTGAAGTGATGTATATTTTGGCTAATAAATATATGTGAGTGAGTACTTTTGTATTCCTTACCTATATTTGAGAGTCTAGGAAGGGGTTATGATCACGAATTGGTTAGTGTCACACCCCGAGTACGAAGTGTTTAGTAAAGTGATAAATCCTGATAATTCCATATTTGCTTAGGCTTCATGATCCTATTAGGTTTTGTTGTGTAAACCGAACCACCATTAGTAAGATGTATGATTATTGATGAAATGGATGAATGATGTAGTGGTTATGATATAAGGCATATATGATAGTGATATAAACTGTAATATTCGTAATATTGTCTTGCTGGAACCTTGGGGAAGACGAGTACCCAAGTTATATAGTTTTCTAGGAACCTTGATTTTGTAAAACTTTATCATAACGTGTTTAACGAACTAAAAGAAACTTAGGATTAGTTATGAATGTGTTTTTGGCGTACTATCGGAGGGTACAATCCCCTAAACATCAGCATGCTATGAGAAGGGCAAGGAGTACCGTAGGACAATTTGTAAAGAAAAGTGATGTTGAGGCCTCAAACAACTTAGGCCTAGCGGAGAAAAACCGATATTAAATTTTATTAAATATATTTTAATTAGTTTATTGTTTTATTTATATGCTTGTTACTAGTATCGGAGAAAAGCCTTAGCTTTCCGTTTAAGGTTCAATATATTATTGAGTGCATGTACTCTTTTAGGGTACCACGTGTTTATTGTATATTGAACCTTGAATTGTCCAAGTTGGATAGTTTGGGAAAAAACTTTTACTTTACTCGTATAATAGTTGTTTCTTAATTCTCGTATCTTTATATTTGATTAAATTTTGGTTCGATTCATTTCCTTTTGTTCTCGGGGTGCATACTTGATCGCGGTATTCATAACTACGATCATTTAGTGTACTCAGATACCAATGGGAAATGCCACCGAAATTTTGTCAAGTATAAGATATGAGAATTAAGGAAGGATTATTATACGAGTTCTGAAAAAGTTTTTCCTCGAATGGGATAAGGTCATACCATTTAAAGAAAGAGAGTGGTTGTAAGAACGTCGTACTGCTGAAATTGTCATTTTTTTAACATGCAGAAGATGAAATGTTTTCTTTCGAGTCGTAGTTGGATGTACGATAGGTTGTATCCAGGGAGAGGCGGTTTGAAACAATCTTTTTGCGATGAGATTGATCACTTTGTCTAAGCCGCAATGGCACATGAAGATTTCATAATAATGGAGGGATTAGATGTTCGTGCCTTAATTGCAATTGCAGAAGGATTAAGAGCCCAGGTGAGGTCATGTATCACCTGCAGAGAGTTGGATTTAGGCCTAATTACTGGATTTGGACTAGACATGGTGAAGAGTTGCCTCGGGTTGATTTAGGGGTTGGCGATAATTGCACAGGTGCTTCAAGCAGTTGCATAGATACGGGATATGGTGAGCAAATTGAATTGATACAAGATATTGTTTATGATGCGTTGGGGGTCAACGTAGCATTCGAAGAGCAACAGTATGATGACACAGATGAACTTCCAAATGAGACAGCACAAAAATTTTATAATCTCTTGTTAGAAACAAATAAGCCATTGTTTGAAGGGTCTGCAGACTCTAAGTTTTAATGTGTGTGAGGCTTTTAGCTCTTAAGTCCAACTGTGGTGCTACGGATGTGTGCTTGGATCTCGTAACGAAAATGATGTTTGACTCGTCACCTATCAGAGATGGTTTTCCAAAAAGTTATTACGAGGCTAAAAGCTTAGTGTCCAAGCTGGGGTTCGAATCCAAAAGGATTGATTGTTGTGTAAGAGGGTGTATGTTATATTACGAAAATGAATTCAGTAAAAACGATGGCGCGCTGGTTGAATGCAAATTTTGTGGTGAGCCAAGGTATATTTCACAAACTGATAATGGAAAGGGTAGACAAAAACCAGCTCCAGTGAAGGCAATGTTTTATTTGTCAATTATTCCAAGGCTGCAGAGAATGTTTGCATCAACACAAGCTGCAGAAAAAATGACGTGGCACTATAAGAATAGAAGTACTTCAGATATGTTGTGCCACCCATCTGATGGTGAAGCTTGGAAGCACTTTGATCACGTGCATCCCAAATTTGCAGCAGATCCACGTAATGTACGACTTCGCTTATGCTCTGATGGTTTTACCCCCGTATCTTTAATCAACGACGAAACCTTATTCTTGCTTGCCAGTTATTGTTACCCCATACAATCTTCCTCCCGAAATATGCATGTCTAAGCCTTATATGTTCTTGACTTGTATTATACCGGATCCAGATAATCCAAAAGATGGTATTGACATCTATTTACAGCCTCTCATTGACGATCTCAAAAGGTTGTGGAATGGCGTTTTGACTTATGATATTGCACGAAAGAAGAATTTTACAATGAGGGAAGCTCTAATGTGGACCATTAATGACTTCCCTATATATGGCAAGTTGTCTGGTTGGGGTACTCATGATAAAATGGCACATCCCCATTGCATGGAGCATACAAAGGCCTTTACCTTGAAATTCGGGGGAAAGAGTTCTTAGTTTGACTCACATCGCAGGTTTTTACCAGGTGATCATGCATTTAGACGGAATAAGAAAGCCTTCAAGAAGGGGGAAGTTGAATTAGGTGGCCTGCCCCCAAGGTTGACATCCGAACAGATTTGGAGCAGAGTTGTAGATCTGCCAAAAATCACAGATTATGGTGAATTGGATCGATTTGAAGGATATGGACAATGGCATAACTGGACAAAAAGAAGTATTTTTTGGGATCTGCCATATTGAAAAGATAATTTATTGAGACACAACCTCGATGTTATGCACATTGAGAAGAAATTTTTTGACAATATTTTTCTCACAGTGATGAACGTTAGAGGAAAAACGAAAGACAATGATAAGGCCAGACTGGACTTACCATTTTACTGTAAGCGAAAGGACTTGCATTTGACGACTCGGACGGATGGGAAAACCCTGAAATCTAAAGCCTGTTACTCTTTAACTGCCGAGGAAACAAAGTCAGTCTGTCGGTGGATAAAAGAACTTTGGATGCAAGACGGTTATTCTTCTAATTAGGCAAGATGTGCCGATGTGAACAAAGGAACCATGATTGGGATGAAAAGCCATGATTGTTGTAACACCCCACCGAGACAGGGCGTTTACTTTATTTATTTAAATAACAATAGTTTATTTATAAAACAAACACACGTTTTATTTAATACTAAGGTTTACAAACATAATATTCATACAAGTAAAATTACAACTCTACACCCACATGGGTGACAAAAGACACACTAGTCGTGACATAGGTATCCATCTTCTGCCTCTAAGTAGGCTTCCCAAAGACTCCCCATCCTCCAATTATAGGATGTTCTTGTCCATCTGTTATTTAACGTCATATAATGAAATGCACAATAAAATACTGGGGTAAGATATCCATTAACCTCCATCAAACAGGAAAACAACATAGTAGAGTATATGTTATCATACACAATATATCATCACAATCATCAACATACCTATCGTCACCGATACTTAAAGCTCTTAAGATCGTGATTACAAACCAAACCATTCACAGATACGTCTGATAAGTCTTCATCACATGTAGAATTATAGTGCTTAATTGGATATTTGTGTTGTGATTGAAAAGAATTGAAAGTGATTTTATACTTAAATTGTATGATTTAATGTATTCACTTGATCTAGTTCTAACGTTTGTGCATTAGTATTTTCTATGATTTTTTATCTCTAAGTGTACAGGAATGGGAGCATAGCCAAATGATTGACTTGGAAGCGCGTCTGGAAGCGCTGTTTCTTGACAAAAAAGATTTCAAAAGCTATATCTTGAGCCACAGTAATCTGAATGAGATGATCTTGGTCTTGTTGGAAAGATAGAAGAATTATCTACAACTTTTATGAAGAAATCGAGACCTAAATCAATCTCTAAGTTGGGGTGTTTTGTGCTACACGTTGATAAGGTGATGATGCCTTAGCCTGACACCTGTTTGATGTTTTAATCATATCTAGACTTTTAGGTGTCCAAATGAGACTAAACCAGTGCCATTGGAAAGCTAAGACCCATAGCTTTAACTTTCATGAGGACACCTTGAGCTAATTCAGATTTTACAGAGGTACAAATGCAACACAACATGGAAGAACGGGTGCAGGAGGGCACCCTGCTGTCGACGCCATGATCGTGTGCGCGCGGAGCGCACCTGAAGCGCTCCTGGAGCGCAAAATCTGATGTCGTTCTGTTTATTTGTGCGTGGGGCGCACTTGGAGCGCACAGGTCGCGCTGAAACATTTAAATATCACGATTTTCACGATTTTGTGGCATTCTTTATCATATCTAGGACCTAAAAACGCTGGGAGACTTGTCAAGGAGTGCTAGGGTTTCATTCGCCACCATCTCCAAAGAGGATTCAAGCTTGGGAACAAGGAATTGAGTCATCAATAGAGTGGTTCTCTATCGCTATTTCTATTTTCTGGTTTGCTACTTTGTTCTTTATGAGTAGCTAAACTCCTTTAGGCTAGGGTTAGATAAATTTTGTGGAAACTCTTATGTAGTTTGATTTACTTATATCAAAGCAAGTTTATTTCATTTATATTTGAGCCTTTATCTCTATTCTTAATGCTTTTGGTAATTGATCACTATCAAATTGATTTTGTGTTCGTCTCACAATTAGGAAATTGGGGTTTTGAAATTGATAATGGGATTGTTGGCCATATTCATAATGATTATAGGTATATGACTTTGTGAATATGTGTTTTATGAATCATTATTCTTATTGCTTAACCTAGCTTTAAATCACCTAAGGGATTAGGGGTTTTAGTTAGAGTAAAGGGTTTATGAGGCAAGGAATTGTCCTTAAACTAATTTCGTTGATTCGAACTTCAATTTTACATGGAATAACTTGTGTTAATTGTATATTAAATGCATAAGAATGGAAACAGAAGGATTCAACCCCTAGTCACTTTTATTCATTCGAATTCTATTACTTTTTATTATTTTCATTTGTTACAAATATCATCAATTTCAAATACAAAGGTTTGGTTCCTGTTCAAAATTGTTACAAAGTTTGTTAAGTTAAATAACTAATCACAATCCCTGTGGATTCGATCTTTTTATTACTTGACGACGAAATCGTAAACTTACGATTTAGCCTAACAAGTTTTTGGCGCCGTTGCCGGGTATTGTTGAATTGATTTTTAACAAGACAAACAAGTATTATTTTGAACAATTTTATTTTCAGTTTATAAAAAAAAATTATTGTTATAATTGTTGTTGTGCTACTTACCTTTTTTTTAGTGTTGTGCATGCGAGGTAAATAAACCGGTGAGCTATTGTTTGACCCAGAAATAGAAAAGACAGCAAAGGCTAATAGGAAAAAGGCAAAGGAAGCAAGACAACAAAAAAATCAAGCCTCTGCTTCTACTTCTCTCGTTACAACTCAAGTAGTAATGGGGGACGTACAACCACCACCACCACCGCGCACCTTGGGCGATTTTGGGAGAAGGAATAATCATCCAAGGGCCGTCATGGCCTACCAACAGGTGGAGGCAAATGCTTTTGAGATCAGACCATCTCTGTTGAACACTCTCAAGCAAAACCAATTCACTGAGGATGAAATTGAAGACCTAAATCAGTACTTGATAAATTTCTATGAAATCTATAGTACCTTCATGCTGGGTGGAGTGACAAAAGGGCCAAGAAACTAAGGCTCTTTCCTTTTACCCTGCGAGATAGAGCAAGAGATTGGCTGCACACCTTGCCTATAGGAAGCATCACTACTTGGGATGATTTGGAGGATAAATTTATGAACAAATTTTTTCCACCCTCCAAGTTCATCAAAAGAAGAGGTGAAATTCATGGGTTCCAGCAGAACCAGATCGAAAATCTGTATGAGGCTTGGGAGAGATTCAAGCTTCTTATGAAAAGATGTCCTGGCCATAGGTATGATGAGTTTAATCAGATGCAAATGTTTTTGCAATGGGTCGAGGCCAAATACAAGAATGATGTTGGATGCCTCAGTTGGAGGCACAATTAACAGCAAAACAGCTGAAGAAGCAAGAACTTTAGTGGAGCAAATGGCTTCCAATGAGCAGTTGTGTCAAAATGATTAGGAACACAGGGTAGAAGAGGAGTCCTTGAGCTAAAAACACAAGATGCACTCTTGGCTCAAAATGAATTGGTCTCTCAACAATTGGAAGCTATCACCATGGAACTTAAAGCGCTGAAGACGGGAGCCTCTATTCCCGCTCAGGTGAACCACTTGAACATGAACTTGAGATGTGATTTTTTTAAGGGCCTCATGAGAATGGAGGTTGTGATGCTAAGAGAATTTCTAATGAGCAAGCTAACTACATGTGTAATTTTCAAAAGCAATGAGGGAATCCTTATTCTGACATCTATAATCCTGGGTGGAAGAATCATCCCAACCTTTCTTAGAAACAACAAGATAACCCATCATCAAGCAACCCTCCACAACCTCAAAAGCAAGAGAAGCCAAACGCATTAGAGGAAGCTCTCACTCAATTCATGAAGATGACTCAATCCAACTTCCAGAACATCCACTCCAACTTTCAGACTCACGAGTCTCATTTCAAGAACCAAGAGGCCTCTATAAAAAATCTGGAGAATAAAATTGGGCAAATCTCAAAGCAACTCACGGAGCAATCCAAAGGTAAGTTTTCTGATAGCACAGTAGATAATCCTAAGAGTGAGAATTGTAGTGCTATTACTTTGAGAAGTGGAAAGATGATGTCTGAAGTTGAAGGCAAGAAAAAGAGTGAAAAAAGTGAGGTGGATAGAGTTGAAAATGAGAGAAATAAAAATAAAGAAAAAGAAGAGAAAAAAGAGGTTGAGAAGAAATCCAACTCAGGAGAGGAAGGCAATTTTATTACTGAACAGCTGCAGGTGGGAAATAAGCCCAAAGTGGTTCCTCCATATATGAGCCTGCCATATCCTCCTTTGAACAAGAAAAAGGAGAAGGATGGACAGTTTGCTAAGTTCATGGACATTTTCAAAAGCCTACAGATCAACATTCCTTTAGCAGAAGCTATTGAGCAAAGGCCCATATATGCCAAATTCATGAAGAAATTGTTGACCAAGAAGAGGAAGTTTAAAGAAGGTGAGACTGCGGCTTTGACAAAAGAGTGCAGTGCTATCATTCAAAGAAAGCTTCCTCCCAAAATGAAGGATCCTGGGAGCTTCACAATTCCTTGCACCATCGGGAATTTAAAAATTGACAAAGTCCTGTGTGATTTGGGAGCCAGCATCAATCTGATGCTGTTATCTATGCTGAAGAGGTTGGGAGGAGGTGAAGTCAAGCCTACAAAAATGACACTGCAGCTGGCAGATAGGTCCATCAAATACCCTTATGGGATTATGAAAGATGTATTGGTGAGGATTGGCAAATTCCTTTTTCCGGCAGATTTGTGATCCTTGACATGGAGAAAGACAAGGAGGTCCCTTTTCTTCTTGGAAAACCTTTCGTAGCTACAGGAAGAGCCTTGATTGATGTCTAACAAGGTAAATTAATTTTGAGGTTCCAAGATGAGAAGGAGACTTTCAATGTACTTGAGGCTATAAGACATCCCGATGACACCGAAAAGTGCTCTAGAATTGATGTGATTGGGAAGTCGGTTGGAGAAATTCTTAATCAAGACCGACCTTCCAAACCCTTAGAGAAGATAACATTGGATTCCATTGAGGAGATGCCTGAAGATCTGGATGATGGGATGGAAAAATTGTCAGTGCAGGAAAAAGGAAGAAAAGGAAAGACTAGTCTGCATATAGGCCATGGAAAACAATTCCCAAATTGCAAAATTCCAAAGAAGGCACATGCAGAACCTACTCAGTCCTATGAAAAGTGCACCAAGCAGGTGAAGGATGACAATGTCCACCCACATAAATTCAAGAGGAGAAAAAGGAGACCAATGAGAAAAAGGGAAGTGATTTCCATGCAAGCACTCAAGACTATGGGTGTACCTCTTCTCAAGGAAGGAAGTGCTTCAATCTTCTTTTCTTCCTTTAAGGAGCCTTGATCAACTCCTTCAAATGTCAAGCTAGTGACGTTAAAGAAGCGCTTCATGGGAGGCAACCCATTGGCGGTGGCATCTGGCGGCCCACCTTTCACATTGCAGTTGGCGGTTGAGTCGGGCGGCTCACTGCAAAGGTTCTATCTTTGTTTCTTTTCTTTTGCTATTTATTTTATTGTTGAATTTGTTTTCTTTTGTGTGTGAAGTTGTTACCATGCACCCTATGACAGAGCCTTTTGTTCCTCTATGACATTCCTTTTCATCTGAGAATTAGTCTGTGAATTGTCATCTTATTGTGTGCGTGAAGTGTATGATCAAGGAGCTGAAACTTTTGTTGACATGAACCTTTTTAAGTAGCTTCTTGTAACCGTAAGTTTTGAGAATTTCAGTGGTCATGAATCTTTCCCATTACAAAAGCAAAATCTGTGAGTGTTTGAGCCTAAACAGAATTTTATTTATTCTTGAGTGCTCCACCATTTGTATAAATTCTTCAGAACTCAACTCTGTTCTTGATTGCTTTTGCATTACATGTGAACACGTACACAAATGATTGAGATCTTTATTTTTGTTTGAACAGCTAGAGCATTTGATTGCCTACCCTTGCTAGCCCTTTTGGGCCTTAAGCCTTTTTGTTGAATCTTAAGCACAATACAAGCCAATAACCGAAAAAACCAATTGTCCCTTTAAATTGGAGTTGAGAGATTGTGTTCTATAAAATTGGTTATTTGGTTGTAAATTAAGTTTGGGGTTGCTTGAGGGCAAGCAACAATCTTAAATTTGGGGTGGCTACACAAAGCATGTGCGTGTAGTTCACTTCAGGAAAAAAAATGAACAGGTCAGAGGAGAACAACAATAAAAAGATTCAAATTGTTTTGTCAAAACAAAAAAAAAGAAAACAAAAGAAAAATCAAAGTGAGAAAGCAAAGAAAAAGTTCTCTTTTGGCTTATTGGTATACAAAGTCGAGGGTAATTAGGGAAAATTTGTGAATTGATACAAGGTATGGATAAGTACTAATAGAGGCATCTCTTAACTCCAATTAAGTTAGCCTAGATCCAAAATAATATCCTCCCTTACCTAAGCCTCATTTCACCCTTTGAAAAGATCTCATAATGTGTGTGGCATTTGTGTGTATTTGCGTTCCTAGAATTTTGTCAAGCTTATGGTAGATGATTGCATTTGGTGTGAATTGAGTGTAAACAGTACCTTTTAAACACTTGGGTGGAGTGAAACACATTATCTGAAAAGGTGTAATGGGAATTGATTTGTGGCTCTGAGTAAATAAATGCATTTTGGTTACTTGAGTTGTGATAATTGGAAAGCATGAATTCAAAAGAATAGGTGAATTGATTGTGCATGGATTGTCAAAATTTTTATGAAAAGTTCACCTAGATGAATTGGAATCATTTGAAATCCAACCCATGTTTTTGATTGAGTTTGCTTGAGGACAAGCAAAGAGCTAAGTTTGGGGTTGTGATAAGTCTTCATCACAAGTAGATTTATAGTGCTTAATTAGATATTTGTGTTGTGATTGAAGAGAATCGAAAGCGATTTTATGCTTAAATTGTATGATTTAATGTATTCATTTGATCCCGTTCTAACGTTTGTGCATTAGTGTTTTCTATTATTTTTCATCTCTAAGTGCACAGGAATGGGAGCATAGCCAAAGGATTGACTTGGAAGCGCGTTTGGAAGCGCTGTTTCTTGACAAAAAAGATTTCAAAAGCTATATCTTGAGCCACACTAATCTGAATGAGATGATCTTGGTCTTGTTGGAAAGATAGAAGAATTATCTACAACTTTTATGAAGAAATCGAGACTTAAATCAATCTCTAAGTTGGGATAATTTGTACTACACGTTGATAAGGTGATACTGCCTCAGCCTGACACCTGTTCTATGTTTTAATCATATCTCGAGTTTTAGGAGTCCAAATGATATGAAACCAGTGTCATTGGAAAGCTAAGACCCATATCTTCAACTTTAATGAAAACACCTTGAGCTAATTCAGAGTTTAAAGAGGTGAAAAATGCAACACAACATGGAAGAACGGGTGTAGGAGGGCACCCTGCTGTTGACGCCATGATCGCGTGCGCGCGGAGCGCGCCTGGAGCGCAAAATCTGATGTCGTTCTGTTTGTTTGCGCGTGGGACACACTTGGAGCGCAGTGGTCGCACGAAAACATTTAAATATCACGATTTTCATGATTTTGAGGCATTCTTTATCATATCTAAGACCTAAAAACGCTGGGAGGCTTGTCAAGAAGTGCTAGGGTTTCATTCTCCACTATCTCCAAAGAGGATTCAAGCTTGGAAACAAGGAATTGAGTCATCAATGGAGTGGTTCTCTATTGCTATTTCTATTTTTTGGTTTGCTACTTTGTTCTCTATGAGTAGCTAAACTCCTTTAGGCTAGGGTTAGATGAATTTTGTGGAAACTTTTATGTAGTTTGATTTACTTATATCAAAGCAAGTTTATTTCATTTATATTTGAGCCTTCATCTCTATTCTTAATGCTTTTGGTAATTGATCACTATCAAATTGATTTTGGGTTTGTCTCACAATTGAGAAATTGGGGTTTTGAACTTGATAATGGGATTGTTGGCCATATTCATAATGATTATAGGAATATGACTTTGTGAATATGTGTTCTTATGAATCATTATTCTTATTGCTTAACCTAGCTTTAAATCACCTAAGGGATTAGGGGTTTTAGTTAGAGTAAAGGGTTTATAAGGCAAGGAATTGTCCTTAAACTAATTTCGTTAATTCGAACTTCAATTTTACATGGAATAACTTGTGTTGATTGTAGATTAAATGCATAAGAGTGGAAACCGAAGGATTCAACCCCTAGTCGTTTTATTCATTTGAATTCTATTACTTTTTATTATTTTCAGTTGTTACAAATATCATCAATTTCAAATACAAAGGATTAGTTCCTGTTCAAAATTGTTACAAAGTTTGTTAAGTTAAATAATTAATCATAATCCCTGTGGATTCGATCTTTTTATTACTTGACGACGAAATTGTACACTTGCGATTTAGCCTAACAACGTTATACTGACAAACCCGACCACACGGTCACAAATCACATCGTACTTTGATACCATAACACAAGTCATCGGTCTTTCAGGCTCAATTACCAGCCCTACAGACCCAGACCGCCGGACATTTCAGGCTCAATTACCAGCCTTACTGTCCCAGAGATGTCAGGTCCATTACCGACCCTACTGACCCAATCCATCCCTGAATATTACGGGCCATTAACGCCCTACTCCCTAGACTCATCACCAGCCTCAGGGCATCGAGTACAATAAGTTGGTTTGTCCTGAGAACACATCTTGTTATGTTACCCTCTCCGATCATTGGTTACGACATCCCATACTACCATATCCTATTACCGGAGTAAGGCACCATCCCGTACACTAGGATGGCATTCCCCATACCGGGAATGGCCAAGACTGTCCACCCGTCAGACGTGGAGTCCTGGAGCTCGGTCATACCATCGATCATATCCATCTCAGGTACACCTACTCCACACTACTCCGTACCATCGATCATATACATCTCAGGTACACCAACCTCGGGTACACTGACCCGGCCATCACCACTATCACAAGGTGTCGATGGTAGTACTTGATACTACCATCTAGGGATTCGCAAGCCTCTAACTAGAGGGCGTCACCCTTGGCTATACAACCATGCATTAGATTCACTTGTATTATAATCCACACATAAATATCAGACACATATTAGAATAACATCAATCAGATTTATCATAATTAACAGCATATAATTTAATCTTAACATCGCATAAGCGACTGTCTATCAATCTATAACCATAACCTATGTTGGTTGATAGGTCTACAGTGACTATCCTTAGCCACCATATACCACAACCCCTCTCTTGAGGTGTTGCTACTATCAACCCCTAGTAGGGTTAACAGACCCTTACTCATGCTAACAGTACTACTCTACTACCTATTTTTCCTAGAGATTAAGGTATCTTCCCCCTTACCTGGCTTAGAAGACTGATACTGCTTGTGTTCTTCGCGTCCCGGGAGCTCCTCTACGCCCTCCACACTTTCCCAAAGGCCTTTGGAAGCACTTGGGATGAAATGAGGGGCTTTAGACCTATTTATAGGCAAATAGAGAGCTCCCTCCTTCTTAACCGACTTTGGTCGCATCGCGATGGCAAGGCCATCACGTCGTGAGGAGCGTGTTCTGGAACGCTCGTTTTCTCTCTGCCACCGCCTTACCTGAACCAAGTGTATCGCGTCGTGACATCGCGTTGCGATGGACCATGTATTATTCCCGTCGCGTCGCGACAGTGTTAAAATAAAAACGTCCCATTTCTTTATTCGAGGTATTTCTAGAGGGTTCTATACTTTTTCAAGGGTTTTTAGGTCTCACTTAAGCTCATTTTATCCTTGTTAAAGCCTCTAATTCTCCATTTATTACTTAATCATTAATCGGATTATTATTTATGATTATCTGAAAATCAGGATATTACAATTGTCATGTATTCATGGAGTGTTTACTTCCTATTGTATTTAGTTCCTTGCCGTCAAATGTTTTAAATCCACTTACTGAACTCAGTCAATTTTTTAAAGATTTGTATTCTGCGACATTAAGAGATGATGATCTTATAAAGATGGAGCAGAATATACCAATCATTCTTTTTAAGTTGGAGAGAATATTTCCCCCTGGTTTCTTTGACTCTATGGAGCATCTCCCAGTGCATCTTGCACATGAAGCTAGGCTTGGTGGACTGGTTCAATACAGATGGATGTATCCATTCGAAAGGTAATATAATAAAATATTTAATATAAATATTCATTTGAAGGGTTAAATGTATCAATTTTTATCATCAACCTTATTATTTTATAGATTTACGGGTGACTCAAAATGATCGATGAAAAATAAGGCTAGGGTTAAAGGATCTATTTGTGCAACTTACTTACACCGTGAGACAATCCATTTATGTTCCCATTATTTTACGAACTTCATGTTGACACCAACAAATAATAGGAATGAAATAGAAATTGAAAGTGAAAGACACCCGCTAGCCTTATCAGTATTTTGCCTTCCCGGTCGTCATGCTGGAAAAGAGCTGACTCACTGGTTAACAGGAGAAGAGTTCAAGTCAGCCCACGTTCACGTGTTGATCAATTGTACCAAAGTATCACCATATCTTACGTATGTATCATTTTGACCACTTTCAATTTCTTTTATCCGCAACTACTCATGATCATTTGTTTGATAATGACTTGATCAGGGCATTCTTGTTAACTAAGCTCACAAGCGAACAAGACTCTTCTGCCTATATTCATGAATATTTTCCAACGTGATTTATGAATCAGGTATGTATTTTTAGTCCTATTTGAACTATTTATTTTTTGAAAATACAAAAGATTGTTTGAAAAAAGGAACCATAATTTGTTTGCATATGGTGTATACGCAGGTGTACAGTGAGGCAGAATCGCCTAAAATCGAACACTTGAGAAATTTATCTCATGGTCCTAAACCATGTGTAAAAGAATGACACATGTTTTTTGTAAACGGATACAAATTTCAAACCCAGTCAACAACAGAGGGGGGAAAACAATTAACAGCGGAGTTTATGTAAAAGGTGTCACAGATGGAGGTGAAGACAACTTTTACGGCGTGATTCAACATATATATGAACTGGCGTACAATGCTTTAGACTATACTAAAAGAATAGTGTTATTTTATTGTAATTGGTTTGATCCGTCAAGTAGAGGCACAAGAGTGGATCGAAAATATAATACTGTGAAGATATGCATGAGCAGAAGATACCAAATGGTTGATCCGTTTATCATGGCACAACATGTAAGACAAGTATATTATGTCCCTTATCCATCAACTCGAAGGGACAAACAAGGTCGGTGTGTTGCAATAAAGACAAAACCAAGGGGTCACATTGAAGTAGATGATCCACAGGAAGAAGTGGCTTATCAAGTGGATAAGATGTCTCATGTCAACATAGTAAATGAAGTGGAACTCGTTTCTCGACTACGTGACAATCCAATCACATATGAAGATGTAGATGGAGATGAGGAAATAAATGAAGAAGTGGCAGAACCATCAAGATCTGAAGACGATGCCGAAGTAGAGTGGGCAAAATGGGCAGAATGAAATTGTTTAACTTTTTACAATTAGAGAAATTAATGTCTAACAATATATTTAATTTGTCAGTTATTTTCATAACTTGTTGTTTATTTTTATGTAATTCATTTTTTTTTGTTGAAGTCTATCTTTAATTCTTTAACATTCTGTGTTTTTTACATTTTTCCCTTCAAAATATTTTATAATAAATAGCACCCCAAAAAAATATTTTATAATTAATTAATTAATTATTTTATAAAAAAGAATTTCAACCCACACTCACACATATATAAGCGCAAAACTTCTCTTTGAATTCAACACTTCAGAGATTGCTTATGTTGCTGCTGGGTTACATTACCGGACTTGTTGTTTATTTTTATGTAATTCATTTTTAATATTGTTATATTTAAATATAATATTTCATGATTGTTATTGTTGATTTGCTCTATAGACATATGGCATCAGGATCAGGATCCGACCCCCCTAGACCACCCACTAGAGGTAAAGGGAAGGGGAAGGGCATCGCCATCGACCCCCCCGTCGTGGGAGGCCGAATATTATTAGGCGTGACGCTATTGGCTTTTCGACGTTGTCATCCACATAACGTCTGTGTACATCTGTTGGAACCTAAACGATTGAGAAGTTTAGACCCTCATTAATTTTGATGATAACAAAATATTCACAAGAGAACAATTTATGTTCTAACAATTCTTGAAGTGTGCAGATACTAATATTACATACATTTCTAAGCCACTTAAACAAGAAGGAAGAAGCTCTCAAGAGAAGGATACACTCCATGTGTCAGCATCCGGCTCATCCTAGTAAACTGTCCTACTGAGCGTCTGGAATTATCCTCTTATGACACTAATCCTATCCATTTGCTTGAGTGTCCGATCTTCTGATCTGAGCGAGAGTCTGAACTTCATTTTATATCACGTGATGGTCACGTATTGCTCCTCTTCTCAGAAGCCTCTGGAACGGATTTCGAATTTGATCTTATGCGCCAAAATTGTTGTACGAGGTATCAAAGGTGACACCTTTAGCTACAAGACAAAAATCGTACAAGCAATTGTAAAAAGCAAGGTAGTTTAAACGGTAAAATGTACTCTCGAGATATTCTCTGGAAAGGAAGAAAGAGATGACTTTTTGAAATCACCTCACTCAATGGAAAGGAGCCATTTTACTGTAACGGTAATATCCTTTAGAACTCCTATATATACCCCAAGGTATCCATTGAAGAAAAGTCGAGACTGCTGAAATTGAAACTGCCAAAACTGTACAAGAGTATATTGCTTCATTCTTTGAAAACAAGCACTTTGTTGCTATACACTACAAAGAGTCAATACTCAAAGCATCGCTTCTACGAGCAATCAAGTTTCAAGCCAAGTCTCTAGACTACAAGAACTGAACTCAGCGTCCGACACTTTCTTTTAGAAAGCATTTCTATATTGAGCTTAATTTTTATCCTCTCTGTGAGAGTTATTTATACTTGTATTCAAATTATTTGTAAAAATTGTTTTGGCCTAGTTAAGGCTGTTCTCTCAAAGGCTCGACTGTACTGAGTCGTTTTGTGACAGTAGAATACTCTTGAGGAAATTGTAATCAGATTGATTATAGTGGAAAATCCTTCAGGAACGAAGGGACTAGACGTAGCTACCAGTTTGGTAGTGAACTAGTATAAACCTCTGTGTCTCTTGACTTTACTGCTTTCTATTTTTCTTTATCCTGATGTGTTAAAAACAAGTTTTCACAAACTGTTTTCCAGCGTCCGGCTTTATTTCCAGCATCCATTTAACAAACTGTCTTAAAAAACCTGTGTTCTAAGTGTTTTTAACTTACAGTTTACGAAAAGTTTTCAACAAAATTCAACCCCCCCTTCTTGTGTTCACGTTCAGTTGGTATCAGAGCTCGGCCTCTTGGTTGAGCACTTAACAGTGTTAAGAGTAAAGATCTTACTGTGAACATGTTTGCTGAAGGTGGTCATATGAACCGTCCTCCTCTATTCAATGGAGAAAAATTTGATTACTGGAAAGATAAGATGAAAGCATTCCTTGAGGCACAAAATCTTGATTTGTGGGATATAGTTGAAAGTGGTTACATTTCTCCATAAATGCCCTTGGTGTTGCTATACCTAGGGTAAAGCTGGGTGATGGTCGAGAAAAGAGATATCAAACAAATCAAAAGGCTAGATTTATTCTCATCCTGCTATGATGAAAGAGAATATGATAAATGTGGTAAGTTTGATATCGCCAAAGAAATCTGGGATTCTCTTGTTTTGTCTTATGAGGTTACGCTGATTAAGAGAAACAAAGGCGACATGATGGTTCGCCAGTATGAGCTATTCAAAATGGAAGATTGAGAAAACATTGAAACTATGTTTGGAAGGTTCCAAACACTTGTTCATGGGTTGCAGGCCCTTGGAAAAAGTTACACTACACCTGACCATGAGAGGAAGATCTTGAGAAGTTTGACTAGCGGTGGAGACCCAAAGTCACTGCTATCCAAGAAGCAAAAGATCTAAATGTCCTTCGGCTTGAAGATCTTATGAGTTCTTTGAAAGCTCATGAACTTGAGCTAAATGAAGAAGAACCTACCAAGAAGAGTAAGTCTATTGCTTTAAAAGTTAATTAACATAAACCTAGTACTTCTAAAGCTTTTCAGGCTGAAGAAGAAGAATCAGATGATGAAGCTTCAGAAGGAGATTATGATGGATCAGAAGATGAGCTAGCATTCATATCTAAGAAGATCCAGAGAATGTGGAAGAAGAGAAACTTCAGAAGGAGGTTTCAGAAGAAAGGACAAAAAGGAAAGCAAAGACAAGGACAAAGCCCAAGTCATTTGCTATGAATGTAAGAAGCCTGGACATTTCAAGTCCGAGTGTCCTAATCTCAAGGAAAAGTCCACAAGAAGCTCCTTCAAGAAAAATAAGAAAGGTCTCATGGCAACATGGGAAGACCTTGACTTATCCTCCTCTGAGGAAGATAAAGAAGAAGAAGCTCACATTGCCCTCATGGCAGACACTGATCTTGATTCAGAAGAAGAAGTTGAAGAGGTAATAATATATGACTCTTATTCTGAACTTCAACTTGCATTTGATGATCTGTTAAAGGATTCTGCCACTCTCTCTATTGAGTATAAGAATTTGAAAAAGAAATTTTCAAAACTATCACAAGATTTTCATTCCTTACACAATGAAAACTTTGTACTCAATGAAGAGAACCAGAAGCTGAAAACTGAAAATCAGCGTCTTGTGGATAACCAACATCTAGAAGCCAACAAGCAACCAGAAGCTGAGAGCTCTCAAGTTAAAAGTTCTGTAGTTACAGGCAATCCTAACTGCAAATCAAATGACTATGAACATGCATTTCAAAAGTTTCTTGCAGAGAGTGTAACTCGAAGCAAGCAAGCTTCTATGATTTGGGGTGTCAGTAAAACGACAACTCATGGTCTTAGTTACATATCAGACGAACCTCTTTTAGAAAATAATTCAGCATCTGATAAATCCAACAATCATAGTAAATGCTTGCATTGTACTTACTGCAATAAATCTGGTCATTTGAAAAGTGCGTGTACTGTGTTTACAACTAAGAAGGACAAGTATCCTTCAAGAACTAACAAGAAAGGACCCAAAAAGATATGGGTACCTAAAGATAAAATAGTTTATGTTGCAGACTTGCTTAGCAACAAAGTCAACACAACAATCTTGGTACTTAGACAGTGGATGCTCGCGTCACATGACGGGAGAAAAGCATATGTTCCAAGAACTAAGACCTAGAGAAGCTGGATTCGTTGGTTTCGGAGGAAACTAGAAAGGTAAAATAGTTGGAATTGGTCGCATAGGTAAAGGCTCTCTTCCTTCTATTGATAATGTTTTATATGTTGAAGGACTGAAACATAATCTACTTAGCATAAGTCAATTATGTGACAGTGGTTATAGTGTTGTCTTTACAGAAAATGGATGTTCGGTAAAAAGTAAAAATAATGGATCTATATTCTTTACAGCAAAGAGGAAACAAAACATTTATAAAGTTGAGATCTTTCTGAACTTGCAAAACAAGATGTCAAGTGTCTTATGTCTGTTGAAGATGAGCAATGGATTTGGCACAAAAGATTGGGTCATGCCAATATGAGGTTAATCTCAAAGTTAAACAAGCACAATCTTGTTAGAGGCTTACCAAATCTTAAGTTTCAATTTGATTCCCTGTGTGATGCTTGTCAAAGAGGAAAACATGTCAAAACTTCCTTTCATTTGAAAATTGTTGTTTCAACCTCGAGACCACTTGAACTCTTACATCTTGATCTTTTTGGTCCCACAAGGACAGCCTCTTTAACTGGAAAGAAATATGGATTAGTCATTGTTGATGATTTTACTAGATGGACATGGGTTAAATTCCTTGCCCACAAGGATGAGTCTTTTAAGGTATTTACTGTTTTCTGCAAATCAGTTCAAAATGAAAAAGACATCTGTATTTCTTCTATTAGAAGTGATCATGGGGGAGAATTTGAAAATGAGAATTTTCAAAAATTTTGTGAAGAAAATGGCATCTCCCACAATTTCTCCTCTCCTAGAACACCTCAACAAAATGGTGTTGTAGAAAGGAAAAATAGGTCCCTTCAGGAAATGGCTAGGACCATGATCAATGAAGCTGATATTGCGAAACATTTTTTGGCAGAAGCAGTAAATACAGCTTGTTATATTCAAAATAGAATTTTTATAAGACCTATTTTGAATAAGACTCCTTATGAATTGTGGAAAGGTAGAAAACCAAACATTTCTTACTTTCATCCTTTTGGTTGTATTTGTTATATTTTGAATACTAAAGATCAGCTTGGTAAGTTTGATTCCGAGGCTGACAAAGGAATCTTTTTGGGATATTCTGAAAGATCTAAAGCTTTTAGAATATACAACAAAGAAACTTTGACAGTTGAAGAGTCCATTCATGTCAAGTTTGATGATAAGAAGCCTGACACTGCAATGTCAGAGCTAGATGAGTTATTTTCAGAATTAAACCTCGGTGACAAGTCAGACGGTGAACATACATCTTCATCATCCGGTGGTGACAAGGCGAAGGATTCTACTCAAGCGGAAGCTGAAGCAAGAAAAAGCTGGAAGTACAAAACCAATCATCCAAAAGATCAAATCATAGGAGAACCTGGTGATAAAGTTCGGACCAGATCCTCTTACAAGGATCATGCTGATTTTGCACTTCTCTCTGAGATGGAACCTAAGACGATTGATCAAGCTTTGGAAGATGAAGGGTGGATTCTAGCAATGCAAGATGAGCTGAATCAATTCCAAAGGAATGATGTATGGAAGCTAGTAACTCTACCAGAAGATAAGCAAGCTATTGGTACTAAATGGGTATTTAGAAATAAGCTTGATGAAGATGGTAAAGTTGTGAGAAATAAAGCAAGGCTGAATTTAAGATGAGCATGATGGGAGAATTAAAGTTTTTCCTTGGAATACAAATCAAGCAATGCAATGATGGTATTTACATACATCAAAGCAAATATATCAAAGAATTATTGAAGAAATTCAAGATGCTGGATTGCAAGCCTATGTGTACACCTATGCATCCTACCTGCACTCTTAGTAAAGATGAAATTGGTAAGAAGGTAGATCGAAGCTATGCAGGTATGATTGGATCTCTACTTTATCTTATAACTTCAAGACCTGATATTATGTTCAGCGTCTGCCTGTGTGCTAGATTTCAATCAGATCCTAGAGAATCACACCTAAGTGCTGTTAAAAGAATATTCAGATATTTGCAAGGAACTACTAATCTTGGTTTGCTTTATAAGAAATCAAAATATTACAAATTAGTAGGTTTACGTGATCTTGACTTTCTTTGGAGATCGAATTGAAAGAAAGAGCACAAGTGGAGGTGCCGGTTCCTTGGAGCTAATCTTGTGTCTTGGTCAAGCAAAGGCAAAGCACAATTGCACTCTCAGCAGGTTTGAATACATCTCAAAGACAAGTTGCGATTCTCAACCACGTGGATGAAGTATCAACTTGAAGACTACTTGATAAAAGAGAGTAACATTCCTATCTTCTGTGATAATACATCTGCCATAGGTCTTACTAAAAATCCCATATTGCATTCTAGAGCAAAGCACATTGAGATTAAGCATCATTTTATAAGAGACTATGTTCAGAAGGGTATTCTAGAAATAAAATTTGTAGACACTGATCATCAGTGGGCTGACATATTTACAAAACCCCTTGCTGAAGATAGATTCAATTTTATAAGAAGAAATTTAAACTTTCATCTTATAGAAGAATGATTAATCTCAGCGTCTGAAGATAAACAAAATCTCAGCATCTGATATGACATAAGCATGTATGTACATAAGCATTTTTTTGTCATATGCATCATAACTCATCATCTGGTGAATCGGTTGCGTACGTCCGAGCACACCCACACGTGTCACACGTGTTAAGGACTCAAGCGTCTCATCATATCTACTGAGTCATGATTATTTACGTTTTCAATAAAATCTTTTACTTTTAATTTGGCGTCTGCATTTAATGAAAAGGCGAATCTTTATTTTCTTTTCTTTTTGATTTATTTTTTATGTGGAAATACGAAGCAATATTTTGAAAAAGAATTGTACCATTCTCTATTAACTTTCCCACTACTCCACATTTTTCGCTCCACTCTGTGTTTTCTGCAAAACCGTACTCGTTCTCTCTTTCTCTCTATCTCTCTCTGTATGTGTTTTCGAACCCTAAAACCTCCATCATCTTCTCTTCACTTGTTACAATGGCCGACAGAAAGGTTGGACAATACACTACTGCCTTCGATGTTCTCTCTGAGGCAAAACTTCTGAATGAAAACCGGGTTGATTTCGAAAACTTCAAGCTTTATGGTTTTGACTTTGAGGAAGGTCTTGAAAAACTGGGATGGAAGAACTACTTCATTTGGGAACAGTGGAGCGTCTTGAGCTACGCCATTAAGGAGTGCAGGGAAGTGCATACTTACTTAGGAAATAATAGAAGGTCACATCAGAGGATTCAAACTACGCCTCACCATCAACTCTATTGCCCAGACAATCAAGTGTCTGTGTGAAGGAATCAGTTACCACTCAAACTAGGCTGATGCTTACAGAGGACTTGAGAGGGTCAATGAAGCTCTGTTTGAAAACTACCGTGAACTGAAGAAGAGGAACATCTCTCCCACAGCAAAAGACTTGAAAAGCCACTACCGTGTACTGCACAAAATCATCGCCAAGAGCATGATTCTGAAGGCTGGGTCAAGTGACATAGTGAACTATGAGCAGAAGTTCATTATGAGGAACTACATGGATGGAAAGAAAATCAATCTGCCAAGGTTGATTATCAACAATCTGATAAATGCCCTTGTCTTCTCAGGGAAGAATGTTGATAAGAAGAACATCGTCAAGATAATCCCTTATGGAGTTCTTCTCTCCATTATGATGGTCAAAGATGGCATTGTAAGGAAGCTGACTGACTCCATTAACACAGAGGAAAAAGAAAAATATTTTGGTGTTGGTGCTGTTGTTCGTCCAGAAGGTTTGGAGTCAACGATGCAGTCAGGATGCAGCTTATTACAGGCTCTATGATCAAGAAGGTGAAAATAGAGCAACAGGAAGGAGAAGCTGAGAAGAAAACCACCAGAAGCTCAATGACTGGTGTGAAAAGACCTGCTGAGTGCCCTTTAAGGGAGACCAGAAGAACAAAGCAGAAGGTGGCACCTGCACCTACTGTTGAAGAACCAGAAGATGAGGATAGAATTCCCATCAGAAAGGTCTTGGAGAAACAATTTAGACCAGCAGCTGAAAAGGATGTTTCAGCTTCCAGTCAAGGGAAGCAAATCCCTTCTCCTCCTCCTGCTGTTGTTGTCACCAGAGGGTCCAAAAGAAGGTTGGTCAAGCCATCAGAAGTTGACCCAAAGGTACTTGATTTTACTGCTGATGAATCAATATCTGTATTTGATGCTCATGATGTTATTCCTGCACCACATTTGTCTGTTTCACAACCACAAACACAAACCAGGAAAACCAAAATGAGCCTCCAACAAACCTCAACTCTCTCTAAACCTACCCAACCATCATCCACTACACTCAACCTTAACCTACCACAAATTTCCTCAAATACTTCACTCACTTCATATATTTCCAAACTTCACTCTCATCCCTTCAATCTTTTATTCAAAATACCTCCCATTAATCCCTTTAAAACTTTCAAAATCACCAAAACCACACCCAACTTACTCACCATTACCCTTAAACCTACAGACGCTGGTGGAAGGAAAAATGTCTCATACAAACCACAGTTTGTTAAGTATGAGATATATAATAGCATCTACAATCGTCCCTCCACATGGCATTTGAAGACCTTCACCTCTGGAGCTGCCAGATTGGAGATTGCCTCTCCAATAAGTGCAACCTTCAAGGATGGAGAAGACCACTTCCAAATGTCATTTAAAGGAAGATTGAGACCAGTATCCGGAAGCAGAGCAATTCCCTTCTCTGTTGATCTTCCTAGATCCCTACCACAATCTGAACCACTCACTTTGGAAGAATGCGGAAGATGGATCACAGATGAAGAAGCTGCCTTCATGGCACATTGTCTTGAAATGAAAAAGATGGAAATGTCAGACGAGTCTGAGGATCCTTCTTACATTTCGATTAAGATAGTACCAGATAGACAAAGGTGGCTACCTTGGTCTATCCCTGGGAAAAAGGAAAGAACTTTGCTCGAGCAGCGACCATTCGGCAAGATCGGGCTAAAGGAGTATGAGAAGGCACCTAAAAAGTACAATCTTAAGGAATTCTCGACTTCCGATTGCCAAGATCTCGAGGATCATGCCGAAGGTATTACGACTTCTGCGAAGGAAGATGAATGGAGAAGCGGCTCCTCAGCTGCCGCAATCTTTGAGAAGGCCACTATTCCAACAGTTGGCACAATCAGCAGAATTACTGACATCAATCTTAGAACAATTTACTTCGATGATATGTTCAGATGCTCAGTAATCAGACCTTTTGACTGCATGAAGATATATGACCAATGGGCTGCTGTGACTAAGCACTTCGACATTGGATTTACTTAGAGTCAATGGTCTGAGTCTTGCAAAGCCAAAGCTATGCTACCATACCTCGTCCCCCTTGTGCTAGAAGAAGATGACTGGGAAAATCTGCGAAGAATTTACCTGGCAGAAAATGAAGCACTCTCCTTCACCTGTGAAGCCTTGAGTGTCTTTATCAGAAGTTTATGGGAAGAAGAAACTGGATATAGGTTTGACTCTTTCACTGCTGATGTTGTTCTTCACAGAGAAATCATCTTCATGAATATGTTGTATCCAGAAGATGTGAAATTTCAATGGGAAATTCAAACAGCATCTGAGCTCAGAAGACTTGGAAATTTCTTCAAATGTTCGATACCAAATGACGCATTCTTTCTAAGAGCTCAAAGGAAGAAGGAATTGAGACTTCAGATATCTGG
This sequence comes from Calophaca sinica, assembly GCA_037113605.1. Taxonomy (NCBI): domain Eukaryota; kingdom Viridiplantae; phylum Streptophyta; class Magnoliopsida; order Fabales; family Fabaceae; genus Calophaca; species Calophaca sinica. The sequence goes on from CM073737.1 coordinate 84,757,289, forward strand.
CGGGTGCTAGCGAGCATCGAGAAGATGAAACACACTGTGTACCAGAAGTTGGATCTTCTATCTCTGCAGTTGAGATGGTCACCATTCCCAAAGCAGAATTTGAAGAGATGAAGGCCACCAACATGAAAGTCACTCAGCTGGAGACTGCTCTAAATTATTATATGAACGTCTCAACATCCCTCCACCACCTCTTCCAAACCCTTAAACTTTGTTTTGCTTTAAATTTTTTTGGTACTAAGTGTTATTTCTTATTTTTGGTTGATACACTTATATATATAACTATTTTTGCTCTAATTATCTGCCTTATATTCAAATTTTTCTAAATCTTATTTTGACTATGATGTGTTTTTACACTCTTTTTGTCACGATGACAAAAGGGGAGTAAAAGAAAGGTATGATGAACACGTGAAAATCTGACTAACCCACCGTCCGATTTTCACCGTCCGATGAATACGCTGGAACTAAAGTATCATGCATAGCATTTCATACTTAGCATTTGTGTAGTTTTTTATTAATGCGCTAATATTCATTGTTCTAGTGCTCTTATAATGTTAAATAAATATTTTTGGTACTAATGCTCTTACAATGATAAACAAAGTTGGTACAAGTTGATTAAATCAATCTTTTTAATCAGCATCCGATCTTACTCTGATACTTCTACGTATTTTGTTTTGTGATCACTTAATTGAATTTATTTATCAACTATCGCCCTAATACTAGAATTATCTTATATATCAATTGTTAAATTCAGGGGGAGACCCTTGGTGTCATTTTGAAACTAAATTGTTCATCAACCCTAGATATTTGTCATCATAAAAAAGGGGGAGATTGTTGGAACCTAAACGATTGAGAAGTTTAGACCCTCATTAATTTTGATGATAACAAAATATTCACAAGAGAACAATTTATGTTCTAACAATTCTTGAAGTGTGCAGATACTAATATTACATACATTTCTAAGCCACTTAAACAAGAAGGAAGAAGCTCTCAAGAGAAGGATACACTCCATGTGTCAGCATCCGGCTCATCCTAGTAAACTGTCCTACTGAGCGTCTGGAATTATCCTCTTATGACACTAATCCTATCCATTTGCTTGAGCGTCCGATCTTCTGATCTGAGCGAGCGTCTGAACTTCATTTTATATCACGTGATGGTCACGTATTGCTCCTCTTCTCAGAAGCCTCTGGAACGGATTTCGAATTTGATCTTATGCGCCAAAATTGTTGTACGAGGTATCAAAGGTGACACCTTTAGCTACAAGACAAAAATCGTACAAGCAATTGTAAAAAGCAAGGTAGTACGAAAACGGTAAAATGTACTACTGAGATATTCTCTGGAAAGGAAGAAAGAGACAGCTTTTTGAAATCACCTCACTCAATGGAAAGGAGCCATTTTTACTGTAACGGTAATATCCTTTAGAACTCCTATATATACCCCAAGGTATCCATTGAAGAAAAGTCGAGACTGCTGAAATTGAAACTGCCAAAAACTGTACAAGAGTATATTGCTTCATTTACTGAAAACAAGCATTGTTGCTATACACTACAAAGAGTCAATACTCTGAAAGCACTGCTTCTGTGAGCAATCAAGTTTCAAGCCAAGTCTCTAGACTTACAAGAACTGAACTCAGCGTCCGACACTTTCTTTTAGAAAGCATTTCTATATTGAGCTTAATTTTTATCCTCTCTATGAGAGTTATTTATACTTGTATTCAAATTATTTGTAAAAGTTGTTTTGGCCTAGTTAAGGCTGTTCCCTCAAAGGCTCGACTGTACTGAGTCGTTTTGAGAAGTTGAGAGTATTGTCAAGTTTGTGACAGTAGAATACTCTTGAGGAAATTGTAATCAGATTGATTATAGTGAAAAATCCTTCAGGAACAAAGGGACTAGACGTAGCTACCAGTTTGGTAGTGAACTAGTATAAACCTCTGTGTCTCTTGACTTTACTGCTTTCTATTTTTCTTTATCCTGCTGTGTTAAAAACAAGTTTTCACAAACTGTTTTCCAGCGTCCGGCTTTATTTCCAGCATCCGTTTAACAAACTGTCTTAAAAAACCTGTGTTCTAAGTGTTTTTAACTTACAGTTTGCGAAAAGTTTTCAACAAAATTCAACCCCTCTTCTTGTGTTCACGTTCAACATCTACACCTACATAGCCTCCAGCGCGTTCGGCCCCTACACAGCCTACGTCACATTCGGCACCTACACAGCCTCCATCACCTTCTGCACCGACACCCCATTTGCCTCCCATTTACATGATCCCCAACCTGGGATTCCAGCTGACCCATGGCGCTTTTTCCTCCCATTTTGTGCCTGAGAGGATGCCCGATACTCATCAGTCCGAGCATGAGTATAGTACAGGCTATACACCTGATCAGACCAGGGTTGAGCAGGACGTGGATGAGCAGCAGGAGGTTGACCAGGAGGTCGTTGAGGATCTTGAGATGCTGCATGATGGCCGAGTTATTATCAGGCCGGCTGATAAAGGATAAGTATTTATATATTTTTTTTCGAGTTATTAATAATTTACATGTGTGTATACATATACACACACATATATACATACATATACATATATATATATATATATATATATATATATATATATATATATATATATATATATATATATATATATATATATATATATATATATATGATAGGCCCGCAAGTGCACGGTTTTATCGCGTAGTAAAATATCGTTCCCACAAGGACTTAGAATTGAGTACCAATTTCTCTCACTAAGATGATTAGCTAAAGGAATAAATTAGAATGCTATTGTTGTTGCCGGAAAATAAAATGAGTTTAATTTAGAAAATAAAAGGCTCTTGGGATTGATGTTCTTCCAATGAAAATTACTCTTAAGCCAATTCTTCGTCACTTTCCTTTGAGTATGAACAATGGATTCTTAAAGGCCAAATAATCAAATGTAATTATTGTCTTCTTTCAAAGTACAATAAAATGTTTCAAACATAGAATCTACCTATTTTCATGGTAGAAGGAATGATAAAACTCATTAAGAACAATTATTTCTAAGCCTCAAGAAAACCAATTCTATTTTCATGAATTGATCCCCTTGTTTAATCTTGTAATTCCAATATCGAATTTTCACCTTTCAGTGCTTAATAAGATATTTAGGATTCATACAATCATATTAGTTATGATTGCAGAGAAAGTAAAATTCAAGATTAAATTAAGAATGGAACAATGCTCATAACATCTAAGGAAAGAAAATTAAACTTAACAATAATTCATCATTGGAATATAATCAATCCCAAGATAAACGAAACTACTCACACATGATTGGAATGTAAATAAGACAATGTAAATTAAACATTCAGAACTTGAATAAGTAAAAGATGAAGATTAGAAGGTAATAGAAACTGAAATTCATTCAAAACTTAAAGCCATAGAAAAGTTGCTTGAACATACATGAAGAAAAAGCACAAAAGAACACAAGTTTAGCTAAGAAAAATGGAGAGGGAGATGATCCAATTTCGTGCTCTAAAAGCCTCCATTTATAGCCTAATTATACCCCAATCAAGTGTCATTATATCCCATTTAAGACCCCTCTAAAACTGCTCAACAGTTTCAGCACTTAAGTTAAGCTGTTACAAAATTCTGCCATAAACATGGCGTGTCTGCATAACACTTTGAGGGGCTATAATCTTCAAACTGTGACTTTTCAGCTCACGTAACCACGAATTACGGCCATGTTGGAAAACACTGGGGGGCCGTAATTCTCTCTGTTTCTTCACTTGACCTTCCAACTGCTTCCCACGAATTATGGCCATGTCCTTCAACACTGGGGGCCGTAATTCTCTCTGTTTGCATCAAATTCATCAACTCTTCAACTCCTTTTCCTACAAATCAAAATATAAACCAAAAGGTAATAAAAATAAAACATAAATAAAGATAAACCACTAATAAAACCTATTAAAGCAAGGTAAAAAACTAGATAAATTCTAACTTATCAATATATATATATAATTTGTTTGACATCTTTTTATTGTTCAGGTTCTTTCCCTCAAAGTCAGCTGCGAAGGCTATCACAGCAGTAATTGAGGATAATTATTACACGTTTTGGCACACCTGGGGGACGTTGAAGGACGAGGAGCGGAGGCATATGTTCAAATCTTTCAGAGTAAGTTGTAATTTTTATTTTGTTGCATATTATTTTTTTTATTTCATAAATTTCAATTATGTTTAATAATGTATTATATTGATACAGGAGAGGGTTGCTTGGGAGGAAGAGGAAGAGGATAAGGGGCGGATCGAGAAGAACTTCCATATGAAGGCCTCCCACCGCCTCTTTGATATGCTTAGAAATGCCTGCCGCAGGGGACAGCCCCACTGGATAGGTGATACTCTCTGGCAACAGCTGGGAGAGAACTGGCGCTCCGCTGAGTACAAATCCATTTGCGCGAAGGCCAAGAAGAACAAAGCCTCTGAGAAGGGTAGGAGCTTGCATACCGGAGGTTCCGTCAAGCAAGCGCAGCACGCAGCTCGACTTGTACGTGTTATATTATTATTATTATTATTATTGTTGTTGTTGTTGTTGTTGTTGTTGTTGTTGTTGTTGTTGTTATTTATTTATTTAAGGTTTTTTATTAAATAATTACAGTCGAAGAGGTTGGGTAGAGAGGTACAATTGCACGAGCTCCATCATGCAACTCATATTAGGAGGAGTACTAGTGATTTTGTTGATGATCGGTCGAGGCGGACCCAGGTAATTATAAAATATAATGAATAGTTTTTTAATAATGTTTATATTGTTTTCTTACAAAAAAAAATTGACTTATTTGTTTATGTTTGACAGGAGGAGTTTGAGGCGAGGATGTCTCAAATTAGATCTCAGACATCATCATATTCCCCGTCTCAGAGCCCTGAGGATCCATCTGCACCGCTCAGGGTTTGAGCAGATGTTGTTGGCGGCAAGAAGAAGGGTCGCCTATACGGTGCTGGAGACCTTGCCAGCAACTACAGGAAAGGGACCAGCCGCTTCCACATCGGAGAGTCATCGAGTAGTGGTGGTGCCAGTCGTCGCTCTGCCGCGGATGAGTAGGAGTTAGCTGCTCTGAGGCAGAGAGTGGCCGCTTCCAAGGAGGAGACCCGTCGGACAAATGTCATTTTGGCTCAGGTGCTGCAGCGACAGGAACAGATGTACCAGATACTAGCTCGCTAGCAACCTCCTTCGCCTTCTGGTACTGACGATGTCGCTGACGCGGATGGTTTAGAGCATCTCGATCATGATCAGGACTGCCAGGATTATTAGTGATGTTTATATTTATTTATTTTTTTATATTTTTTATATTGTTCGGATATTTTTTTAATTACTGATGTTTGTTCGGATATTTTTTTTATTTATTACGTTTCTTTTTTAGTTTATGTTATCACATTTTTTATAAATTAATAATTAAATAAGTAAATAATTAATTAATTAATAATTAAAATTAATCAATTTAATTAAATTAAATAAATTAATAGTTAGTTAAATTAATTAAAGAAATTAATTAATTTAAAAATTAAATAAATAAATCAATTAATTAATTTAAATATAAAAAATAATCAATTAATTTAATTAATTATTTAATTAAATTTCGGGAAAAATAATTTAAGAATACCGACGGGTATGGCCGTCGGGAAAAAAACAATTTCAGAAAGAAAAAAAATTTAAGAATACCGACGGGTATAGCCGTCGGAAAATTACCGACGTCCTTACCCGTCGGAAATTACCGTCGGATGTTGACTAGCGATTTTGCCCGTCGGTAATCATTTGCGACACCCGTTTTTACCGACGGGCTAGTGGCTGTCGGTAATTTTACGTTTCCGACGACTTTTCGACTTTACCGACGGCCCGTCAGTACGTCCGCGTTTTCTTATAATGTTTTTTGAGCACTTACAAAGATAACGACCGATGATACTAGCAAATCAATTAACAAAACTAACAATCAATCAGCAATAACTCATTCATTGTTCAACACATTCAAATTGATACTATTACCTAGTAATACAACGTTGAAACAAAGATTAAAGCAAATTTGAAATTTGAAAGATTTATTACGAATTTAAATTTATAAATTAAAGCAAATTACTTAATTTGAAATAGTATATAAAATTTAGTATTTATTATATCTTCAAATAAAGATGTATAACAGTTCCAAGGGGAGTTTAGGTAAATAATTATTTAAAATAAATAAATATATAAATTATAAATAAAATATCAATTTTTCTAACGTATGCAACCTTGCACAGATTAAGAGTCATTAATTACCCTTTTTTCCTTATTAATTGATTACTTTCCTATTTGGTGAGAAGAGAGAGATTACATACATAAAATAAATAGGAAAATAGATAATCCCTCTATCCCTTAATATAGGACTCCCTTTGATCATTTCACGCCCCTTAAGAAAGTGGATTTTGTTAGTTATTAGCATTAAATTTGTACAAAATGTGTGCTAGTTTTTCCAAGTTACCCTTCTCATCTTCCAAGACTATTAAGAGAGAGAGAATTAATACACCTTGGTATAGGGATAATTTTGTAAAAAAAAAATTAATGCACTTTTGTCTTTGAAAAGAGTCTTATATTAAGGGATATATTTTTTTTTTTACAAAAGGGTCTTATATTAAAAGACGGATGGAGTAATTAATAAGAAAAAAGTGGATAATTAATGACTCTTAATCTGTGAAGGTTGTACAGTTAGAAAAACCGATAAAATATTATTAACCTTACATCATGAAATTAAATTCTAGTATTCATATATGTTTTCCGTCAAAAAAAAGGGTACTCACGTTCATATATGTTATCAAAGTACTCGTAGTCAAATCCAAATCAGAATTATGATAGTGATACGATTTTATGATGCGATCCAAATCAAATATAATTACTTTCGAATGGGATTGGAAACAAAATATGATATTTATACATGAATTGCATAGTTAATTTTTTAGGCTCTTCACACCCTTGTATTAGTGTATCTCTTTGTCCCAAGCAAGTCTCCATGACCAACTACAAGGTTTTCCTCATTGCGGCTGCGTTATTTGCGACCCCACTGCTTTTCTACGTATATGTAAACGTAAGTTGGATTTACGTGGACGAGAATAAGAGCACGAAGCAACAACCATATTATCTTACAGCCATTGCCATCCCAGTTATCTTATATTGGCTGAAAGCAATTTCGCAGTTTATAGGAAAATTGATGAACTGTTTTTCTACTTCTGTGACATCAAAATCAAGGCCAAACCTAGACTTCCAATTTGGAAGGGGGGTACTACGGCTTATACCATGGAACTTGGTTGTGCTCATTCTGATATACATTACTTTGATATTTTACCAACACAAGATTCGCGAGCTGCTATTTTTTGCATAAAGATCGCCTAGCAGCAGGGCCTTCAACCATGTTTTCTTTTTTCCTGTTGTTAGGGGAGGGGGAGGTTATAGTCCTTCCCATCTTGTTTATCTTATACGTCTCTTGTAACTATTACAGCATCGATGCTATAGCTGTAAGATCTTTTGTCTTACATTGATGTTCTTTTATTGGAGCTAAAAGATAACAAATTTTGCTTCTTGAATAGAAATTTTGCACTGATTGTCCTATCCTTTTTTTTTTTTTGAAAATTTCGAAAAACATATATGTAGGAGTACAGAAGAACTTATTTCTATCAAAAATATTTTCTATCCATTTATTTCAGTTTTTAAAAGTAATCTAAATATAAAAATATATATAAACTCTAAATATAATACAAAGTTATTTTTATTAGTTTTTAATAAATAATATATAATTTTAATGAGTATAGTAGATGAGAGAAAATGCTGAAAAAAATTATAATTGTGAACAAAAACAAATTATTTCTACTTTACATTAAAGTCTCTAAATAATAATTACTAAATTATATTTTATACACAAGAGTCCATTAATGAAATTTATCTGATGTTGAAGGGACCCAAAACCCTTTTTACTCAAACCTATGCTTGGTACTCCTGTGAGTGCTCTAGTTAGCCATATACAAATTACAAAGTCGACAACTTTGGATCATCAGATTCATAGTAACACACAGTATCTTGTCCCACATTGTCTGCATAAAAAGAGACGAGTTTTTTGCTCACACCTTTTTCCTCAAATTCTACACACTGAATGAATTAATAGGTATAAAAAAATTTCTCATACATTCTCACCATATACAAATTCCTCTGCCTTATCATGAGCAGCAAGACAAGCTGATTTGGGGATCGAACAAAAAAGAAGAATTCTCAGTCAAGTTAGCCTATTATCTCCTTCGCTCCCAAGCTTCTACCAATCACAATCAAAGTTCAAATGCTGCCCAAGTGCCTGATTATTGCATTAAATTGTGGAATATGAACTCTATTCCTAGACATGCTCACCTTATGTGGAGGATCCTGCATGATAGACTACCTACCAGATTTTCTTTGTTTAATAGAGGAGTTATTCCTTCTCCTATGTGTCCTCGCTGTCATGACAAAATGGAGACAGCATCTCATATTTTTATGGAGTGTAGTTGGGCCAAATTGGTGTGGTTTCCAAGTCCTCTAGGCATTCGGTTTGAAGATCCGGTGAGTCATGGTTTGGTTTTCAAAGAGTGGCTTGCACATTTTATTTCCAATTCACCAGCAGAAGTGTCTCAATTATTATTCTCAATCTGCTATGGTCTTTGGCATGCAAAAAACAAGCTATGTTTTGAACAATTGGAGATTCCGATACCACAAATTATTAACAAGGCAGTGAGTGTGGTAGAAGAATTGCAAGCTCAAAATTCCATTCATCATCAACACATCATTTCTGCGACAACTAAATCAGATACAGCAGCAGCCCATGTGCTCAATTGGACTCCTCCTGCTAGTTCTTGTTACAAGATGAACATTGATGCTGTCAGGACCAGTGGATGGCAAGTGGGGAATTGGTGTCATTGTGAGAGATCACACTGGTTTTGTTATGGCTGCTGGTAGATGGCGCATTCACTGCTTAAACGATGCTGCTCTGGCCGAAGCAATGGCTCTTAAATTGGGATTGAAATTTGCTTTCGACTTATTCTTTATCAATGTCCAAGTTGAGTCAGATTCATCAACTGTTGTTACTGCTATGAATTTGAGGACCACCATCAACAATTACTTAGGCATGATCATTCAAGATTGCAGGCGCTTAAAGAATCAATTTTCCAGCTTTTCTTGCACTCACATTAGAAGAGACATCAATCATGCAGCTGATGGCTTAGCCAAATCAGCCCTCTCTAGTGAAGATAAGATTTGGGTTGAAGAAGTCCCAAATTGTATTTCCCATATTATTGCTCTGGATTGTTCCTCCTTTATAGTTGAATAAATTGAAAGTTTCCACGTCTAAAAAAAAAATTATGTTTCTGAACCACATTTTAAGCGCATGTAACACGAGTCAATAAGCTTCAAATAGTAGTACCTTAAGGCTCCTGTTCATTGGTTATACCAAGTAAACAATAGTAATGAAGGGCACTAATCCGTGGCCTATTATGAAGACAAAAAAATATGAACCTGTAAACACATTCTAGTCTGTTGAGTTCATTACGCAAATGAAGCATAAACTTTTACACGGTGTGTACATTTATCACGTTTTTTGATTTATCATTCATGTCATGGTTAGACGTATTTCGTGTTCATGATTTCTCATAATATTTTCTCAAACTCATGCTTTTGTTTTCGAAATATATTATTGATTTTGAACCGCAGTAATAAGTTCACATCACAGAAATCTCAATGAAGACAGCCAAACATGGAGTGGTTTGATAGGACCACGGTACTTAAACAACCCTTTTGCAAGTTAAGAAAAAGAACAAGTTGTAGCCTCATATTAAGGTCTAACTTTCATAACCCCTGATTATTACAAAGCATCTTCCATACCCTTACATGAACTTCCTGTACGGTCGGCCATTATCTTCATCTTGCATATGCTGTAATCATAAAAATAATTATGTCTGAGTGCAAAGAAAAACGTTTGTAATTGTACGTATGCGGAAAAACCAAAAAGGTTGAAAAACAAAAGTCAAAAAAAGAATTGGTTTGAGAACCATTCCAATGTCACACAAGTCCTAAAATAAACAAATACATTTACAACTGAAGGGTCGAACAGATCTTAGACTGAACCAAAAGGAACCTGGCAACAGAGAACAAGACCAAGCATGAAGACATTCAGGAAGGTCAAAGTTAACTTTCAAGTTAGCGCAGATAACAAGGTTTGCAAACTGCTCAGCAGCCACCCGTGATCCATCATCTCAAACCTCAACTTCACAATTTAGATATTATTTATAACCGATAATTCAAGTAAGAATATAAAATTACTATCGGCGTCTTCAAACAATCATGTTCACTCTGTTTAGATAGAAACACGCATATTAACTGTTTTCAAAAGCTAAAAATCAAGCTTCAATCAAAATCATATTAGCACAGAAAACCAAAGAGTCAGGCAATTGTCACGTTTTTCTGTTATTTTTAAAAAAAAAAAAAAAAAAACCGAAGAGTCAGCTTGCTGCATCATTAAAGTAACCGAAGAATCAAGCAGTTGTGAAGGAATTAAATCCTTCCACTATCCAAGGTAGATGTGATCAAGGAATTAAACCCTTCCACTATCCAAGGAATCAAGGAAAACGTGACTCTCCACTCTTATAACTCCCTTCTCTACAACTCTGCATTCACAATGAATCGGCTGGCCTACCTCTGCTCTGCCTGCAACTCTGCATTTCCAACTGAGCTTCAATTGAGCTTTAGAGCATTTTGTTTTGAACAATTGGTTATTTATTGTCAGTCTTTTGAGTTAATTTTATGTCATTTCAGTATTTTCTTTAGAACAATTGAGCTTTTGAGTTAATTTTATGTCATTTCAGTATTTTCTTTCAATTGAGCTTTTGAGTTAATATTATGTCACTTTTTTATGCAACTTGTGTTTATTTATATGCTGCAGCTTATTTATTTTTCTATACAGCATATTTTTTATATATATAATTGATTTATTTCCCCCGCTATTTGATTTCCGCGATTTGCCCACAATGCTATCCGCTATTTCACATAGCGGATTTTTGGCGTTCCGCGATCCGCGATTAATAACACTGATCACATGTAGGAGTATGTACATTAGATAGAATCTTAATCCTCATGATGTGATGGCATCGCACAAATTCATCGTGGAGACTTGAAAACCCAACTAATCCCATACCTAAAGTTATATAATAAAAGCCCCAAATTCTCAAGCCTAGTGGGTAAATCAATTGCAATATGCAAATTTGTTAGAGTCAAATAATCATTCAAGTATGCAAATGCTTCCAAAATTTAACAAGAAAGTTTAAATCCAAGGAAGCAGAGTTCACCACTATTGAGTAGTGAAAAATGAAAGGAAAACATGGCAGGTCAGCAACTGTATTCAATTACACAAATACTTCGATAGTTGGATGTCTTCAAGTAGTAACTGAAGAGGCTATAGACAATTATCCCATAAATCAAGCATCCCATTCAAAGCGACACATACAACAAATAAAAAATAAAGCTTGAACAGATTAGTTAGTTCCATTGGAATGCAGGATTTACGTAATAGTTGGCTTTGAAATCATTTTGTCAAGAAGAGAACATGATGAAGATTATGTATCAACTGTCAACACAATTGAACACCAACAAGGGTTGGGTTGGCAAGATGAGAAATAAAATACCCTAAAAATGGAGATTAAAAAAGGAGGGGGTGGGGTTGGGGGAGGAACGAAAAAGCAACAAAGCGGAAGATGGAAATGGATCTAAATAGTATAGTATAGAAGAGTATACTTACGAATTCCCTGACGATGCCCTTATAGACGAGTACGGGAACGGCGATGCCGAAGATACCGACAAGGAGGAGGTTGCGGCGTGTCCATCGAAAATTGAGCTCAAGATTCTCTCTAGCACTGCCCCAATCCTCTATGTACTTGTTCTTCTTTGCTTCCATTCCTCCCCCCATCTTCGCTTTGATTCGATCCCCTTTCGATCCGGTTTCGATCCAATGCCCTCTCCGCTCCTTTGTCCTCTCCTTTGCGCTCCTCTCACTCACTCACTGACTCTTAGCTCTTCCCTCTAGATAAATGGGCCTGGGCCTGGGCCTAGCCCACCAGACTCAGTCATACGGGTTTGATCAAAGTAGTTTGCATCAGTAAGACCCATATTATCCACACTCCCACATTTATGTTATTTAACTCAAGCATCTCCCGTAAATACGAATTTATGATAAGGATACAAATTTTATTTATCGTAAATACGAATTTACGGTACGCATATTTTGAAAAATGTATGAGCAAGCTGACCACGCCTTAATAAGTAAACTTTCTCAACATCTAAACACTCAGGCCATGCTGAGCAAGCAAATTCCAATTCATTGCCACCTTTCCCCTCATTGTAATCACCTGCTAACTGTGTCGCTCTTCAACAATAAACGAATTGAATTTGGTTGCAGGCTGCATAAGTTAGAAAAACACATTATTCCAATTAAAAACAGAGATTAACATTACAATGCAGAATTCCAGTTGCAGATAAAACCTAATAACTATATTGGTCAAATTTCATTCTTTTTTCTAGAATTTTTTTAAGTTCAAAGGAAATGAAATCGGAAGAAGAAGAGTAGGAACCTGGTGTGGAGGAGCATACTCGGCCTGGTACTCGATCTCGTTTCGGAGTATTCACAAAATGTTAGATTCAAAGGGCGATTTGTTCACTGCTTCTGCTGCGGAAGTTTTGTTTCCGAAGCTCAAGGTCTTAGAGCATACCGTAAATCGGTGATTTATGGTACCCAATTTTTTTAAATATTTTTCAAAATATGCATACCGTAAATTCGTATTTACGGTAAAGAAAAATTTTATCCTTACCGTAAATTCGTCTTTACAAGAGATGCGTGAGTTTTCGTATTTTTTTAGGGGTATTTTGGTCAAATAACATAAATGTGGGGGTGTGGAGAAAAGGTGTGGGGGTGTGGATAATATGGGCCATTAGTAATGAGCAAAGCCCCAACAGAAACATCCATACACCATGTAGCCACAAACCCAAACACCTTCGGGCCCAAGTCAATGTCATGCAATTCTCCACAAAAAGCAAAACGACAATATCAATAAAACGGGAGAATGCAACTAACTCACTTAAACTCAACTACCACTCAAGTTAGATAAGTCACCTCTTTATTATCTTTACCTTTTTAATTCTTCTTCTTCTTCACTTTCCCTTTTTCTTTTCTCTTCACGGATACAGTTACACGCTTTCACATTATCCTCCTGTGTGTTTCTTTGTTTTGTTTTTAAGAAAAATTAATTAATTAATTTATAATGTATATTTAACTTAACATTTATGATATGTTCAGAGAGGACAGGTGGTAAAACATACATAATAGCTGTGTGAACACTAAGATCAGGGTTCGAACCCGTACCGCTCCACTTCTCCCTTCCTCGCAAACTATCTATACTAAGTGTAGGTTGCAAAACGGGCTACCAAGCTCGCATCGGGTTCAGGCTTTTTAAGGCTAAGCAAAAAAAGTCCGGGTTAAAATACGGGCTCAAATTTGACTGCTCAAGTCTGGCCCTATGCTGGTTACGGGCTTTTCGGGCCGGCTCACATATATATTTTTTTCAATTTTTTTGGTATTACTTATTTTTTTTTAGAAAAATTAATTAAGAGATTATTTGGTTTAGGATATTATTTATGCACACGCATAAATAACAGGTGTGCATGCAATAGAGTGTTGTCAAGGATATATCGTTTTGCGCTTGATTAAAGCCATCACGTGCGCAGCATTTGTGACAGTCTTAGCACAGTGAAAATTCACCATTGTCGAGCAAGGATCAAACTTCAATTCACTCAAGCATTCATGTTTAGAACCAATCCCAGCTTTCTCAAATTAATAAATAAAATACAAAATAAATATTTTTATAAATTTAACTATATAATATAAATATATATTTTCCCCACAACTTAAGCGTAAGAATAATATTTATTATTTAATAACATATACGGGCTTGTGGGCGGCCCGAATCCCGACCAGACTAGCCCAGTATGGGTTCGGGCTTTATCGGATCGGGCTAAAAAGCCCAGTTGTTAATACGGGCTCAAAGTTAATTGCTCGAGCCCCATACTTTTTCGAGCTTTTTCGGGCCGGCCATTTTGCCAGCTCTAATACTAAGACAAAAAAAAAACTTAACTTTTATGATAGGATTTTATTTTGTTTATTTGTTATAATAGTTACATGTTTTTCTTAAGTTTCTATTTAAAATTTAATGTTTACGTGTACATAATACTGTAAATAGAAATTAAAATAATATATTATAAAAAAAGAAATTAAAATAATATTATTCACTTATTTTAATATTTATAACTTTTTTCCTAATGTGAAAACTTGTGTCTATTTACATAATTTGTAAGCTTGTGATATTTTAATCTCCTAAAAAAAACTTATGATATTTTAATAACTTCCTTCTTAATACTATTTTGATAAACGTTATGTACTAATTGATAGTAATTAGCAGTATTATTTATTGCTTCTCTTTTAAAGCCACTTTACATTTACCTTTATTTATAATTAACAGTTAGTATTATTAAATGTATGTCGAGCTAATTATATTCTGGGCAGAATATCTCAAACGGAATCTATCCAAAAAAAAGAATATCTCAAACTAATTTTATATATTTTTATATATAAAAATGATTGATTCACATTTTTTTGACACACATTACTCCACACATAGAGAGAGAGAGAGAGAGAGACTTAGATACTGTATGTATTTAAATTTATTATAATGAATCGACAAGAAGGAAAAAAAAGTTTTTGATGGGAAAAAAAAATTTCCATAAAAAAAAAGAAGAAAATAAAATTGTGTATAATAAAAAGAAAAGAAAAGAAAGTTGTGTGTATATACATTTTAAGCGACAAAAAACTGGAATGGAGAGGGTCCTTGGTTTGCGGAGGGAGATCGAAGCAAACTCTCTCTCTCTCTCTCGTCTCTGCAAATCTACACGTGCTGCTTGCTTTCACTCTTCACGACTCACGATTGTATCCATTTGTATTTGTATGTTTTCTTCTTTAAAAGAGAAAAAAAAAAGCTCGCTAGATCCCGTTTTCTTTTCTGTTTCAGATCATCGATTTCATTTCTTGCAATGCTTGATAGAGAGTTGAAATGATGGGAAGGTTTTAACAATAATATATTTTATTTTATTTTTATTTTGTCGTCCAAGTTCAAATGTTGTTTTTGTTCGCCGTTGCATCTTGTTTTACTTTTACCACCCTTGGTTGAGGCTCTGCAATTTCATTTGCATCTCATTTGACCTTTGATTTGATGACTCTTGGATTTTGATACCGCTAATTTTCTTGGCAGAATTTACGTTTGGCAGGCGTTGTGTTTCTTCCACCTTCCACTAGGTTTGCTCATTTGCAATTACAGTATTTTGGATTTAAGGTTTATCATGTCATCTGCTCTTATATTTTCATTATATGAATCATAGATATACATACTGAGAAGACTATCACCTTTTCTATAAACATTGGAACAATTAGGAAGCTGAATTAGCAGTACTATGAAATTGACCAACATTTGTGAAAAAGGATAAGCACAATGTCAGATTACTCAAAATTTAACACACAGATGATAAAAATTGACACTTTTTTCCCTTTCAGTTTCACTTATTTTTCTTTTCCACCAAAATTTGGTTCTTAGTACCTGAAGAAGATGAAGATGATCTAGAAGGAACCCCATTAGGGTAATAGCTGTAACTAATGAAACACTTGTGCAAAAAGACTTGGCCAGAAATAGAGCTACCACATTCAAATTGAGCTTTCTGCACAGCATTTTTAACACATTGTCCACAGTCAGAGTCACCAACATCTCCCTCACGTTGTCCCAACACATAAAAGGCTGATAACTAGTTGTATAAAAACCATGGCCACTAACCACCCCATTTTCCATAACTGAAAATGCAGTGTCTCTTCTCTCTCCAAACCCACTTCCAGCAACACTTGTTGCCCCACAAGTCTTGTACAACTGAGATTTTAGAAGAAAAACTAGCAACCTCGTATAGAAGATAACAACCTAGTAGTTGGACTCTGGCAGCTATGGTTTTGCCACATAGTTTGTCGGATAAAACTGGGAGTCTGCTTACACAGTTGTGGCAATCAGAGTTTGTGAGGTCCCCTCTGCATTGGAAGAGACCAGTTATGCTGTTTTGGCCACTGCCTGAAGGGGATTTATAGAACTTGGTTTTGGTGGATTGTGAAACTGGGGAACCAATGAGTGTGGAAAGTGCTTGGGAGTATACCCCATTTGGATCTGTAAAAGTTTCCTTTGAGCAGCCTTTGTAGACCAATGTAGTGTAATCAGATTCAAAAGCAGATTCTGCAATAGTACAATCTCCCCACTTCTTTGTTTTTCAACCGCAAAGAAAGTTTATTACGTAGAGGGATTGGCCTTATGCTGTCCGTAGACTGTACTTTGATTGGAAATATTAGACAAGCTTTCCGGTTTTTTTTGCATTGGAATAATAACTAGGGTCCTATTTGGATTAGATTTTAGGCTATGTTTGGGAGGGGGGAAAGAAAGTAGAGATGATGGAAAAAAATTTGTAAAGCGTGAAATATATGTTTGGATAAATGTGACAGACCAATAATAATGTGACACATCATCAATTTTACACTTTAACCAATAAACTTTCTTTACCCCCACTTTCTTTCCCCCTACTTTCTTACATACCAAACATAGCCTTAGTTTATGGAAGTTTTTTAGTTAAAATAAGTTTATAATTCTTTACTTACAAAAAAAATCTTTATAATTTTATAGGTATGTTATGAGAGAGTTTATGAAAACCTGAGATGCATAAGCTAATTTCAACTTCTATAGGAAGCTGTTGTTCAAAGAACGCGTATTTACTTTAAGATTGATGTGATCCTACCATGAAATCACTAATAAAATAAAGGATCGTTCCATGATTTGACCTTAATTTTTCACACAAATTCAAGAAAGGGGAAATTAGAAGAAACTTACAAACATGAAAAGGAAGAAGATGAGTTAACAAGGAAGATCGCTACACTCTTCATGGAAGAATGATAAGACCACTAGTTGAATCGCGACAATATGCATGGAAGCTCTTGATAAGACTCATGAAAGGTTCAAAGAAGAACCCTAGAAGAGCAATGCTCTAAACTCTCTTGTATTTCACAAATGATCAAAAGGTCCCAAATGAAGCTACACCAAGGCCTATTTATACTAGGTGCTAGATGCACCCCCCTAATTACTAACGCGCCCCCAAGCACTAAACATAGTCAAATACAAGGCTTTTCAAGAAATTAACTAAATTGTTTTTTCTATTACAATTAAAGAAATCCTAAACAATATCAATTATTAAAAGCTTTTCTTGAAGGGCTTTTCTTGTCCTCATCATTCCCTCCCTCTTGAAGAAATTCGTCCACGAATTTAAGCCTTTGGGAACCTACATGAGGAACAAACACAAGTCAAAGACTAAAGGCAAAAACCACCCAGATCAAATGGAAACCCATCCACAACAAGTGTAAGAAGTATCACCAAGAAGGCATACACAAGTAAAAATAAAGGTAAAATTGTGTAGATATACCTCTTTGGAGAGAATGGTAAATGCACATATACCTTTTGATGATTTGTGAAATACAAGAGAGTTTAGAGCATTGCTCCTCTAGGATTCTTTTTTGAACCTTTCATGAGTCTTATCAAAAGCTTCAATGCATCTTGTGGCGATTCAACTAGTGGTCTTATCATTCTTCCATGAAGAGTGTGGCGATCTTCCTTGTTAACTCATCTTCTTCCTTTCCATGTTTGTAAGTTTTTCTTCTAAGTTCCCCCTTTCTTGAATTTGTGTGAAAAATTAAGATCAAATCATGGAACGATCCTTTATTTTATTAGTGATTCTATGGTGGGATCACATCAAAGATGCTTTCAATATTTTTCTTTTCCATTAGTGCTTGTAGAGAAGTTTATCCTGATATGCTCAAGGTCCTTGAAGTTGTAATATGTTTCTTTGGAAGAGTCTTTAAACTTGCTAAGGCTTGTTTTACTTGTAAAGTTACACAAATTGGGCTCTCAGCTTGGGCATACTTATATCAGTGATCGGATACACTTACAAAAATAACTCATTTCAATAAGCTCCCCAAAATAGCTTATGAATGAACGCTTAATTAAGTTCCCATCCCCAAGAATAGTTTATTGAATAAGTGTTTAATTAAGTTGGTCATCCAGACATTTAGATCACAACTGAACATTATGTATCATTTGATCCATATAGCTAGCCATACTCGGTGGGAAAAACCGTTGAGCTTCGTTTGGTTGAAATGGGGCCATTTTGTTGTTGCTGCTGGTGGTACGTGTGGTGTTTCTGTGGTATAGGCAAGATAAATGTATTGTTGAGCTATGTTTGGTTGAAATGGGGTCATTTAGTTGTTGTTGTTGGTGGTGGTGGTGGTGGTATATCCAAGACAAAGTATTGTTGATCTTTGTTTGGTTGAAACAGGGTGATTTTGTTGTTGCTATGTGTTAAGGGGAATGTGGCTGGCAATGACATCAGGTATCTATCCAAGGTCTTGAGCTCATTAGTCATTACCAGAACTAAAGGGTTAAACTTGATCCAAACCAGAAGTTGGTTATTTTCTGATGTCATTCATCCATGTTATACATCCTGAGCTTTGGGCTTTGTGATGTTCATTTCTAATTTAGTTGCTCGGTTCCCTTATGCTTAGAGCCAGGTATGAATCAAATCAAAATAGGTGAATCTGGGTCCTTTGCCACCTTCTATCCTTGGTTATGAGATTGTAAAGGATTTCTGCTCTCTTTCTCGTCAAACTAAACCTGCATACTGAGAGGATTAAATATACACTCCAGAACAGTATTTTGAATTTTGTCTATTTTTGCTTTGTTATGTGGAGTCTTGTTCGACCTACGGCTAGCTTTTAGATTGTTTCCAATTTTGCCACCCAGTTTGCAAGGGCCAAAATGGGTTTCCTAACCTATGTACTTACACTTTTAATCCTCCTTTTATAAGGGCCGTGGATATTGTGCCTAATGCTACACAAGAAGAAATGCACAGCTCTTTAGGGGATTAATATGTAGTCCAAGAAACATGACAATGAGAATTATCTTCCTATGTTGAATTTATTCAAGAATATGTTTTGCCTGATTGAGAATTTCATATGCTTGTTCTGTAACGACATTGAGATTTATTTTTTTATTACAATGACAATATCTTTGATCAGTTTTTGAACATATCAGGTGCTAGACTTCTAGGAAAATCAAATGCATCGTGGTAAATTTTCCCTTACACCCAAGAATCAAGTGAAGGGCCTAACAGGTTCAAGTTTTCCCAGCAACCAAGATAGCAGTCTTCCGGATCCCGTATATGTTTCTTCTTCATCTTCGGATGATGAAAATAACATGTCTAATAATGATGTATCTAATCAATTAGTCCTTTATGACCCTGTGACAAATGGAAACAACACAATTGAACTTGTCCCTGATCCTCTTCAATGTCAACCTCCATCGCGTCCAAAAAGCAAACCTTCAAGTTTAACTCCTAGAGTTTTGCCAGCAGTTGGTGCTTTTACTGTTCAATGTGCATCCTGCTTCAAATGGAGGTTGATTCCAACAAAGGAAAAATATGAAGAAATACGTGAACATATCCTTGAAAAGCCTTTTGTTTGTCAAAAAGCTCGTGAGTGGCGACCTGATGTAACTTGTGATGATCCGGAGGATATTTCTCAGGATGGCAGTAGGATTTGGGCTATTGATAAGCCAAGCATTGCGCAGCCTCCAGCTGGATGGCAACGACTGCTACGAATCAGAGGCGAAGGAAGCAGCAAATTTGCAGATATGTATGCATCCATTAGTGGTCATTCTTTTTTATCTGTTACTGGAATAGAAACAGCCTTATACAATGATACAATACCACTGCTCCCCATTCATTAATGATTCTTTTGCACTAGGAAGTTTACCCTTCATGGAAGTTCTAATCTGTCAATCATCATTTTGTCATTGTGCTGATTTTTTGATATTTCAGATACTATGTAGCACCATCAGGCAAGAGATTGCGCTCAATGGTAGAGATCCAGAAGTATGTTCCTGCTGCTACTGCTTTACTATCTCTCCAATGCGACCTTGAAAGTCACCTTCTCATAACTGAATTATTATCATCATTGATTCATTATTTTTAAATGTTTGCTTCCATGTTTCTTGCATTTTGCTCTTGGTGCCTGTGTTTGTAGGTACTTAACGGATCATCCAGAATATATGAAAGATGGGGTAACTCTTTCACGGTTCTCATTTCAAATACCTAAGCCATTGCAAGATAACTATGTGAGGAAGCGCCCTGCGAGACTTACATCTTCATGTGAACCCGGTGGACCTGTTGAACCTGAGCAAGGTACATAAAATTTTAACAAATCACAAGTAGGGGTTCAAATGTAAGATTTTAAACTTGATGCACCAAAATTGTTATGGATAAAAATTTCAGGGTGGTATAGTGTAATTTATCCTTCAAAATATTCTCTGAGGTGGGTACATAAACTTGTCTGACACTTTAATATCTATTTTACCCTTACACGTTCCAACTTTTATTTTTCAGTACATCCATTTTTATGTTATTTTTTAATTCATCTTTAGGCCCTTATGCGAGAAAGTGTTTTATTTTTTGGTATGTCATGTATTTTTTTTCTAATAGTGAAGTATGATTTTTGCACTGCTAATGATATGAAAAACACATGTACCAAAAAAAAAAATGATATGAAAAACACGAAATTCTCGTCTGGTTCATAATGGAGCAAAAAATATACGTCAATATAGCACCCTCTTTTCAAATCAAACATCTGAGTTCTAAGGATTTTCGTGTCATGTTATCACGGTGATATGTGTTATGCAGTGAGTCCTCTAGCTTGGGTCGGTCCAGAAGACTCTACTAATTCGCATGAGAGAAGACTGGAGCTTCCTGCTCCATGCATGGGATCACATGTTTCTGACCCTGTTGTCAGCCGCCCTGCAAAGAAGCGAGCAACTAAGAGTTCCCTCCATAAGGATGCAGTTCAGTAAGAACAATATTAGCTCAGAAGTTAAAACACAAGGACCTAATCAATTCTCTAAATATCGTTTGGATCAGTTACCTCCTTTTTGCGCTGCTTTTGTGTATTAGATTGCATCTTCCTCTGTAATTTGTCTTGAAAATAGAGAAACGTATTATTCATTTCGAAAAGAAAAGCAAGTGTTGAAAATGAACTGCTACAGAAGATGAAAGGTATAGCTTGGCAAGTATTTTGAGGTATGATTTGAGCATGCCAAATCATTCGGAAAACAATGTGTAGAAGCTATAAGGTATCCTAATATATCATTTTCTGTTGAAATGTAATCTATTTTTATCTTCAACTCTTTGGCCCAGTTGTCCTAGTCTTTCAAGTCTGCTAGAATTAGTTAAAGTGTAAAGATCAGTATCTTGGTATTTCCTATTAAAATTATGGTTTGCATTAGTGAAATTTTCTGCGTTCGGTTTAGGAGAAATCCAAAAGGGTGCCTGCCTGCCTCGAGAGCATGTAGGACCAAAAATACATCCATACTTCTTCGCAGTTAAAAGTAATATTCTGATGTGAAAAATATGGTGATTCAGCAAGCAAGAAGGTTATTTGTTTATAAGTTGATGGTGTGTGCTCATATATAATCTGAGCTTATACACGTATTTTTCACATACGAATTGAGATCGTATACTACTTCAAAGAGAAGTTTTCTATTTTCTTATGAATCCGATACAGGTATTGTGTATTTATTATTTGTCTCTAGACTAATCCAACTCCCCATATACATGTTAGACTCTGTGTATTGGGTTATCATAATTGGGTCTTAATTGTAATATTGGGCTCGGTCCAGTCCATTAGCTTTTGTTTGTTAGTAGTTTGTAATTAGTTGGTAGCAGTCATTCTTCTGTTGTAATTAGTGTATATAACACTTGATGAAATAAAGATTAGTCAGTTTTTCCAGCTTATTCTTCTCTCCCTAGCAGCAGGTATCAGAGCTCCATTGGGGCCTGATACAAAAACTGCAGTTTTCTGTGAGCGTTTAGAGGCAAGAAAAGTGTGGAACCAGTGAGGGAAAAACTCGAGTGACGAGAGATCTCATGGCGGAGGAGAAGAACTTTGTTCAGTCGGCGATTCTCAAATTCGATGGACATTATGATCACTGGTCAATGTTGATGGAGAACCTTCTTCGCTCGAAGGAGTATTGGGGGATTGTGGAGACAGGGGTTCCGACGCTCCCTACGGCGGCGACTCCAGAACAGATCAAGGCAAATGAGGATGGCAAGCTCAAAGATTTGAAGGCCAAGAATTATCTTTTCTAAGCGATTGACAGGGGAACGATCGAGACAATCCTCAACAAAGATTCGACAAAAGGGATTTGGGATTCAATGAAACAGAAGTATCAAGGTTCCACAAAGGTGAAGAGGGCTCAATTACAGGCACTTCACAGAGATTTTGAATTGCTTGGTATGAAGGAAGGAGAAACCGTAGATGAATATTTCGCAAGAACCCTCATTATCGTAAACAAGATAAAGACGCATGGTGAGAAGGTAGAAGAAACAACAGCGGTGGAAAAGATTCCCAGGTTCGATTACGTTGTGTGCGCCATAGAAGAATCGAATAATGTGACTACCCTAAGTGTGGATGAGCTCCAGAGTAGCTTGCTTGTTCATGAACAACGGATGAAAGGCCATAAAGAAGAAGATCATGCCATAAAGGTGTCGGCTTCAGGAGGGGCAGAAAGAACTCGAGGCAGAGGATGTGGTTTCAGAGGAGGTCGTGGCAGAGGAAGGAGACGAGTCAACAAAGATTTGATTGAGTGCTACCATTGTCACAAATTAGGGCATTTTCAATATGAATGCCCTGATTGAGAACAGAAAGCAAATTATGCAGAGTATAATGAGGAGGAGCAGCTGCTGCTGATGGCACATACAGAAGTCAAGAATTCTTGTGAGAAAAAGGTGTGGTTTCTTGACTCCAGTTGTAGCAATCATATGTGTGGCAATAAGGGGTGGTTCTTTGATTTGAATGAAAATTTCAGAGTTTCAACCAAATTAGGAGATAATTCGAAAATGATGGTAATGGGAAAGGGCAGTGTCAAATTGAAAATTGATGATATTGTTCAAGTTATTACTGAGGTATTACATACCAGATTTGAAGAACAATTTGTTAAGTATAGGCCAGTTGCAAGAGAAAAATTTGATTGTGGTATTCAAACAAAATGCATGCAAAATCTACCATCCTGACAAAGGCTTAATCACTCAATCAAACACGTCTTCAAATAGAATGTTTGTAGTTATGGCAGAGGCTATTCTCCCTTTAAGGCCTCATCGAAAGAAGACTTGAATCTGATTTGGCACAGTAGATATGGGCACCTCAGTTTTAAAGGACTGAAATTGTTAATTCAGAAGGGGATGGTGAAAGGATTGCCAAGGCTTGATGAACCTACCAAAGTGTGTAGCGACTGCATGGTGGGCAAGCAACATAGGGAGTCATTTCCTAAGTAGAGTTTCTGGAGAGCAACTCAGAAGTTGCAACTAATCCACTCTGACATTTGTGGCCCTATTAAGCCTAAGTCAAATAGTCACAAAAGGTACTTCCTCACTTTCATAGATGATTTTAGTAGAAAAACATGGGTATATTTTTTGTCTGAAAAATCAGCAGCGTTGGAGGTGTTCAAACAATTTAAGGCTACTGTTGAAAAAGAAAGTGGAAACACAATTGGCAGCTTGAGGACTGACAGGGGTGGAGGATTCACTTCATCTGATTTTGATAGTTTTTGCAGTGCTAATGGTATCAAAAGGCAACTGACAACATCATACACACCCCAACAGAATGGGGTAGCAGAGAGGAAAAATAGGACCATTATGAATATGGTTCGTAATATGTTGTCACAGAAGAATGTACCCAAAGAATTCTGGCCAGAGACAGTGAATTGATCAGTATTTGTGCAGAACAGAAGCCCTACTGTGGTTGTCCAAGATGTTACTCCTGAAGAGGCTTAGAGTGGGATCAAACCATCTATCCATTTTTTAGAATCTTTGGTTGCATAGGGATTTCTGACCACTATCAAATATATTTTTCATTACTTCAATTACTTGAAATCGTTTTCTTTCATCTGGTATTTCGTAGAGATAAACGATAAGTTATCCATTCGATTGATTATTTTACATTCCAATAAAAAGAAAAAGAGATCTATATATATCTATGTTTGGAAAAATTTGGAAAAGGTTTCTAATATTCAATGTTTTTACTTTAGATAGAAAAAAAAGAGGGAATTCAGATAGATAAGACATAAGGCTAATTAAAGAATAATTCGTTTTCATTTACAGAAGAAAATGAAAAGAAGGCCCGACTCCAAAAGGTGATTTTAGTAAATAACCAAATATAATCTTGAATGTTGTTTAGTGTTTTTATACGATATCCCCGATTCCTCTCAATTTGTAATTCCATACACAAATGAATAGGTTCTGTTAGGTTAGCTATATGTTGTCTATTATCAACGATTTCCACCGAAGGTGGTAAAATGATGTCTTGAGCAGTTACATATCCAGGACCTTTGAAACAAATGGACGCGTCCCGAGTTCCATACAGATTACTTCTCAATACAATTTCTTTCAAATTCATTAAAATCTCATGTATTGATTCTTGAATACCTACTATGGTAGAATATTCATGTGGTATTTTCTCAGATTTTGCACGTGTGATACATGTTCCCTCGATTTCTCCGAGCAAAATTCATCTATGAACCGATGGTATGGATGAACCAATTCGTTTAATGAGGATTTAGTTCACCCTACACGTACACGTCATGGATATCCTGCTTTTCTATGTAATATAGACTTGTATGTAACTATTGAAAGTGACGATATTATACATAACGTATTTAAAAATTTTTAATTTATATATATATATAATTTAAATTAAAATAAATGCGCACACGCATTGTGGTATTGATACTAATTCAATGATGTATCCATTAGATAGAAAAAGGAATCAAAAAAATTGTCTTATTTTTTTTTGAAGTATACAATAGAATCTTTTATTTTGTGAATCCATAAATATAGTATTTTTATATCTATTTGAATTGGATTGCTTAATAATAATAAATTTGATTTGAAAAAAAAAGAAATTCAGAATTGTTAAGCAGAATTTTTGTTAAGTAAATTAAGATAATTTTATATACAAAATTCAAAATGAGTGTCATTACTATTACTGATCAATAAAAATATCTATCAAAAGGAGGGAGAGGAAAGCTTTCATTTTATTTTATGATAAAAATTCGTTTATACCTGTTATTTCACAAAAAAAGAAGAAGAAAACCGGATGAGTTGAATTTCAAGTGGTCAATTTCACTAATAAGATACGAAGACTTACTTCACATTTTGAATTACACCGAAAAGACTATTTATCTCAAAGAGGTTTACGTAAAATTCTGGGAAAACGGCAACGACTACTGCCTTATTTGGCAAAGAAAGATAGAATACGTTATAAAAATTAATAAATCAGTTGGGTATTAGGGAGTCACAAATTCGTTAATTTCAAGAGTCATTTTCAATTATTCGATTTCTTAGATCCTGAATTTTGATGAACTTTTTTAACGATTCATGGAAGAATGAATCGAGGAAAACCTATGAATGTCCCACTACAAGAAAAGACCTCATGATAGTCAATATGGGACCTCACCACCCATCAATGCATGGTGTTCTTCGACTTATTGTTACTCGGATGGTGAAGATGTTATTGATTGTGAACCAATATTGGGTTATTTACACGAGGGATGGAAAAAAGCTGCGGAAAACCGAACAATTATACAATATCTGCCTTATGTAACACGTTGGGATTATTTAGCTACTATGTTCACGGAAGCAATAACCGTAAACGGACCGGAACAATTGGGAAATATTCAAGTCCCTAAAAGAGCCAGCTATATCCGAGTAATTATGTTGGAGTTAAGTCGTATAGCTTCTCATCTACTATGGCTGGGACCTTTTATGGCAGATATTGGTGCACAAACCCCTTTTTTCTATATTTTTAGAGAAAGAGAATTAATATATGATCTATTTGAAGCTGCGACAGGTATGAGAATGATGCATAATTTTTTTCGTATCGGAGGAGTAGCGGCTGATCTACCTTATGGTTGGATAGATAAATGTTTTGATTTCTGCAATTATTTTTTAACAAGGGTTGTTGAATATCAAAACCTTATTACGCGAAATCCTATCTTGTTAATTCGATTTTTGGTTCATCCATCCTATCTTGTTCATAGATTTTATTAGTGGTCTTGATCATCCTACATAATTTATCTAGGTGTCCGGAGATATGCTCTTTCTAGATGAAGAATGAATACATGTATATTCTAGGTATATACAGTATGTAAATGAATTATTCGATTTTGTTTCTCTTTTTTCTGCTCTCCAAAAAGAATGTTACTCTTTCAACAATATTCAAATGGTTAAATTAGTTGGTTGAAAGACCAAAAAGTTTAATCTAGGGGAGTTCAGAGGTGGGAATAGTCAAAATTCATCTCAGATACATTACAAATAAATCCGGTCCATTTCTTTGTATTTTCTTTGGTATTTCTATTTTCTTCATTTCTTTGATCGTACTTTTCTTTTTCGTAGCCGGATATATAATTGATGTTGATGTGCATCTTACATAGTTAATGATCGAGAACTTTTCGATTCATCCTATTGGCTCATCCGAAATAAGTATCGTTCAAATTTTAGAATCTCAATGAATCCCTATATTATTATCTTCTTTAATTTCCAAATTTGATTATTTATCTCATCCATAATAAGATATGAATGAAACCTCAATTATTCTGTCTAATCTATAAAAAAATGTACATATATTCCTTGAAAATATGGGGTTGTCGAAGGGCGGATTACTTTCTTATTTTTATCATTTAGTGAGCATCTTGTATTTCATAAAAATTGGGGCGATATAATCTTTACGCAAAGGCCATCCTATCCAACTTTCGGGCATTAAAATACGTTTCAGACGCGGATGATTATCATAAGAGATTCCTAACATATCATAAGATTCCCTTTCTTGAAAATCCGCACTTTTCCAAACCCAGAAAATAGAAGGAATGCAGGGATTTTTCCTTGGGGCAAATACTTTTATGCATACCTCTTACGGTTGATCTAGACTATACTCTATTCTCGTAAGATGATAGACACTAGCTAACAACCCTCCTGGTGCTCCATCATAGGCACATTGGGAACGTAGAGAATTGTAACCATATATAAATAAAATAACAACAAACGAATGCCAATCCTCGGGCTTTATTTGTAAAGTCTCTATTCCTTGGTAATCGAAACCCAAAGATCTATGAACTATTCCATGTTTGACTAGCCAAGCGACATAAATTACCTGCATTTTTACTTCTCCTGCATTTTTTGTATAAGTTTGGTATTTGGTATAAGTATTTACCATTTATTTACATTACGATGAAATTTTTGAAGATTGACTTGCTTGCTATTTCTTATTGTATTTTGTTTTGTACAAAAGTATCTGTCTAATTCACTTTTTCATTCGTGGGAGGATCTTGAACTTTTTATATTTGAAAAATGTATCGAGGGTATCTCTGAAGCGAGATGATGGTTGATAGAATAATCCTTGATTATAATTGCGGTATGAGTCTGCGTCCAACATGAAATTTGTGGTTGGTAGTAAAACACCTATTCTCTCGTTGAGAACGAATTTGATCTTCATAGATTTCTCGAGATATTTTCTTACGAAGTTTTGTTATAGCATCTATAACGGCCTCCGATTTAGGTGGACAGCCCCGCAAATAGACATCCACAGGAATTAGCTTATCCACGCCCGAACAAGATTATAAGAATCGATCAACATACCTCCTGTAATTGTACAGGCTCCCATAGCAATAACATATTTTGGTTCGGGCATTTGCTCATATAATCGAACTAAAGAAGGAGCCATGTTACATAGGTTTTGATATTTGAACATGAAATCGTCAATTTGAACTTGCTCGATCTGTTCAATTGCGGCCTTATAATGCAATCGCATTCTCTGGTCCAATTGCTGTTTTTGTTTCTGTATTCCTGATTTATCCACTGGGTCAGTCTGGTTGGTTCTTTGCGCCTAGTTTTGGTGTAGCAGCTATATTTCGATTCATTCTCTTTTTCCAAGGGTTTCATAATTGGACATTGAACCCATTTCATATGATGGGAGTTCTTTGGTGTATCGGGCGCCGCCTACTATGCGCTATCCATGGTGCTCCCGTAGAAAATACTTTATTTGAAGATGGTGATGGCGCAAATACATTCCGTGCTTTTAACCCAACTCAAGTGAAGAAACTTATTCAATGGTTCTGCTAACCGCTTTTGGTCCCAAATCTTTGGGGTTGCTTTTTCCAATAAACGTTGGTTACATTTCTTTATGTTATTTGTACCAAGAATCGGTTTATGGATGAGTGCTCTTGGAGTAGTCGGCCTGGCCCTGAACCTACGTGCCTATGACTTCGTTTCTCAAGAAATTCGCATGGCGGAAGATCCGGGTGAGACTTTCTACACCAAAAATATTCTCTTAAACGAAGGTATTCGTGCATGGATGGCGGCTCAAGATCAGCCTCATGAAAACCTTATATTCCTTGAGGAGGTTCTACCACGTGGAAACGCTCTTTAATGGAACTTTAGCTTTAATCGGTCGTGACCAAGAAACTACCGGTTTTGCTTGGTGGTAGGGAATGCCCGACTTATCAATTTATCCCAGGTAAACTCTGGGGGCCCATGTAGCCCATGCCGGATTAATAGTATTCTGGGCCGGAGCAATGAACCTATTTGAAGTGGCTCATTTCGTGCCCGAGAAGCCCATGTATGAACAAGGCTTAATCTTACTTCCCCATCTAGCTACTCTAGGTTGGGGTAGGTCTGGAGGAAGTTATAGACACTTTTCCATACTTTGTGTCTGGAGTACTTCACTTAATTTCCTCTGCAGTATTGGGCTTTGGCGGTATTTAGCATGCACTTCCTGGACCTGAGACTCTTGAAGAATCTTTTCCATTCTTTGGTTATGTATGGAAAGATAGAAATAAAATGACTACTATTTTAGGTATTCACTTAATCTTGTTAGGTATAGGGGCTTTTCTTCTAGTATTTAAGGCTTTTTATTTTGGGGGTATATATGATACCTGGGCTCCTGGAGGGGGAGATGTAAGAAAAATTACGAACTTAACCCTTAGTCCAAGTATTATATTTGGTTATTTACTAAAATCACCTTTTGGGGGAGAAGGCTGGATTGTTAGTGTGGACGATTTGGAAGACATAATTGGAGGGCATGTATGGTTGGGTTCCATTTGTATACTTGGTGGAATCTGGCATATCTTAACCAAGCCCTTTGCATGGGCTCGGCGTGCACTAGTATGGTCTGGAGAAGCTTACTTGTCTTATAGTTTAGGTGCTTTATCCGTTTTTGGTTTTATAGCTTGTTGCTTTGTATGGTTTAATAATATTTGTTATCCTAGTGAGTTTTACTGGTCCCACCGGACCGTAAGCTTCTCAAGCTCAAGCATTTACTTTTCTAGTTAGAGACCAACGTCTTGGCGCTAATGTAGGATCCGCTCAAGGACCTACCGGTTTAGGTAAATATCTAATGCGTTCTCCGACCGGAGAAGTTATTTTTGGGGGAGAAACTATGCGTTTTTGGGATCTGCGTGCTCCTTGGTTAGAACCTCTAAGGGGTCCCAATGGTTTGGACTTGAGTAGACTGAAAAAAGACATATGACCTTGGCAAGAACGTCGTTCCGCGAATATATGACTCATGCTCCTTTAGGTTCTTTAAATTCGTGGGTGGCGTAGCTCTGAGATTAATGCTGATCAATTATGTCTCTCCTAGAAGTTGGTTAGCTACTTCTCATTTTGTTCTAGGATTCTTCCTATTCGTAGGTCATTTATGGCACGCGGGAAGAGCTCGCGCAGCTGCCGCAGGATTTGAAAAAGGAATTGATCGAGATTTGGAACCTGTTCTTTTCATGACTCCTCTTAATTGATACATGAAACCCAATGCTTGACGTAAGAATCACTTTGATTTTACTATACATATTGACATATTGGGTTGAGTCGAGCAGATAGATCATATTGAAAAATATTTTTTTTTCAATTCATTTATATTTAATCTTTTTTCGGGCTCGGCTAAGTGGTGATATAGCCGAGCCCGAAAAAATCGAGCCAACCTAAATCAATAAAATAAAAAAACCCATTCGCCAAGAAAAAGGAGAGAGAGGGATTCGAACCCTCGATAGTTCTTTCGAACTATACCGGTTTTCAAGACCGGAGCTATCAACCACTCAGCCATCTCTCCAAAAGCTCATTTCTATTTTATCTTTATTCCATTGAATTGAACATGACCATACGAATTGATACCCTTTTTCTCTATCTATGGTAAAGATATCCAGTGTGAATCTATTGGTCTAGTTCTCTATCCGTATATATATGCATGATCCAGCATGCCCTTTTGTGTGTGAAGTAAAAAAAAACCACCCCTCGATCCATGCCTCAATAAGGGGTGTCATATAAAATCAATGGATTCATGAGAAAACCCTCCAAAATATAATGCGTTTTTTATTCCATTACAAATTTTTTGTCGATTAAAAAAGGGGTCAAGGGGTTGGGGATCAAATGGTATAGTTCTTTTGTTGGTAAATTGGAGGATTAGAAACATGACTATTGCTTTCCAATTAGCTGTTTTTGCATTAATTGCTACTTCATCCATTTTATTGATTAGTGTACCTGTTGTATTTGCTTCTCCTGATGGTTGGTCGAGTAACAAAAATGTTGTATTTTCTGGTACATCATTATGGATTGGATTAGTATTTCTAGTGGGTATTCTTAATTCTCTCATCTCTTGAAACTATTCATTCTAGATCAAAAAACGAAATGACCCCTCCCCCCCGAATTCTTTCGGGTTGTGAGGCACATTAAAATGGAATATATAAGACCCCACAAATAAAGAAAACGAAAACATTATTAGGGAGGGGTCAAACTTCTTCTATTTATTGGAAAAATCTTAGATCTTATACTTAATATGATTATATCTTATACTTAAACTTAAGATGATATATAGTAAAACCAAAAACAAGAGAAATAAATATATATATTAAATAAATAGAATAATCTTTTTCTATTTATATAAAAGAAAATAGAAAAAGATAGAGACAGAAAAATCCTAATCTATAGGTTAATATATTGAATATATTTACAATAGTCTAGTAAATAAAAATAGTATAGTATATAAAATACTAATTTGAATTCTATTATAGAAAAAAAGAAGAATCTATAGATTCTTAATAGAAACGAATAGGAATAGAAAATATTCTATTTTGAATAGAAAGATATATAGATATGGAATATCTATTATTTAGATATTCTATTTCAACTTTTTTAATTACCCCTAATAGATATGATATCGACACAGCTCAATTCAAATAGAATCGATATATTACGTATCAAGGACGATAAGAAAGAAAAATGTGGATATAGTTGAATGGTAAAATCTCTCTTTGCCAAGGAGAAAACGCGGGTTCGATTCCGCTATCCGCCTTGCCTTTTTCTGTATTGAATAGTAATAGTATAATACTATATCTTTCTTTTTTAAAATATAAAACATTTAATATAGTTGACTGTGATAGTCTAGTACCCCTTCTTCTTCTTGAACTTCAGTTTTTATCAAAAATGTTGCGGAGACGGGATTTGAACCCGTGACCTCAAGGTTATGAGCCTTGCGAGCTACCAAGTTGCTCTACCCCGCGATAAAGAGAAGAATTGACAATTAATGGAAAACAAAGATTGAATGTGCCCTCCACCATATCCGTAAAAATAGAATAAACCATTTATCTGAGAATGGTAAAGGGACCGATCCTATGATCGCTGGTCATAAAAATGAATAAAAAAGGAAGAGAATTTTTATTCTTACCAACTTGATCTTGTTGCAGGGCAACAAACCTTCGTGAACCATTTCACGAAGTATGAGTCCAGATAATCCAAAGTCTCGATAAGTAGCTCTCGGTCTTAGGTGGAAAAACAACGTCGATGAAGACGTGTAGGTGCACTATTACGTGGTAGTGATTCTAATTTTCCCTGAATTTCCCATTTCTCACTTAACGACGCAACTTTGCTTATTTCTTTTTAGAGATCGTGAATCAAATGATATTTTTGTTCCAATTTTTGCCTCTTCTTCTCCCTCTGAATCAAACTTTTCTTTGCCATGATGGTTGATTTCCTATTAGTATCAATGATAGAAGTCGGATCCTAGATGTAGAAATAGAAGAAGGTGGTTCCCCTTCTTCATAGAAAGAAATGAGATTATTGCAGATACAATAAAGAATGAAATTAACCAAATTTACCCGATGTAGAAGCAATCAAGAAAGTTGCATAAGTAAATATATAACCTCGTGAAAAGTGGACTAATCCAACCAATCTTGCTTGCACAATGGAAAGAGCCACTGGTTTATCTCTCCATCGAATCAAATTTGCCAAAGGTGTGCGTTCGTGAGCCCATGCTAAAGTTTCAATCAATTCACGCCAATATCCGCGCCATGAGATTAAGAACATAAATCCAAAGAGCCCAAACAAGATGTCCAAATAAGAACACCCACGCCCAGATCGATAAACTATTCATACCAAAGGGTTATATCCATTGATAAGTTGTGAAGAATTTAACCATAGATAATCTCTTAACCATCCCATCAAATAGGTAGAAGATTCATTAAATTGTGAAACATTACCCTGCCATAATGTAATGTGCTTCCAATGCCAATAAAAAGTAACCCATCCAATGGTGTTTAACATCCGTAAAGCGCCAAATAAAATGTGTCCCAAGCCGAAATATCACAAGTACCACCTCGTCCCGGACCATCGCAAGGAAAACTATAACCAAAATCCTTTTTATCAGGCATTAACTTGGAACCACGTGCATCCAAAGCACCTTTTACTAATATCAATGTAGTTGTATGTAAACCAAGAGCAATAGCATGATGAACCAAGAAGTCTCCAGGACCTATTGTTAAGAATAGAGAATTACTATTCTCATTAATAGCATTTAACCAACCAGGCAACCATATGCTTCGCCCCGCATTGGTGTCCGGACTATTCGTTGAAGATAAAAGTACATCGAACCCATATGAAGTTTTACCATGAGCAGATTGTATCCATTGGGCAAATATAGGTTCAATCAAGATTTGTTTCTCCGGAGTGCCAAAAGCAAGCATGACATCGTTATGGACATAAAGTCCCAAAGTATGGAACCCCGAAAGAGGTGGCCCAACTTAAATGGGATATGATAACTTCTTTGTGTTCTAACATTCTTGCCAATACATTATCCTCATTACGCTCGGGATTGTAATCTCTTATAAAAAGATAGCTCCATGAGCAAAATCCCTGTCATAATCAATCCTGCAATGTATTGATGATG
>CM073737.1:84793261-84810761 GCA_037113605.1 Calophaca sinica
GCAATATCGATCGACCATAGACCACCGATTAGTGGATCTAATCCTCCACGAAAAGTCGAAAGTCCGCGTATTTTGACCAATTCAAGGTAAAAATGGGGTTGCTCCTCGGCAAAACTTGGATAAAGTTAAGCCAAAAGATCCCGATTCAAGATAAATTCATGAGGAAGTGGGATCTCTTTGGGATCTACTCCGACATTTAGAAATTGGTTAATCGGTAAAGATACATGTACTTGATGCCCGCCCAAGAAAGAGACCCAAGTCCTAGTAGCCTGCCAAATGGTGATTCAACATAGATTCTACATCTTGGAACCAAGCCAATTTTGGAGCGACTTTGTGATAATGAAACCAACTAGCAAAAAGCATTAAGGCTGCAAAGACCAATGCACCAATTGCGATACAATAGAGTTGTAATTCACTAGTTATTCCAGATGCTCGCCAAACTGAAAAAACCAGAGGTGATTTGTATTCCTCGGAAACCTCCGCCTACATCACCATTCAATATTTCTTGGCCTACTATTGGCCAAACTACCTGGGCACTAGGTCCTATGTGAGTAGGATCATTTAGCCATGCTTCATAATTGGAAAACGAGCACCATGGAAATACATGCCACTCGGCCAAAGAAAGATAATGGAGAGTTGGCGAAATGGGCACTAAATACTTTTCGGGAAATCTCCTCTAAATTATTCGTATGGCTATCAAAATCATGAGCATCGGCATGTAGGTTCCAGATCCAAGTAGTAGTATCAGGTCCCTTAGCTATTGTTCTTGAGAAATGACCGGGTTTTGCCCATTCCTCGAAAGAAGTTTTTACGGGATCCCTATCTACCAAAATTTTGACTTGGTTTCCTTGAACGAATAATCACTGAGTCCTCCTCTTTAATCATTGAGTCCTCCTATTTCGGCACAACACATACAAAGAGACCCGCCAACATAAAACATAATTAGTGAATTTATGAGAGATGTTTATATTGAATTTATTTCTCTTCTATCTCCCATCTATCTATTCTATATTTTCTTTAGTTATTCACTAGAACAATTATGATCCGGAAGTTAATCCGGGGCAAGTGTTCGGATCTATTATGACATAGCGGTAAGGCGCTCAACGGACCTTTTCAAAATCTTCTAAAAAAATCTTCTAAAACCTTTTCTAGATTTTGAATTTAATGAAGTTAAAGGATTTTTTTGTGCAACCTAGTGTATTCAGATTTCACTTAGAGGTTCCTAGATGGAACTAATTTTTGTCTTTCTTGCATATCTTACATAGAAGATATTCTTATGTACTTTATTTCAAATCACGTGAGTATTAGCATTACTAGGGACCGGTATTTCTAGTTCGTTTTTCGAAGGTCTCTTTTATTAGTTTGAATAGCAGAAAAAAAAATTCTCTACTATATCCACTTATCGTTTATCTCTACGAAATACCAGATGAAAGAAAACGATTTTAGAAGATATATAATGAAATCTTTTGATTGGTTGTTCCTATAGAAATGATACATTTTATTTGGTGATGGGGACAACAAACAATAAACTATAACAAATTCAATATAGTATATTAGATAAAAATTTAGAAAAATTATTTTTATTAAAAAAAAATAGAAATAAATATGGATGGATTCTCTCTATATTCTCTATAGAGATAGAATTCTATAGAGAATATAGAGAATAAAATAAGAAAGTGTTCTTATTCAAAACAGCCTGTGATCTTCAACCAATTTTGTGCTTCAATATAATTACAGGGTAAGTGCTATAGCTTGTTTCCAATATTCAGCAGCTTGATCAAACCAAGATTCCGCTATTTCAGAATCTCCCTGTCGAATGGCCTGTTTCTCCGCGGTCGGAATAGGTGAGTAAATTCCTTCCTTAGAACCGCATTTGAGAGTTTCTGACTCATACGGCTCAACAGCAGTCAATTCTTTTGATCTTCCATTTTTTTTCTGGAGTTAACCACAAGAAAAGAGGTTAATTACATGAGTTTCAAACTTGAATTTGGATTAATAAAGAATTTAATCCTTTTTTTTAGTTTTATCTTTTTTCCTACCTTCAGAAGAAAAAAGCATAGGTTCTCACAGCAAAGTAAGATAGACAACTGCATCTTCATCTTTTTCCATTTTATGCCGATCGGTGTTTCAAACATTTTGACTTACTGGAGATGATGATGCATCTTGGATTGACTTATACAATTTTTTCAAGAAGAATAAAGCATCGGCATTTACACTCTTATTAGAATTTTCTGAAAGGTAACTATCTCGATTTCATATATCATATACTTTCATATATGATATATCTATTTCTATAGAATCTTTGAGAAAGACTTTTCTTCATAAGAAAAGACTTACTATCTTTGGGATCTGATACTACACCGCTGCTCAAAAGCTTAGGGGATCCACTTTATTACATAAGTGGATTCCTAACTCTTCTATCATGAGATAAGTAAGCAGTTCTTGTTGTATTGGCCAAAAACCTTGTTAATTGATCTTTACGGTGCTTCCTCTATCAATTAGATCTTTTATCCATAGAAAAAAAGTATCTAGGCATATATATTTCTTCATATTTTGATTTCGTATGAAGTTTGTTTCTTTGCTACAGCTGATAAAGATCGTTGTTTCGAACGATATATATGTAGAAAGCCCATTTTTTTCTAGTATTTATAAGTATTAGCGGATTTGCTCGTTCTTTATCTTTTTTCTTTCTATAGTGGAGATAGTCGCACGTAATGACAGATCACGGCCATATTGTTAAAAGCTTGAGGTAAGAACGGGTTTCGTTCGAGTGCTCGAAAATAGTATTCCAAAGCTTTCGTATGTTCTCCGTTACTTGTGTGGATAAGGCCTATGTTATAAAGTATATAACTTCGATCATAGGGATCAATTTCCAGTCGCATAGCCTCATAATAATTCAGTAAAGCTTCCGCATAATTTCCTTCCGATTGAGCCGACATCCGTTACGGTCGTCATTCGGTTCAAAGAATCTCCGTTCCAGAACCGTACGTGAGATTTTCATCTCATACGGCTCCTCCTTTCTGTGTATAATGATAAACATAGAATCAAAAAAGATTGCAATATTCTCATTATCAACTGAGCGGGACTAGTGTTTTTACACGAAATCTCTAGCCAACCTTCCTGTAAAGGATCTTTTCTTAAGATCAAGTATGTTATTACTGGATAAATAGTCACTTCAACAATTTCTTTGTCCTCAACGCCGCTAAATTTCCCGGAATTAGTCACTTCAACAGTCAATACACACTATGACGATTACATTATATGAAAGAATCCCACACTTTTTTTTTTTAAAATTGAAAAAAAAAGAAACCAGGTATCCTGAAATAGAAATAAATAATTGTTCCGACGGAACCTTCTCTTTTATTGAAGATTGGCCATTAATACATAATCAGGCCATTCATTTTTTTCTATTTATTATGATTTTATTGAAATTGAAACATTCTATTTCTTTATTTTACGATTCTTTATATTAATAATAAATTATAAATTACTATACTTATAGTTAATATTCATTTATTCAATATATATTTCTATATTTGAATAAATCCAAATTTCAAATTTATTTAATAATATTTAATAAAATAAATCTTTAATTAGAATAGAATTCTTGAAATTGTTTCATGTTTAGTAAACAAATGTAATAAATAAATATTGCACTTTAATTAATTCTTTCAATCTCGACGATTGACTAATGAATCGGTTATTATGATTTCGAGTAAGCCGCTATGGTGAAATTGGTAGACACGCTGCTCTTAGGAAGCAGTGCTAGAGCATCTCGGTTCGAGTCCGAGTGGCGGCATGGCATCCTATCCTATATTCTAAAAGAATAAGTCCTATAATGAATTCAATTCCTGATTTCTATTCCTAGTATTCATACCTTTTTTATTTTCATTATAGATATTTATTTTCATTATATATATGATATTTTCAACTTTAGAGCATATATTAACTCATATATCGTTTTCGGTCATATCCATTGTTATTTCAATTCATTTGATAACCTTATTAGTCAATGAGATCGTAGGATTATATGATTTGTCCAAAAAAGCCATGACAATAACTTTTTTCTGTGTAACGGGATTGTTAATTACTCGTTGGTTTTTTTCGGGCCATTTACCATTTAGTGATTTATATGAATCCTTAATCTTTCTTTCATGGGGTTTTTCTATTTTTCATATGGTTCCGTGTTTTAAAAAGGATAAAAATCTTTTAAGTACAATAATCGCACCAAGTGTTATTTTTACCCAAGGCTTTGCTACTTCGGGTCTTTTAACCAAAATGCATCAATCCGTAATATTAGTACCCGCTCTACAATCCCATTGGCTAATGATGCACGTAAGTATGATGATATTGGGCTATGCGGCTCTTTTATGTGGATCATTATTATCAGTGGCTATCTTAGTCATTACGTTTCAAGAAGTCATCCAAATTCTTGCTTTTACCAAGAATTTGGATTCTTTAAATAAAGAATTTGATTTTGCTGAAATCAAATACATGAATATGAATGAAAGAAACAATGTTTTACGAAAAACTTCTTTCTTCTTCTAGAAATTTTTACAGGTCTCAATTTATTCAACAATTGGATCGTTGGGGTTATCGTATTATTAGTCTAGGTTTTCTCTTTTTAACGATAGGTATTCTTTCAGGAGCAGTATGGGCTAACGAGGCATGGGGATCATATTGGAATTGGGATCCAAAGGAAACTTGGGCCTTTATTACTTGGACCATATTCGCGATTTTTTTACATACTAGAAAAAATAAAAAATTGGAAGGTGTAAATTCTTCAATAGTGGCCTCTATAGGATTTCTTATAATTTGGATATGTTATTTGGGGATCAATCTATTAGGAATAGGACTACATAGTTATGGTTCATTTACATCTAATTGAATTAAAATGAGTAAAGAACCCGAGATATAAAAATATGGAAAGCATATATATACTTTCCATAAATTAAACTTGCCAAAAATCGTCGAGAACCCTTTAAATCAAGTAATGGAATGATTCAAGGGGTTCTCACAAACAACAAACATATTCGATTACAATTCTCAATTTTTTAAAAGTGAATCTAACGTAAAAATCTCTTTTTCATTGTACAAAGGGTTTTTTCTCTTTTTGATTTCTTTGTTTTATTCACAAAAACTATCTATCAAAAATTAGATAGAATAGCTTCAACCTTCTCAACCGAGAATGAGAAAATGAAATCTGGATAAATACCAATACCTATTACGGGTATAAGGATAGAAATCGAAATAAATAATTCTCTCGGCCCAGAATCAAAAAAATAAGAGTTTGGTGTATTAAAGAACTTGTATCCATAGAACATCTGCCGTAAGATAGATAATAAATAAATAGGAGTTAATATCATTCCAATTGCTGTTACAAAAGTAATTAGTATTTTCATCATTAAAAGATATTTTTGACTAGTAATTATTCCAAAAAAAACTATCAATTCTGCAACAAAACCGCTCATGCCCGGCAATGCAAGAGAAGCCATCGATAAGATAGTAAAAATCGTGAATATTTTTGGCATTGGTATAGCCATTCCGCCCATTTCGTCAAGATAAAGAAGACGTAGTCTATCATAACTAGTTCCTGCCAAGAAAAAAAGCGCTGCGCCAATAAATCCATGAGATATTATTTGTAAAATGTATCACTTATAGAACCAATTCCTATAATAAGGAAACCCATATGAGATACCGAGGAATAAGCTATTCTTTTTTTTAAATTACGTTGACCAAAAGATGTTGAAGCGGCATAGATTATTTGAATAGAACCTAATATCATTAACCAGGGACAAAATATGGAATGAGCGTGGGAAAATAATTCCATATTAATTCGAACCAACCCATACGCTCCCATTTTTAATAAGATTCCGGCTAAAAGCATACAGGTGCTGTAATGTGCCTCTCCGTGGGTATCTGGTAACCATGTATGTAAGGGTATAATCGGCGATTTGACAGCAAAAGCAATAAGAAATCCCATATAGAATATGATTTCTAGCGCCACGGGATACGATTGATTAGTTAATGTTTCGAAATTTAATGTTGGTTCATTCGAACCATATAAACCGACACCCAGAATTCCCATTAATAAAAACAGAACTTCCTGCAGTGTAAAAATAAACTTTGTAGCTAAATACAAACCTTTCTTCTCCCCCCACATGGATAAAAGTAGATAAACGGGAATTAATTCCAATTCCCACATCATGAAAAAGTAAAATGTCTCGAGAAGAAAATGGTCCTATTTGACCGCTATACATTGCTAACATCAGGAAATAGAATAATTGGTATTCTCGAGTAACCGGCTGAGCCGCTAACGTGGCTAAAGTGGTGATAAATCCCGTCAGTAAAATAGGTCCTATAGAGAGTCCATCTATTCCAAATCTCCAGTAAAAATCAAAAAAATTGATCCATTTATAATTCTCCGTCAGTTGGATTAGTGGATCATCCAATTGGAAATGATAACAAAATGCATAGGTTGTTAGAAGGAGATCGATTAAGCATATACAAATGCTATACCACTCTAATTACCTTATTTCCTATGAGGAAATAAGAAGATTAAAGAACCCCGGCTATTGGCAAAACTACAACTATTGTTAACCAAGGAAAATCATTCGTGATAAAAATAAGATACACTTGGTTAGAAATTGTGCTCAAAAGAAAATAGAAAAGATTTTTTCTATTTTCTTTGAGCACGGGTTTTTGCCAGTAAAAACGTATTCGTGTGGTGTTTTTTGAAACGTATCAATAACCTAGACCCATACTTCGAGTTGTTTCATGCCATAAATAAACTCGAACACTTAAGAAATCTGTCGGACAAGCGGACTCACACCTCTTACAACCGACACAGTCCTCTGTTCTTGGGGCAGAAGCTATTTGCTTAGCTTTACATCCATCCCAAGGTATCATTTCTAATACATCTGTGGGACAGGCTCGGACACATTGAGTACATCCTATACATGTATCATAAATCTTTACTGAATGTGACATTGTATCTATAGTAATTTTTGAACATCAAAAATGAAAATTATCGATCTAGTAAACTCGTAAATGAATCATATATTTATACACCAGATGAATCAATGATTTGTCAGAATTTTGCTAATCAAAATAGACGTCTCGATAAATTTAGAAGAACGAAGAGAAGAGGACCAGGATACTTTGATTCTTATGATTTCGCAAACGCAAACATGATCATACGTTGTGTAGCATACATGCTAATTTGAATTGATAAATATTACACTATTCAAAATTCGACTTTTGATTAATTATGATTAATGCTATTTATTCAACAAATTCGATTGATTGATACGGGTTGATTTTCTGTTACGAGAAATTGAAGAAACAATAGCCGGTCCGATAGCTGCTTCAGCGGCTGCAATAGCGATAACAAAAATGGAAAAAAAATTTCCTTTTAAATGGCGATAATCAAAAATCAGAAAAAGTTACGAGATTTATATTAACTGCATTCAGTATAAGTTCAAGACACATAAGGGCCCTAACCATATTTCGGCTCGTGATCAATCCATAGATACCGATAGAAAATAAATAGGCACTCAAAACAAGTACATGTTCGAGCATCATTGACCAACTCCTTATCAATTTTGATTCATTTCAATATGAACAACAATTCAACAGATTCGATTGACTAAAGAATATAACAAACAAAAGAATATATCGGCAATAAAAAAAGAGTTTCTACATATTCGCGAAAGATTTCTTATTGGCGAGCTACGACAATTGCACCTATCAAAGCAACTAAAAGAATTATTGAAATGAGTTCAAATGGAAGAAAAAATCTGTTGATAAATGAATTCCAATTTGTTGACTAGTACTTATCAAATCTTGCTCAATAATCTGATTTGGTCTTGTAGTCCAAATAATTCCGTACCATGATGTATCTGGAATAGTAGTTATTAGTGAAACAAAAATACTTGTACAAACCATCAAAGTAATTCCATCCCCAACGGTCCAAAGATGAAAATCTTGGTAATATTCTGAGCTATTCATGAACATCACAGCAAATATGATTAAAATGTTAATAGCTCCCACGTAAATAAGTAGCTGTGAGGCAGCTACAAAATGGGAGTTTGATAAAATATATAATAAAGATATACAAACAAGAACCAGTCCCAACGAAAAAGCAGAAAAATTTGGGTTGGGAAGTAATACTACTCCTAGACTTCCTAATACAAGACCCGATCCCAGAAAGACTAAAAGAAAATCATGTAGCGTTTCAGGCAAATCCATTATATGTAAAAAAAAGACAAAGAAATGGAAATTTCATGACCTTATTGATATGACCAAGGAAAAAAATTGTAAATACTTAAAACTCTCTTTGCATTGAAAAAATTCTAAGGAGTTTGAATTGATATAAGTACAGTTATATAATCAACGTCATTCCAGTCTTTATATGAAAGAGTAGTTTGAAACTATACTAAAACTAAAGTATAAAAGTATATATAACATATATAACTATTTAATATTTCAAATTTCGATACTATATTTATCTATTCTAGAATATATTTCTATAATCTAAAATAGAATGTAGACTATTTCTGATCTGATATATAATATAAATTATAATTAATATTTATTTCTTTTTTTATAAT
Organism: Calophaca sinica; assembly: GCA_037113605.1. Lineage (NCBI taxonomy): Eukaryota > Viridiplantae > Streptophyta > Magnoliopsida > Fabales > Fabaceae > Calophaca > Calophaca sinica. The sequence continues at coordinate 84,801,874 of CM073737.1, forward strand.
ATTAAAAAAAAATTTAGTAAAATTATCAAAATTTTATTTATATTATTCTATTATATATATATATTCTGGAATAGATAAATATAGTATTTAATTATAAAAAATCTTATTTATTTATTTGAATTGTTCGAATTGTATAATCATCAATTACTGACATTGGTAAACGGCCCAAAGCAATTTGATTATAATTCAATTCGTGACGATCATAAGTCGAAAGTTCATATTCTTCAGTCATTGATAAACAATTTGTTGGACAATACTCAATACAGTTTCCGAAATCAATACTGTAATTAAGCAATCGTTTCTTTCTGAATATCAGTTTCCAGTTTCCAATCAACAACGGGTAAATCTATAGGACATACACGAACACATACTTCACAAGCAATACATTTATCAAATTCAAAATGTATTCGACCGCGGAAACGTTCCGATGTGATTAATTTTTCATAAGGATATTGAATAGTTACAGGTAAACGATTTGCGTGAGATAAGATAATCATGAAACTTTGACCAATGTACCTTGCAGCTCGGACTGTTTGTTGACCATAATTCATGAACCCAGTTACCATAAGGAACATATCGTAAATATCTATGAATATTTTTGTTTTATTTCTTTCTCTTATTTGAGACAAGTAATGAATTATAGAAGATCAATCTTTTATAGTGAAAACAATTGAGACGAAGTTGTTAATAATAGATTACTGAGAGAAATGGGTAAAAGAAATTTCCATCCAAGATTTAATAATTGATCCATTCTTAGCCTAGGCAAAGCCCATCTTGTTATAATAGAAAGGAATAAGAAAATAAGTTTTAGCTAATGTAATAAACAGATCAATTGTAGTTCCAAAACTCCATACGTTTTATTTATTTCAAAAACTCAGAAACTAATATGTACGGAATAGAGATATTTGAACCGCCCAAGTAAAGAACTGTTACAAATAATGAAGAAATTAATAGGTTTAAATAGGAAGCAACATAAAATAAACCAAATTTGATACCCGAATATTCTGTTTGATAACCCGCTACTAATTCTTCTTCCGCTTCTGGTAAATCAAAAGGTAATCTTTCACATTCTGCTAGCGAAGAAATTAGAAAAACGATGAAACCCATAGGTTGACGCCACAAATTCCATCCCCAAAAACCATATTTTGATTGCGCATCAACTATATCAACTGTACTTAAACTGTTAGATAATCCTAGTCGGTGATAACATTACTGTTCCCATCTCTATTACAGAACCGTACATGAGATTTTCACCTCATACGGCTCCTGGAAAGCCTTAAGTAAATCTAAGGACCGGGCCGATTATTTATCTCTTGATATATCCCTAAGATAGATAAGATTCAAATCTATCGGACGGTTCTGAATTAGACCAATTCAATTCTGTCTGTTCTAATAATTAAAATTAAATAAGAAAGAGAAATCCATTTTAATAAAAGATACAAAAGGTACTTCTGAATTGATCTCATCCCTTAAAAATCAAAATTTGAATTTGTTGAGTAATAACTGAATTCTTCAATAAAATACTCTTTTAAAATTATCAATAACCTCATCATTTTCAATTACGAAAAAGAATTACACATTAGTTTCTTAATTAGGACATGAATCTTATCTCCATGAATATGCTTCTTGATTTCTTGTGGTTTTTTCTGTCCTATTCTTATTTTTTGTCCTATGAAAAAGGGACTTAAAAATTGAAAAGGATTTTTTCGTTCCTGATAGTAATTTATTTAATCAGTGGATGGAAGCATACTCTGGATCGGAGTTGTGGGGAGTACTGCTTGATTTTTTCTACCAACTTAAAGCCCCAATTAATATTCTTTTTCTATTATGCGTAAATTCTCTTTAGGATAATTTACAAAATCTGCGTTACTAATCCTTTGTGTATCTTGGTGTTTCTAACCATCCACTCCTTTTTTTATTAACCCCCTTATTTATGTTAATACATCTATGATAATTTATACAAATGGTAACTAAAATTCAATAAGGTTGGTCTTTGGAGCCCGCTTCAAAACAGGATGACTAATTATCCAATCTTGGGTTAAATGGCCTCTTCTGTTTATAATCTTATTTCACTTCATTCTTATACATAGAAAATGAGACTCAATATTTTTACTGCCATTTAAAATCATCATACTATCTATTAACTATAAGTAATATAGTATTCTGAAATTATATTCAATAGAAGCTGTTTTATTTCACTCATATAACTATCAGATTTCGTTCTTCAATCCGAATTGTGAAAAAGAAGATTCAGATAATGAAAGTATCTATTCAATGAATTTGACTCTTTTCTTTATAGTACTATAAAGAAAAGAGTCGAATTCATTGAATAGCTTTTTCTGTTTCAACGAATCGCACGTAGAGATATTGATAAGACACATAGAGTTAATGGTATTTCATAACTAATCGATTGAGCAGCAGCTCGTAGACCACCCAAAAAGGAATATTTATTATTTGACCCATATCCTGACATAAGAAGTCCAATGGGAGCAATACTCGAAATAGCAATCCATAAAAAAACACCTATATTGAAATCAGATAAAACAAAGTTATAACCAAAAGGAATTACTGAATAGCTTAGTAGAATTGATATGACTGATATGGATGGTCCGATACTGAATAAACGAATATCTCCCCTAGATGGAATAAGATTCTCTTTGAAAAGTAGTTTTGTTCCGTCTGCTAGAGCTTGAAGAACTCCAAAAGGACCGGCGTATTCAGGTCCAATACGCTGTTGTATCCCTGCAGATATCTCTCTTTCTAACCATACAATTGCTAGTACACTTATTGTGATTCCCAATACAAGAATCAAAATAGGTACAAGTACCCATAGAATTCCATAGACCTCTTTTTAAAGATTCCAATCCGGAAAAAGAATTGATATCTTGACTTCCGTTGTATCAATTATCATTTCAACGATCAATTTCATAATGATATCTATGCTACCTAGTATTGTCATAATATCAGCCAATTTCATTCTTTTTAACTAATTGAGGAAGAATTTGCAAATTGATAAAACTGGGAGGACGGATTTTCCATCTCCAAGGAAAACCATTCTGATCTCCTATTAGAAAATTCCTAATTCTCCCTTGGGAGCCTCAACTCTTACATAAAGTTCTTGTTTCGGCAATTCAAAAGTCGGAGACGATTTTTTACCAATGAATCGATATTCAAAATCATTCCATTTGGGCTCCTTTTCTCTATCAAAGCAGCGGATTTCTAAATTTTCATATGGCCCGCCAGGAATTCCTTCCAAAGCCTGTTGAATCATTTTTATGGATTCCGTCATTTCACCAATTCGAACTAAATAACGAGCTAATGAATCTCCTTCTCTTTGCCATTGAACTTCCCACTCAACTTCCTCGTAACACTCATAATTATCAACTTTACGTAGATCCCATTGTATTCCGGAAGCCCGAAGCATCGGTCCTGATAAACCCCAATTTATTACTTCCTCTCTACCAACAACACCTACTCCTCAACCCGTTCTAAAAAATAGGATTTCGCGTAATAAGGTTTTGATATTCAACAACCCTTGTTAAAAATAATTGCAGAAATCAAAACATTTATCTATCCAACCATAAGGTAGATCAGCCGCTACTCCTCCGATACGAAAAAAATTATGCATCATTCTCATACCTGTCGCAGCTTCAAATAGATCATATATTAATTCTCTTTCTCTAAAAATATAGAAAAAAGGGGTTTGTGCACCAATATCTGCCATAAAAGGTCCCAGCCATAGTAGATGAGAAGCTATACGACTTAACTCCAACATAATTACTCGGATATAGCTGGCTCTTTAGGGACTTGAATATTTCCCAATTGTTCCGGTCCGTTTACGGTTATTGCTTCCGTGAACATAGTAGCTAAATAATCCCAACGTGTTACATAAGGCAGATATTGTATAATTGTTCGGTTTTCCGCAATTTTTTCCATCCCTCTGTGTAAATAACCCAATATTGGTTCACAATCAATAACATCTTCACCATCCAGAGTAACAATAAGTCGAAGAACACCATGCATTGATGGGTGGTGAGGTCCCATATTGACTATCATGAGGTCTTTTCTTGTAGCTGGGACATTCATAGGTTTTTCCTCGATTCATTCTTCCATGAATCGTTAAAAAGTTCATCAAAATTCAGGATCTAAGAAATCGAATAATTGAAAATGACTCTTGAAATTAACGAATTTGTGACTCCTACTACCCAACTGATTTATTACTTTTTTATAACGTATTCTATCTTTCTTTGCCAAATAAGACAGTAGTCGTTGCCGTTTTCCCAGAATTTTACGTAAACCTCTTTGAGATAAATAGTCTTTTCGGTGTAATTCAAAATGTGAAGTAAGTCTTCGTATCTTATTAGTGAAATTGACCACTTGAAATTCAACTGATCCGGGGTTTTCTTCTTTTTTTTTTTTGTGAAATAACAGGTATAAACGAATTTTTTATCATAAAATAAAATGAAAGCTTTCCTCTCCCCTCCTTTTTGATAGATATTTTTATTGATCAGTAATAGTAATGACACTCATTTTGAATTTTGTATATAAAATTATCTTAATTTACTTAACAAAAATTCTGTTTAACAATTCTGAATTTCTTTTTTTTTCAAATCAAATTTATTATTATTAAGCAATCCAATTCAAATAGATATAAAAATACTATATTTATGGATTCACAAAATAAAAGATTCTATTGTATACTTCAAAAAAAAATAAGACAATTTTTTTGATTCCTTTTTCTATCTAATGGATACATCATTGAATTAGTATCAATACCACAATGCGTGTGCGCATTTATTTTAATTTAAATTATATATATATATAAATTAAAAATTTTTAAATATTTTAATTTATATATATATATCTTCGCATATCAGATATGTTACGAGAAATATTACGATAAATAGAAGATAAATGAGAGGATTATCAATCAAATTTTCAATCGCGGATACATTTTTATCCTTAATATACTGAAACGGCTTCCATTATGAGTATCAAACCAATAGCGATTTATACAAGCTAAATCTTCTAATCGATAATTTGGCCAAAGAAAGAATTTTAAATTCATTAGTTTTTTTGTTTCTCTATCAAGATCTTTATTTTTAGCCAAAGCTTGACAGCACTTATTTATTTTATTCTCATTGTAATTTATTGTGTTAGTATTTCTAGGATTGAAACAAATTAGAATTCTCAATTCTCTACGGCGTCTAGTGGACAAAATGTTTTCCGGAACAAGCAAATCATAATGATTTTTATCAACACTCCTTTTTTCTGGCTTTCTTTGAAACATTTGGCGCTTTTTCTTATGAATCAAAGATAGGCTTGTGGTTTGATACATAAAAAATTGTTCGTAGTTTTTTCTAGACAGGCGAACAGGTTCAATAAAAAAGAATTGTTTTTCCACCAATTCGGTATTGTCCTTAAATCCTGTAAGAGTGAAATCCGTATGATTCTGAATCGCCATAGTATCTAGACTTAGATCTCCCTTTTGAATAGAGATTATAAAAATTTTTTTTATATTTTTCAATCTAATCAGGAGACAATAAAATTTGATATTATTCATTATTCTTTCTTGTAGGGAACTATGATAGTTCAAATGAAAACCTAAATACTTTTCTAGTAAGAAATCCCGTTCTCCCTTTAGATCGTTCCTGTATAGATTTTCATCTATACTATTATCACCATTTTTCCTGTCTGATCTTTCATAATCTTGGTTTGAGAGAGATGATTTTAGATTCTCATATTCTTCTATAGATTTTTGTGCTCCATTTTGAGTGTCTAAATAGAATTCATCAAAATCTATTCTTTTTTTCTTTCCAGTGATGTTTTTAGTTTCACTAACATCTTTTCCATAAAAATCGAAAAAAAGTAATTTGGTTGGTAGGATCCAAGGATTCTTCTTATATGCATGATAAGATTTCCTTAATTTCAAAAAGAACCCCAATTTCGGATTCGATTTCGATATGGAATGATTTCGTATTTCTACATCCATTACCATCCAATCAAAATACTTTCTATCCAAATCTTTTTCCATATCTATAATAACATCTTCCGCTATATAATTTTGGATAGAGATATCGCCCGTTATATCCAAAAATTCTTTTTTACGTGTGTTGTCATTATAAGAAATTGCTTGGAATGGTGATCTATATCCATAAATATCTGATTTTTGCTTATCTGCATAATTAAGATATTTATATGCCAAAAGATCATATCCATATTGTTTTTGAATTTTTTTATTGAATTTTAATAAGTCCACTTGTTGTTTTTTGTAAAGAATTAATCGTGTTTTTTCATTTTCATATGAATCATATTCTGAATCATATTCGATTAAATCTTTATTTTGAGCCACACGATGTTCATTGATTCTATTTCTCCAGTTTTGTGGTACTAATCTCGACCATCTGCTCTCAGGTAAATCATATTGATAATGAACCTTTAACCAATTTGTCCATTGATTCATTACAGAATCGGAAACGTTCTTATGTCTTAATTTTGAATTAAATATTCCTTGTATTCTAAAAAATAATTCTTTATTTCATTCTTAAGAAAAAAAGATCTTCCATGAGATTCCAAAATAGATCTTAACTTATACTTATATACGTTAATAACTTGGATTTGTGATAATTTAAAAAATACATATGCTTGTGACAAAGAAGATACGTCACAAGAATTCTGTGAATTAATATTCGTAATATTACAAGATTTGTGTATAATCGACATAAATGGAATTATACTTTGATTTGTTTTATCAATTCTTTCTGCATTTCTTTTTTTATTGTAATTCTTTGTAGATTTATTTACAATTTTTTTTGTTGATTCAAGAAAAAGTTCTCCATTGATCCTAGGAATACTAATGATACATAAAAGGATATCTATGTATACCCTTTCCATGAAAAATTTGAAAAAAGAATACGATTTACGGGTTAATCGAACATTTCTTCTTTGTAATATTTGGAAAATATTTTTTTGTAATTCTAATCTTTTAGCATCATAAGTTGTTTTGTTCGAATTCAAATCTTTCTCTGAAGTTATAACCTCCCCCTTTTCTTCTTGTGTCATTTTTTCTATTTGTTTTATGATTGTCTTTGTTTTAACATTAAGATCTTTTATCTTTTTTTCTGTCAATGAACAATTTGTCCAATTAATAGATTGAATTAGAACGGGTGATTCGTAAATCATTGGATTATTCTTACTGATTGTTGAATCTTTTTTGCTTTCACTCAATTCATATCTTTTTTTGAATCTAAATAGAATACTTTTGATGTTCCATTTTCCCATTTCTTTTAAGATAGTTAGAAACCATTTTTTGCTTTCATTTAACACTTTTAGAACTAGAAAAAAACGATTTTTCAAATCTTTGTTCAATTGTTTTTTAATTTTTTAAAAATGGGACCCAAAAATGAAAATGGATTTGGGAAATAATTATCAAGGTATGATTCGACTTGTGTTCCACAAGCTGTTAAAAACCAGAAGTTTTTTGTTTTCACGTTTCTTTTTTCAGTAGATCTTTTTTTTTTTTCAGTAGATCGTACCTTAGATTTGTGCCAAGGTTTCAGAACAAAAGGAGATAAGATCCTTATCTGAAGACCCTCCGTTAACCAGTCGTTTGGAAATTCTTTGTTGGATACTGGAATGCCCTGATAGGTGCATTTAATATGCACTTCTTTTTTCCAATCCCTAAAATCTTCTGACCATTCGGGATTTTGAAATAATAGTATACGAATGATATTTTTAGTTATTATCAATGAAGGTAATAGAATATATTTTCTAAGAAATGATTGGATTATTAATACAAAGCTTCTAAGTATTAGACCATATAGAATGTTCTCCCAGGCTTCTTCTATTTCTATAAGTCTTTTTTCGTCGTTGTCTTTTTTTTCCTCTTTTTGATCCTCTTCTATCTTTTTCTCAAAAGCCAAAAATTCTGAATTGTCTGTACCTTTTTTCCTGAAATATTCTTTCAAATATTGGGATATATCATCGAAAAGATCACCAAAAAAGAGCGAGGATTTTTTGATTTTGTCCAAAAAAAGGGGGGAATGGGCATTGCTTTGAAAGAGTTTCCAAGTCACTGTTTTACGCCTTTGAGCGCGCATAGATCCTCTGATTAATTCTCGGTTAAAATCGGGTTCGCGTGAATAATTTAGTAAAGCCAATTCCAATTCTTGATTTGGTTCAATCGTATCATCAATATTACTAGTATGACTATCCTCATTGTCATCAGTATTATATATACTCATAGTATTCAAACCTTCATTGTAATTCTCTGTTTTACTATTAAAAATCACTATACGGTCGGCTTTTCTGCAACGAATCTGAGCTTCCTTTCCTGATCCTTCCGTCAGTTGCTCCAAGTCGTCGATTAAGTTGTATGACCATCGAGGAACTTTTTTACTGATTTCGTTTATTCCAATACATCCTTTTTTATTAAAAATTGTTTCATCGTTCAGATCAGTTCTAATTGAGTCGAATAAGAAATCTTTTTTTCTTTTTTTTTTCTTCGGAATAGATTTTTACTTGTTCATGTTCTGGAAATAAAGAAAGTCCGTCAAAATTCAAACTTGATACTGATTTTTCCGAAAATTTACTGATAAAGTTAAAAAAAAACCTATTTCAGTTAATAATGATTTTCTATCAAATGGATCTATTTTCTGTTCAAATTCTGGATAATGACTATTTATAGCAAGAAGGAGACCATGAATCTTATTTATCAAGATGTGATTTGTTGTGTAAGTTTCATTTTGAATTGATGGTGAAAAGCTTGTTTGGATTTGTCCACGAAAGCGTCCATTCAAGAAAGGATCATATATTTGACTTATATATTTTGTTTTCGTCTCATCCTTACACAATCTAATTCGGTTTTCGAATACATCCAGAGGAAGAAA